>OZ038471.1:8928683-9251183 GCA_964036295.1 Plumapathes pennacea
TGTTTCACCGACGTCGCCGTCGTCCTCTCGCGTCCTGTATCTTAAAGTCCCTATATGAGTAAAGGTGGTGTTACACTGGTCGATTTGCAACGACGATTTGCAACGCCGACTTGCTCCAAATTCACGTAACGGTGTTGCAAGTTTTTGAATCGCTTTCAAAAACTTGCAACGCGTTGCAGCACTGCAAACATTGCGAAAAATCATTCGCAATGGGGTATTACACCTGAACGACTTTTAGTGCAACATCGTATTGTTGCAAATCGTCGTTGCAAATCGACCCGTGTAACACCAGCTTAAAACGCGGATAAGTACTAGAAATACGATAATAGCAGATACCCTTGCTCTGCCATTGATGGGACTCCCAACAAGAGTAGCCTTTGTTTTACCGAAATGTTGACTCAATCTTTTCTTCGAAGTCAAGTGCTACACTCAAAGGAAGGAGAAAAAGAATGGTGTGTGTTATACTTTTGCGTTGAAAAAAGAGTCGATTTCGTGACGAAATACGTATTTCCCACGGTCGGCACGTCAAATTTATTCATAGTCTGCCAAGCACGTTCTCAAAATTTAATACTTAAATTTTGAAGTTGGTCGGCCGTCGTAGTACGGGAAAAAAAGGAACACTGATTTTCCAATTTTGAATTCATAGGCAGTACAATTAAATAGGCTTCCTGTGGGATTTTTTTTTACTCTGGACTGCATGCACTAGACTCAGGCATGCATATTTAATGAGCTCGAATTGTTTTGTATGTGAACCCGCTCAAACAGCATGATTTCTCCCAGAATCAAAGCAAAACTTGAACGGTTTACTTCAAATTATACACGGGCTTCAGACTTGGTCATACTTCTGAAGGCTTGTGAACGATTCTCGCTGCAATCACCGCGTGTCAGATTACAGCATCTGTTACAGTTTAAGTCTTGAAAGAAAAAATAAGACATATGACTAAATCATTCAAGACTCCCAAGTTCCGATTGCTCTGAGCGAATATGGTAGCCGAAACTGGCGACAGAAGCGTATTAAAACAATACTTCGAGGGGAAATGATCAGCATACAGATTTTAATACATTCTTGAAGTGATCGAGTTACAAGCTATACGGGATAGAATATATTTGTCACGGTGATTGTTCGATTTCCACTGACTAACCTTTGTTGCTTGTCCTTTCTGAATAAGTATCTGAGTTTAACACAAAACGGCGTCTGAAGTTCCCGATTTGCTTTCAAGCACTGTTCCCTTTGCGGAGCCGTTTCTTCGGCACGTTTCCGTTCATGACGCTGTCGTTTATATGCTTGTCGTCTTTTCTCTAGACGTATTTGGCGCTGTTCGATCGTTTCACGATTTCGCCTTGCCCGTACCTGTTCCCTTCTCTTTTGAATATGAGCTTCGCGAGACCGTTCTGTTTCAAGTTTCCCAGTTTTCAAATTCATTTTCGTGAAACGCAGTTACTTACAATTATTGCTTCGTTCAAATCTATTTTTCTTCCGAATGTCAGTAGAAACACTGGCGGAGACGCTAATTGATAATTATTCCGTCATTGCCTTAGGCACCTGGCTTAAAAAGTCGTACGACAGACTGACTGACAGACGAACATTAAATTTCGAGATGGCGACCCGCTTGGAGTCTTCAAATAACGCGATTTTGCTGCATTAGCGTCGTGATTATTACCCTCGCTTTGCTCGGGGATTAAATTACAGATATACCACGTAAACAAATCCACAACTTGGATATATTTTACACTTACCAACTACTGACTCAAAAACTTCCTTCCAAGTGATCTTACAGTGTTCACAGTTCTTGTTCCGTTTCCCTCTCCTTTACGGAGGAAGGCGAGAAACGGAAGCCCAACGGCTGCACAGTCTCTCAACAGCTGCCGTGCTTACTTTTCTTCATCTAGCAATGATTTCTGGAATTTACTTTAGCTCGCAGGCTCTCACGATTTATATAAGATTCCAGGAGATTTGGATGCGATGCGATGTCATGGCAGATGAATGCAAGAGGAGACATATAATGGAGTTTGGAGTTCCAGGAAAAAATTACATTCATTTTACTTGCCACTAAATTGCTTCTTTAGTAAACTTAAACTGGAGAACTAGAGTGGAGCTTTCTATTCCCACTTTGGTGTGTAGACAATCGACCGTTTCTCAAAAGAAATGAGCTGAACTGACTGAGCACACTACTCTTTCGCAGACTTTCGAAGCAACAGCTAGCATCGAGAGTGGTCTGTTGTTGAATGCTATCTCGTGATCTCCTTTTAACAGTGTGTTGTATTTTACGTCAGGATTTTATCATATAGCTAAGTTCTGTTTATGTTACATTTACTATTATACTACCGATCATCAATAATAACTTTATTACTGTAATACGAGATCCCGTGACTAACACGAGGAGATTATGTAACAGATTGTGTAAGACGGAGAAGAAGAGTGAGGTGATTAAAGAACGCGAAAGATACAGTCCTAAAGTGTACGTGTAGAACCGGCAGAGCGGAAGTTCGCTCGACACAGTGGTATTACTTCCGCTTCTTTCCACGCATCCGGAAATGTTGAAGTCGAAAGAGAGTGGTTTATGATATTGGTTAATGGTCCTAGGATGACTGGGAGGCAGTCCTTCCCCACGCGTATACTGATCTTGTCAGGACTTGGGGACTTGTTCTCTGGCATTGCTGATATAATACGCTGTACCTCCGTGCAGGGAGACTGGTCTAAAATTGAACACCTCACATGGAGAACTGCAAGTAGGCGGGAATGATGGGCTTGATGTAGTTTGCTGATGTTATTGTCCCTCGCTAACCTCGTGGCCGCCTCGGCTGCGTTCCTGCCGACTGATGAGAAGAACAGATTAAAGTCTTCAGCAATTAGCTTGGGATCCTTGCTATAGACGTGAGCTTCCTTTTCTTTGAAGGGAATAGTGTTCTTGATTATTTTCCAAAGGGATCCCGGGTTGTTCTTATGTTTCTGGACTTCGCTGGAGACATGATTTCTTTCGGCATTTCTAAGTGTGACTTTGACGGTGTTACGTAATTCCTTGTAACTATCCCAATCGTTGCTGTCTGCTGAAAACGGTGATGAAGTCGGTCCCTGGCTTTCATAAGGTCCTTTATTTCTGCCGTTACATACGGACAGGGACGGCTTTGGATCTTTATGGTCCTGATCGAAGCATGTGTTTCGACCACGTTTTGAAGGACGTCATTGAAGATAATCATTTTAGTGTTTACATCATCTTCTGGATGGAAAGAAGACGGTCCGATTTGGTGGCTGGGCTCGTAATTCTTAAAGCTTCGAGCAATGATGTAAGAGGTTGGAGGCTTGGGCAGCTTCAACTTCAGCACGGCATAGACGGGAAATGGCAAATGACGCCGCTATCACGCACGATGTCAGGGGTAGAAGCGAGGATGACGTCGATAAGTGATTGACTGGTGTCTGTAATCCTTGTTGGTGAATTTATCACTTGTGCGAGGTTTAACTCAGTAGAGACGTTAGAAAGTGCTCGGTTGTCGGGGCAATCCTTCCAAGTATTACAGTTCAGGTCGCCTTGGACGATGTATTTAGCGTGAGAGCTTGGATATAATTGGGCTTCAATAATTCCTCAAAACATGTCATTGGGCAATCGGGTGGGCGATATGCCACGCATATGAAGATGGACTTTGCTTTCTTGCATTGGAGTTTCAACCAAAGCTGGTGAAAATTATTGTCAGATATTTGTGACATATCCTTCAAGGTGGAAACTTTGCTATCCTTCCGGCTGTACGCGCAGACTCCTCCACCTTTCTTGTGTAGACGATCGAGTATGTATAACTTGTACCCGTCGATATTGATCTCGCTGTTTGTGACTGTGGTGTTCAGCCATGTTTCAGAAATTGTAAGTACATCCATTTTGCTGGAGATGGCAAGTTCCCTGAGCTGAATGAGATGGGTTACGTTTCGCAAAGAGCGAATGTTCAAATGTGCGATCTTAAGCCCAGTCACGGTTGCGTTACTTTCAACTGTGGTGTTGTTTTCATGAGATGTGTAAACGGCAGTCCGTGGGAGATGACGGCCAACATAGATGAGATTGTTTGCATTGACACCGTGTTGACGCGGATAACAATAGTTCAGATGAGTGCATCCAGCCTGATCCGAGGTATTGTTTTCACGGACAAGAGTGTCGGTAGGAATGTGAATAATAAATCGAGAACGACAGTGAATGATTTTAATTCCCTTTATGGCTTTATGGCTTTATGGACCCGGGGCAGTGGTCGATAACGACCAGAGGCTCTTATACTTAGCAGTTGACTCCTTGAGTAGGTTCTGGACAAGCGATTAGTATGCAAATTTACTTGCTCAACAGAACAGTTCCCGCCAGAGTTTAAATCGAGTTGTTGAACTGCCGGTCCTGGATTTATCGAGATATCCATGAAGACGGTGATGTTAAGGGGAGGGTCATGACCAGGAATAGCCAAAAATGTCGAACCATGCTTGGAACGTTTGGCGAAAGCTCTGCCAGTTCGATGAATGTCATTCGACAGCTTGTGCTCCAGAGCTTGAAGGCGTACATTCAGATAAACCACCTCACATCTGGCAGCAGGATCTAAATCGCCGTTGCGAATGGTCAGGTAGCTTCCGCTCGACTTTATAGATAAAGGACGAACAATTCTCGATGTCGGTGCCGAGTAACACAGCCAAAAAAGAGTAAGATAAGTGAGCAACGAAATTAACCTGGCCGCCATCATTGGCGCCTAATTAAATCTGCTTAATCATTCGCCATAACTTCTTCTGATGGCAAAGGCGAACTGTGGCGGGGGAACATCTGGGCACGCGAGGTAGCACCTCACTTCCATGCCAGTTCTTCTCGCTCGCAATCGCCATTATGTTTGTCAAACATTAACCAACCAGAAATACGATAATCGCAGATATCCCCTCGACCCATAGGTGAGTTTTCGGGATGTGGGATTCTTCTCTATTTTTCGTTTGGTGATTATTAATCGTATACAAACCATGGTTGTGTGTCGCAACGTCACCAGTCGGCCGGCCGCTAGCTAAAATAGACTTTTGTCGCACGGAGTCTGGTATATAGTTCAGACTACGTGTAGTGCAGAGTGATGCGTTTTCAAGTTTTTGTGGAAGCTAAACTCCACCTAGACGAACGACAGCAAGCTAAGGAAAGCGCAGTTAGAGTCATGACTCAATCAGTTTTACCCAGTCAGCGAAATTGATCTTCGATTTCTTTATTGTCAGTATTACAGTATTTTAACAGAAGCCGCAATTGCTCCAGCCAACGCTGCATCGTAACCAAATACATGTATGGTTTTTTTACTTTTTAATGTACGTTTCTTCGAGTGCGAGCAAATTTAGAACTGAAAGCGAGAGCTGCTTGTTTGTCTCGGAAACATGTTAATTATGCAAACATATTAGTTGTATTGTCTAGGTCACACACGATTCAAAATGACGGGAAAGGTTATCTTGCACGAAGGCACTCTGAAATAGAAAAATTATTGAAAAGGACCACATAAGCCTCTGGCTTTGGCTTTACATTTGTAATTTATTATCGAACAATATAAATCGCAATAAAGGCATGTATGTATGTACTTCGCCCTCATCACAGTCCCGGGGCATTAAACCACAAAATATACGGCGACTGTTGAAATACACGAAAGACGTTTGCAATGAGCATGCTGAAGTTAACTGTGTTTATTAAATAATTACCGGCTCCTGAAAGTCGTTGTGTTTCTTTTCCAGCAAATGAAACAAAACCCCAAAAATTATCTTCTACGTTATCCTTCAGCGATTTCAAAATTCAGAGCAGTCCTCATACAGTTCGAAATTCCAATCTCCATTGCATTAAGCGCCCGCGGCGATTTGTCAAAACTTAGATCATCCTGTGAACGGTTAAACGGTGAAATTTGCCACGGTGATTGTTCAATCTCCACCGACTGTATTTTGCTTGTCCTTTCTGAAGAAGTATCCGAGTATTAACGCAATGTTTGCGGGATTGTGGTCAGGTCAGCTCCAGTCGATGCCTTTAAAAAAATTTCACTGCAATGACATATTATTGGGGTCATTTACAGCCGTCTGCCGAATTGTATGGCCTTGTATTGCATCTTGTTGTATAAAATCAATCCGTCGCTTGGTACAGTCATGATTTAATCGTGGATGCGTGGTAGGCTCGCCTGGAGGTCGTACCATGACTGAATAACTGACTGACAAACATTAAATTTCGAGATGGCGGCCCGCTTGGAGACTCCAAATAGTGCGATACTACAGCACTAGCGTCGAGATTATTACCCTTGCGGAGCTCGGGGATCAGGGACCAAGTTCATCTGAACTCGTGGAAGTGAGGTTGCTACCTTGCGCGCCCAGAGGTCCTTTCCGCTCGCTTCGTCGACACCATTCTTGTCGGGAAACTCTTGAAGGAGTAATATAAGGTCCTCTGGAACCAGGGTATAGCTCCTAAGGAGATCTAAGTGTATGTTGCAGGACTTCAGTAAGTGACACATGTGCATTCTCACTGTCATGTTCAATATTGTTTATTATTATATGGCACTGATACTACGCACGCTACGATTGGTTAATTTACCGGTCCATACTTTCCTGTACGGACCGCAAATTGATAATACGCATGTTCTGATTGGTCAATTTTACCGGTCCATAACTTACTGTACGGACCGCAAAATCAGTTTGCACATGTGGATCGCAAATGATTACTCGAAAAGTTGCTAAACTTTTGTCATGAAAGGCCCAATGCAATGGGAAGTTTAAACGTTCCGGATACTCACTGTTGAGTTATGATGATCGGGGAAAGCTTACAATCTTGGAAAATGACCGTTACGAAGAAGGAAAACATCCGAGGGAAAAATTGCTTGCGACCTCAGCCGTCATTGACAACAACTGCTGCAGAGTATGGAGGGTTGTTTCACCCCTGTGTTAAAATTTGCACACTTGCCAGGAAGAAAGTGGAAAGCGAACAATCACCGTGAACAGTTATGACTAAAACCGTGCAAGAATCAAGTTTTGCAGACATGTTTGCTCGTCATGGCGCACTGTGAGGACTGTAAATATATTTTTCATAATGCACGAGAACTCTGTATTTCGAAATCACTGACTGGGACAAAAACGCCGTGGTGATTTGAGGACGTTTATTTTTCTGGAAGAAACCTAAACGCTCCACGAGGAGGCAGGAAAATTAAGCGGTGAGTTTTGAATAATATAACTTTCAACGATGTGTCGGTCGCAGTTTGTGATGAAATGATTTTCTTTTAGTGCCATTTTGCCTTCTACGTTATTGTATGTGTAAGAAACTTATTCAAAAGAATAAAAAATCCTCTGAGTTACAAAGCAGTTTCTTCTGGAAAGAGATAAGACTGCAGTTTTTTTAAATCTTTAGTGAGCGAGCAAGGGCGAGTTCGAGTCGTTCACCGAATAAAGTTCACTGCAGTGTCGTTGTTTGACACACGCTATCGGCCATTTCATTCAGCTCAGAACAAATTAGTATTTATCTAGGCAGTTGGTTCAACAGACGCTTATTTTCTTTCAAGATTTACAAATCGGTAGAATTGTAAGCTGTTAATCATAAATATTACAATTTCCTCGAATGTGATTGGTTCATAAACCCCCCCGATTAATCATTAATTGGACACCTATTGTTCTGTAATCGGATACTTCTTTGTTCTGTAATCGGACAGTTGGCTTGACCAATCATAAAGCAAGAGTGAAATTTAAATGCACCAATCAGCGTTACACTGATTTTCAGTGGAAAACTCGATTGCCGGTGTGAGTTTGTGGCTTCTCGAAAGGCGAATTTTGTTAATTCTTGGACAACTTAACATGCAAGGAACAGTTTGTGGTCAATCAAAGAACGTGAACAGTCACTATGTAACGAAAGAAGACAGGAAATTTTCGCCGGTCGGGCGCGTTTGTTTAGTTCACGACATCGCCAGCATGCTGTGCTATAGACACTCTGAAACTTACGGCTCGGCCAATGTCAATGAACGTCGTTAATTCATTTCAAAATCATGGAAGAAACTTAACTTTGTTGTGATGGACTGTGATGGACAAACGCTCCTAGAAAATTAAGCCGTCAAGAAATCGGTAAGTTTGTAATTGCTGTGCCGACCCGCTAAGATACAGATTTTTTCAGTCTTGAATATTTCCTTTGAATGCTTTGGAGTAAACTTCTGTGAAAAAAATAAACTAGTATTCTGAGTTTCAAAGTACCTGTTATGTTAAAAAATGTAAACCTGAAAAGTCGAAATAAACTGTCTTTCAATTTGTGAGTTCGTGATGGGTTTACTGATTTTTACTGGGTGTAAAGAACTTACACATTTTTTACTTTTACTTCAAAAATCCGCATTCAACTCAAATCATTGGGTAAATTAGCTTCTTCTTTCTCTCAAGTATTTTAAGTTGATATAACTGAGAGCTAGATAACTACGAACAAGCGGCGTGTTTACAAACGCCGAACCGTGTGTACGCGCGTGTTAAAATAGATCGGCGATGAAGTACTTCTTGATGCTTTGTTTTTATGTATAGTACAGGAGAAGACGCTGAAGCTATATGATCATTTCATTCTCAGAAATTGTAATATTTATGATTAATTGGTAAGAGGACTTCGTGTCGTCCGATGTCGGTCTGTAATCATACTCGTGATTACGAAATCAGACTCCCGCGAAGCGCGGTCGTCCGATTTCGTAATCACTCGTATGATTACAGACCGAATCGGACTCCACTCAGTCCTATTACCATTATTAATTGAATTTGTTGTGAAAACAAACGTGCGTAATTCATACCTGATCGCGATTGATGTTGTTGAATGAACGAGACGAGTACTCGTTGGGGCCTTGTTTGCCGAAAGATCTAAAGCCATATAATAAATATCTTATAAACCTCGTTTGCTTGGTCCGTACCGTAAGTTATGGATCCTCGTTTTTTTCGTCGCCTTATGGCCCTCGCGCGAAGCGCGCTCGGGCCATAAGGCGACGAAAAAAACTCGGTCCATAACTTACTGTACGGACCGCGCGCTCGGTTAATAAGATCTATTTATTACACGACTAGACTGCTGAGCGGGCTGATACAGAAAATCCACCAATCAGATCGCTCCTTTGCCGGTCTGATATTTTATAAGTATCAGACCGGCTGTATCAGACCGGGTATGATCACATAAGATTACGCATGTTTTTCTGAGCTGAAAAAATAATCGATATGGCAGACCAAGCTCGGGTAATAAGGAATATTAAATGACCACATTTATAACGGAAACGGAAATGAAATTTGAAGAAAACCATACAAGTGCGGCTGTCAAATTTGATGAGCATTTGACGCTTGCAGCCAAGGTTGAATCGTCGAGTCTGCAGCTAAAAAATTTTTGTAGTTTGAATTCTTCTTATTGACTTGTGAATGGTGAAGAGAATAACTGGTTGAGTTCTGCGGAAAGTAGCATGGAGGAAGTTAATGCGGAAAGTTTCTCGTAACTTGCTGAAACGGATGGCAACGAACAGAGTCGCTCGCAAAACTCGACATTGTCTTCTTCAAAGTTAAGCGAAAGATATAAGTTCTCCTCGGAGACAGAAACAATCTTCATGTAAGTCAGTAGCCTTTTAGTCCTGAATTCTCTAATTTCTCATCTCCAAAAGATGTAAATTTTAACTGCTTGTCGTTCCAACAAAGCTTCCTGGGACTCTTACAGGACTACTTTCAAAATGGTGGCGGCGGTCACCGCCATTTTGTTTTGAATTCATGAATTTGCCGAGGTGCGTACTGAGCTGAGTAGCAGGTAAGGATTGGCGTTTTTAGACAATTAAAATTGTTTGTTTTCTACGACAGTACAGAGTAAGACTGGTCAATCTTCGTGGACTTCTGATGCATCCGCAAATTGTAGTTTTTGTCTTTCAACCCACTCGTTTTACTTGTTTCCTTTGGCTTCGCTAAAGTTGGTGGTTTCTCCTGTACTTTTCTATCACATTTTGTTCACATAAATAAAAGAAAAGTGTAGATCGGGTCTGTATGTTCTAAGCTTGCGAGATTTGTACTCTGAGATTTCTTGTTTACGACTTACGCACGGCATAAAATTTTACCGATGGTGCAGGTTTCAATGATCACAAAGTCGTGTAATAAATCTCTTATTGACCGAGTTTGCTCGGGACCGTACTGGGAGAATATCGGCCCTCGGTCTTTTTTGTACGGACCTCGCTGCGCTCGGTCCTTACTGTCAAGACCGAGGGCCGATATTCTCCCAGTACGGCCCTCGCACTCGGTCAATAAGATATATTTATTACATGACTTCACATTTTCGAGTGCAAATAAAGGCCAAAACTAGTTCAAAGATGGGAGCGTATTGCACTCGTCAGGAAGCAGATAAACTGGTTTATTAGCTTACGTGATCAATTTTCGTTAGCAAAGTTTACGAACGCGTCACTTTCTGATCCTTTTGCGCTTTGCGGATAGAAACGTTTGGCCCTGCTTCGTTTGTTGTATAATAAACAATTTATTGCACGAAATGTCGTGCAATGCGGCTGTATTTCACTCGTCAGTTTTTTTTTTCTCGCCTGAAGCAGACTTGAAAAAATAGAACCGACTTAACAAACTAAAATGAGTCAATCGAATTTCTCCGGTGTCCGGGATCAAAATGACAGCTGTCTAGTGTCACGTAATGTTGCGCAAAATGTTGCAGCTTGTGTCCACTGAACGAAAATCCAATTACACGCAATATTGCACTGTGTGTCCCGGCCTTTCTTCGCACATTACTATATGCGGTATTTTCACGTTCCTAAGGGAGTTGTATAATGAAGTAGTGTAGTATACATATAGTAATAATAGATTAGAATATTCGGATTTGTATAGGTAATTGCATGATTTCGAGTGCAATTTGGAATAAATTAGCACGAGTAAATTTTTCAAAGACGACGAAATTGCACGAGCGCCGCGCGAGTGCAATTTGTGGTCTTTGAAAAATTTGCGAGTGCTCATTTATTCCAAAATTGCACGAGAAACCATGCGATTACTTGTTAATAACATGCATACAATAATTTACGTAGCACAATTCTTTTTTAGTTTCGTTACAATTCACAAGTGTCTCAAGAACTTTGTTTTCTCGTAAACAGAATCGGAATCGTCCTGAGGAATGAAAATACGCTTTCTGTTTTGTTTGGCTTTGCCGCAAATACGCGCGCCAGCTGTCGGCAATTTTCAATTTCAAATTTCTGTACTGTTAATTACACATTTTTGCACTGTTTGGGATAAATTGACGTGCGCTCAGCCAGTCAGAATGCAGAAATTATTGTATGCATGTTATTAATATTGTAACGAACTTTTGGTAAGCTTCTTTTTAGATATATTTAGACTTAGGTTTTTCCAGTTTAGGTTCAAATCCACTGGTATCCCCAAGTATTTATGAAAATATGCATTGGTTCGAGGTACTGTAAATTCAACACTCTTACTCATACTCACTCTAAGCTATACATTTGGCCGGTCTATTGACGTAAAGGTTGGCGTGAGGTTGAATATATTTTTTCTTCACGACAGGTGTGAATCATGAAAACATAGGATGCGGGGCTTGTAATCAAAATCCCATTCTTGGAATTCGTTGGCGCTGTGTGAGTTGCAGAGGCCTTAACCTATGTACGTCATGTTATATGTCGGACAAGCATGATAAGGAGCACCGGTTTCAGAGGATTGACGAACCTGGTTCAGTTAGGTAGGTGATGCTTTGCAATTAGAAATCTTAAAACCTGTGAGTTCTCTGGTAGAAACATTAGTGCATAGTGTACACTTGTAAATGATGTTGAAATATATTTTGAGCGGCGGATTAGTAACAGTTTTTTAGTTTAAACAGCCAAAACCTAAAATACATTGTCGACTAGACTTATTGCTCGTTGGGCGTCGCCCGACGAGTTTAGGATTGGATACCGTGTCTTTATCATGTTATTATTTTTAGTTTGTTATTTTTTTCTGGGTTACGAATCAGTACACGGTGATTGGTTCGCATTGCCACTTGATATGTAATGACGTAAGATGACTTCGCGAACAACTTGAGATGCAGTCGATTAAATCGTATAATGCTTGTGTATAAAGTTATCTGTGTGCCATCCAAAGTCAACACCGTTTGGCTCTCTGGAACATGGACGGATAAACTAGATTTTAGGAAACGATTTTGGCTTGCGTTCTTAAGTTCACCGTCATAGCCGTAAACAAATGTTTGTTTGATTCGATTATATTTAATGGATACCGCTAGAGGAATGCAAATAACTCTGTCGTCGCTAATTATAAAGTTCCGACGAACTTTCTGTGACTTCTGGGACTGTACATGACATCTGTTGCCTCGTACATACGTAGCTGCTTTGTAAAGTTTTTTCGCCAAAAGTATATCCGTTTTTGTGACGAAGATATTCATTCTCACGGCTTAAGACTGGACTAATGCGGTTCTGTGAATACATTACATGTATTATGCTCCGCGCGAGCGTGAGAGTCGTCAAAATGCTCCGGCTTATCGTACAGTGCATGTTGAAATATTTCTTCGATTCGATCAAGTAGCCTTTGTTTCGCAGTGGTATTGTATACTAGAAATGAAAAATACACCGAAGTAGTCCTGAACATTGAGTTTGTTAGTCACTAATGACTGAACACGCTGCGAACAAAACCGCAATAATATTGTAAACAAGCTTGTATTACATTCCTCGCTTTCAATTTATATTTGTTACAGAGCGCGAATACTCGAAAGCCTCAAAGAAGAAACGCATTCAGTAAAAAAAACTATACATAAGTATTGAAACGAAGGCCAGGTTATCGTGGACTCCGGTTAAAGTGTTCATAGTGAAACTGTCAAAATCGACTGTACATGAAAAGATGGGTCGCTCAACCTTTAAGAAGCAAGTGTATGAGTGTTGTAATGACAATTTATAGTAACAGATTTCATTTGAACAAGGTGTCAAAAGTCAAGTTCTCTATACTGGGTGTGATATTTCTCTGTTGAGAAACTGAAAGTCTGTTTCAGGAGTTTCGCTCTTGTCTTTTCTTTCCATTTTAATTTTTCTGGTCTCAACCCCACTCAACGAGCTCACTGGCAAGCCATTCTTGTTTTTTATTAGTTTGAGCCTGTCTGGAAGAGCACAGAAGACCGACATTCTACTCGGCTATAATGCGGCTCACCCCCTAATTACATTATTCATCAACTTATAACAACAAATCCCAGAGGAGCAGGTTTTAAGGAATTGAATACATTGTTTTGAGTGAGATCGAGTACGCGAACCAAGTAAAATCGACTATCGCTGAAGTGGCCGAGAATTGCAGGAGCGATGACGAAGTAGACAAAACATTACTTTGGGAAATGATAAAACCTTAAAAAAAAAAGAAACCACAATAACATTGTGATAAATAAAAGGATTAAAAGTTAACGAGTCGCAATAGAAACAGAAATAGCAGGGTTAGCCAAGTAAACTAGAAAGAGACGCTCTCAGATGAAAGTAAGCAAAACATAGAGGAGCAAATAATTATACTCAAGAAAAAAGAACTGGAAAATATAATTGAATATGAAACCAAAGGCGCCATTGTACAACGTACAGTAGTATAATGAAGGAGAAAGAATAGCAAGTGCTTTTAAATCTTGAAAAGAGATACTGCAAAAAAAAATAATAATAAAAAAAATAAAAAAAAAAAAAGAAGAAAGTAGAATTACAACAGAAACCGATAACAACACACACTTAACAAACGACAAAGAATGTAACTGCTTTTATCGTACGCTCTACAGCCCAAAAGAGACATCATTTGAGAAAACCAGTTGTTTTTTTTTTTGGCCAATTCTTTAGTTTTACGTGTCGCTTTCCCGCTTTATAGAAGCATTGGATTTGTCAGATGGTGGCCAAATTACAAAGAAATAGTGTTACGTTTGAACCGAAAATGCCGTACGCTTCTGCTGGGTTGTACAAATGCAATGCAATGATGCAAAAATAGAAAAATAAATATCTAAAACCTACACACTTACGAGGTGTTGTGATCTGGATACTTGAAAAGTAGATACCGTCAGCACCACGATGGGGCAAAAATTGGGCGAAAATTGCTGTTAATTTGCTTCTGCCACCCAAATTCCTTCTTATGATGTAACCACAACTTAAATGTAGGCTCCTTCAGATATATAACCTTCAGGTATGATACAAAAATGGCCGCCGACTGCTACTAGGCGTGCAATGCACTCACGCTGAGACAGTTTCTTAAATTGAAAAAAAAAGAAGTGTTTATAGAAATTCCAAAAAATGTATCAACAAAAAACCTGGAGATAACATCATGCTACTAATAGCTAATATCATGAAGACAATTTCACTCAGTTTACAACAGAGTTAGTTTTGCACAGAAAGATTTTGAATGAGGTTGCGCGTCTAACCTGATTTGAAGGTTGGTTCCATGCATTCGCTGCACTAAATTTGAAATTGTGCTTGCCAAAGGGCTGCTTTACTTTTGGGAGGATTATATTGCAGTTTGAATTTCTAGTGTTTTTTGATCGACCTGACTAAAACGTTTGAATTTGTTGGCTATGTAAAAAGCCAGTCCATTAAGTGCTTTAAAACCTGTCCTACGTTTCATGCGTGTTACTCATTTGTCAAAAGGAATCATGTTCAATTTTTCGAATAATTGCTTTGAGGGTGCATCCCAAGCTGCCTCCATTATGATTCTCGCATCGCGCTTCTGGTGTCACAGCATAGAGTCTGCATGTAGGCACGATGTATCGCCCCATATAGAGGCCCCATAATTTATCACAGGCAAGAAAAAAGTTTTGGTACACTTGAACAGACCTAGCCTAGAAAGTTTCTGAGTGAGATTATCAATATGGTTATTCCATGACAAATTGTTCAAGGTCAAGTTGAAGTCCTAACAATTTAGTGGAACTTACAGCCTCGATGAGCTCATCACCCAAAGTCACTTTAACACCCTTTGCTTGGGTATACCAATATTAGGTCTAATCAACGCTGAGCAGTAGCAAGTTGTGATGTGTCATCAGCGTAGATGTTGATGCTGGTTTTCATTGAGTGTAATGGAAGGTCATTTATGAACACAACGAATAAATTAAAGTGGAACGAGAATAGAACCTTGAGGTACTACAGATGGGATTGGGTAGGGAGCTTGACAATATTTATCCGCGGTTTTCAAGCTGCACAAACAGGACTTGTTTCCTCGCGTGCAGATACAGTATGTTATCTGTTAGGATCTGCTGCACTCGCTTTGCCTTGCGATAGGCTTTTCTGTTTTGTTTTGGGAAAAGCCGATTGGACGCGCAAAACTTCAGTCCGCTGCTAGCCGAATGAGAACAAACAGTAAAAGAACATGGAACAATAAAACCAGTCGCGGACTTTTACACAGTACCGCAATCAGCTCGCAAAGAGCATCGACTCGTTGTTAGCGACCTAGAAGAGTTTCTTCGTGTCTTCAGGTTCAGATCAGAAAAAAGCAACTTCGTGAGTACTATGTTTACTTAGAGATGGATTAGTATGCGAAACCTCGGTCCTTTTTTACCAAAATGAAAATTGCAAACAAAATTGTCACCTAAGCTCCTTTTAAGGCCAATCTATTGGCCATTGGTACTAACTTTCTGCGAACGTTCCTGGAGGTATGACTTAAGACCCAAACTCCAATATGCATGTACCGCTTGGGACCCTCACTACAAAAAAGATATTGATGCAGTAGAACGAGTTCAAAGAAAAGCAGCCCGCTTTTGTTCTAGGAACTATGAGAGAAAAGCAAGCGTGACAAATATGTTGCAAGACCTGAACCGTGGTAGTCATTAATTTAAGTACCAGACTACGACATTAACAAAAGATGTTTTTAAGTTCTCATTTTTTCCTGGGACATTGAAAGAATGGAACAACCTACCCAAGAAAATAGTTGTTGGGACAAATATGACATTTACTTGCATCTCTAGGTCTTGTTTTGGCGCAGCAAAGGCTGGATATCTAAAAATATCCTTTGGCCTGCAAAGGAGCACTGATCGAGTACTGCTACATCATTGTCTAATTCTCGCACGTTTCTGCATCTACAGTTGCAGAACAAGAAATATAGTGTCATCAGTAATCGAATAGAAATATCATCAGAACCATAATGCCGCTATAAAGAAACAAGTTTCCCTAAAGGAAGACACTATAGAAAAGTACATTAAGAAATAGTCTCCAATATCCTTCTGGATATAACTGTCCTCTTTTTCAATATTCTGCCCTCATGACTTCTGTTTTAATATAGTGTTTAGACCAAACAATACCACTAAATTTCTTAGTGTAAACTAACAAGCAAGTAGGCAAACAAAACACCTCATTGTATTATATAAGTAATCCATGTTTGTATGCCTGTATGTAAATACGTTAATTACGTTTAATGCATTTTGATCCATAAAACTCACCCGCACAGCCACACAAACTGTAGCTCTAAACTTTTATCGTGTATAAACAAAGGTCGATTTATTGATTGATTGATTGATTGTCAATATATATGTTATGAGTAATAAAATAGTAACAATAGAAACGCTTATAGTTAAAACGACTCAACATATAATAGTCTTTTATCATTACATCTATTAACTTAAGGTAGCATACATATTCCTTCTTTAAATTTGTTGCTTGACTTGTAGCAGGGAGGTAGGAACTCGACACAATTCAAGAAAGATTGAAGCAAAAGGCATATTTCCCGGAGCAGAGGTAAAGCGAGGCCCGGATTGGAAATATGGCGATCAAGATGGTGGGATTGGGAAAAGGGGTTCTGTGCAAAAGCTGATTAGCTGGAGAGATAAGCCAAAAAATGCAGTTGTCGTCCGCTGGCATGAAACACAGACTGGGAAGTACAGACTTGGCTACAAAGGAAAGGTTTGTATTAGTCTGGCTTCAAATACATTTTTGTGAATAGCTCACAAAGGTCTGAAATTTGTCTGCGGTAACGATAAGCTTGCTGTATTGAAGACTTGATCCAGTCAATCAATCAATAGTTTATTTAGCACCGCATTTGGATTTGTTACATTAATACAAAAGTAGTTACAACATACTAATTGGTGCAAGCTAACTATAATAACCATAAGGCTAGACTAGACAGTTAGCTTACTAGATAAATTTATACATGAATAAGGTCAAAAGATAAGCGAGTATCAGAAGAGTAAATGAATAATCAACATAGTATTGATGTGAGATTCCCATGTTATGAACTCATCAACATATACATCATATATAGGTTTTGATTCTTTCAATTTGGCACTCATTTATATTGACATCCAGATTTTCTGATAGGAGACCAAGCTTATGTCGAGTACCCAAAGAAATGTTGCAAAGAAATATTGAATTTATCTCCGCCTCACTAACTAGAAAAGTAAACTCGATCTAGCAAGTGCGACGAAACCCATCGATTAACAAGAAATGGGCGACCTTTCAGCGGGGACGCTGCTTTGATTTTAACCACAGACAAACTACATATATCTTCATCGCTTTTTCTTAGTCTACGAAGGCTTCCTTTAACTGTAATTTGTCTAAGACGTTTCTGAGTTAAAGGAGTACTCCGAAGAAGGCTTTTTTGTATTGCAGGTGGACATCACGTGTACAATACCATATTCTGGAGGATGGTATTATAAAGAGCATCTAAAAAAACTTGGAGAACCAGTAGAAATGAAGCAAAAATCCCCATATCAAACAACAAAAAGCCACATTGCCCGTAAGAAAGAATACACGAAAGGCCTTGAGGTAGGAGATGAAGTTAGAATTGATATGTCGATGGAAGGCATCATGTCTTTACAAGAGACTAGCTTTGGTTGGGCACCGGACATGGCAAATGTAAGTTCAAACAAGTTCTTATATTGATCACTCCTGAGAGTCTCGCTCTAGAGAATCATAATGGTGCTTGCGGATAACTGCCACACCAAACTTGAATCCTAGCATCTGTCACGTTTTCACACGAAAAAACTTATTTACGATTACAACGGATATGCAAATATATTGTCTCACACGAATTGCCTTCAAACATTACAAACCCTGACGGGAAAGGTTTTCTGGTAGGAAGACACTCAGAAAGAGCTTCGAAAGAGAGCAAAAAGGACACAATTTAATACTACTTGGCCTTCATCACAGTTCCCAGGGCGTTAAATCGAAAAATATACGGCGGCTGTTAAAATACACGAATGGAAACGACGTTTCAAATTAGCATACTGTTGTAGAGAAGACGATTATATTTCTCGGCACTGTAATTGGCCTCCATAAATCCAGTTTAGATTATACAAGCTCAGATACCTTCCCTTGATAACACCGACGCTTATACTTGCTCACAGAACTTTATCATCTTAGTTTTGATCTCCCACGGGAGAAGTTTATCTGAATTTAAATACTAAACGTATCAGTCTCCCTTCTTCACACATACTATGTGCCACCTTTGTCCACACGGAGTTGCTACTGTTGCGTTTGTATTGTTTTACGGTTGCGTACTTCCTACAAAGTAATCTGACAACCTACAATCATGTTCAAAGTTGTCAGGACGATTTCAAGTTTACCCGCCCCAGTTGAACATGGTTCGGCTGATAGCTGCACCACGGGCCAACATTGAATGGGAGGGAGAGGGACCTGAAAACAAGAAATATAAGACCCCCATAGGTTGTACGGATTTACAGTGTGCTCCGGATGTGCGTATGGAGATCGTCCAAACGACTTTTGACATGATTGTAGGCATACAGCTTCATATACTACGCTGCAGTATCTCATTCGACAACTATTGAGTGTAATTATTAAAGTCTCACAGATTTCCTGACTGTCGTAGAACGTTTTCCAGCAAAGAAAACAAGACAAAACATGTCAAAAAGTTAATTTTACTCTTAAAGTGCAAAAGAACAAGTGTGATGTCAAGCTAGTGCTTCCCTTTGTATTTCTTTCATAACTTTTGGGGTTGGCTTGTCATGGCTTCCTGCATTCCTTTTACTACTTTGTTTTAGTGCATTGGCAAGGTTGGGATAGTAAACAACTTTGAAGATAACAACGGAGTTGCCATTTGGTTTGACGGATCAGAAGAGCCTTGGACGTTTGACGTAAGAGCTGTTTCAAAGGTGAGGGATTATGTCAAGTTCGGGAAAGGAACAGATCATATGTCCCGTTATCCTATTATCCCCGAGCGTAAGCGAGGGTAATAATCACGACGCTAATGCAGTAATATCGCCTTATTTGGAGGCTCCAAGCGGATCGTCTCGAAATTTATTTAATGTTCGTCTGTCAGTCAGTCAGTCAGTCTGTCTGGCGTACGACTTTTTAGGCCAGGTGCCTAAGGCAATGGCGTAATAATGATCAATTAGCGTTTCCACCAGTGTTTTTACTGACATTCGGAAGAAAAACGATCTGAACGAAGCGACAATTTTACGTAACTGTGTTCACGAAAATGAATTTGAAAACTGGAAAACTTGAAACAGAACGGTCTCGCGAAGCTCGTCTTCAAAAGAGAAAGGAACAGCCACGGGCAAGGCGAAATCGTGAAACGACCGAACAGCGCCAAATACGTCTAGAGAAAAGACGACAAACATGTTATAATCGACAGCATCGTGAACAGAAGCGTGCCGAAGAAACGGCTCCGAAAAGGGAACAGCGCTTGAAAGCAAATCGGGAGCTTCAGACGTCGTTTTGTGTTAAACTCAGATACTTATTCAGAAAGGACAAGCAACAAAGGTTAGTCAGTGGAAATCTGGTGCATGCAGTCCAGAATAAAAAAAAAAAAAAATGCACAGGAAGCCGATTTAATTGTACTACCTATGAATTCAAAATTTGAAAATCAGTGTTCCTTTTTTCCCGTACTACGACGGCCGACCAACGTGCTTGGCAGACTGTATGAATTAATTTGACGTGCCGACCGTGGGAAATACGTACGGCGTCACGCAATCGACTCTTGTTTCAACGCAAAAGTATAACATAACCATTCTTTTTCTCCTTCCTTTGCGTGTAGCACTTGACTCCGAAGAAAAGATTAAGTCAACATTTTGGTAAAACAAAGGCTTCTCTTGTTGGGAGTACCAAAGTAAAAGTCCCATCAATGGCAGAGCGAGGGGGTATCTGCGATTATCGTATTTCTAGTATATATATATATATATATATATATATATATATATATATATATATATATATATATATATATATATATATATATATATATATATATATATATATATATACATACAGTCAATCCCGAAAAGGTTGTCCAGTTGAAATATATATTTAGGCAATTATATCTCTCACGTGACCACTGAAAAACACCGTATAACTACTAAGAAATACATTAAGTCAGCATGTTTATATAATTTTATGGTTGCTAGTCCTTAGAACGGTAAAACCAAGAGCCTTTGGAGTGTTTCCAGTTTAAAACACGATAGTTTTAGGTGGTCACGTGACAGATATATTTGTATATTTATATATCTAGACTGGACAACCTTTTCGGGGATGACTGTATATATATGTGTGTGTGTGTGTGTGTCTGTGTGTGTATACAGGAATGAGTCAGTTTTGTGTGTGGTATCACAAATAAGTATTTTGAATAACGAACAGTAGAAAATATTCCGGGTTTTATCTGATTAATATGTTCGCAACCTTTGATAGCATATCTAATTTGCAGGTAAATACCCAACATAGAAAGAAAGGAAAAGACGCACTTCACAAGGTAAAGAAGTGAATTGGTTTGAGAGTGCAGCGCCGTGTGTTTTTGACAAAAACAAATAATTAAAGGATTTAAAACTAAAAACTTTCTAGAATCCGTCTGCTGTGCTCTTAACATAAATTGTAACTATTTGGAACAGCAAATAATAAAGTTTGCTTCTTTAACTGTATTCCTTGAAGCGCTACCCCTTGCACCTTTTTTTTTGCTGCAAAACAAAGTTATAACACGAAGAGATAAGTGGCCGGTGTTATTGTTTTGCTTTCAATAATTAGAAGGATCTGTACTTAGTTTGTTGTTAAAATACTTAACTAAAGCAACATCTCTGTGCTGCTAGTTTTTGTATAAACTTAATCAATTTCTGTGCTCTTGTGCATGTTAAGTAGACTTCCGCCTGTTTTAATAATTCTCTATTTTGTGTACACAGGATGACATAAGAGATAAATCGAGAGTAGCTGTTAAGAATGCCAGTGCATCCAGTGCATCCAGTGCCTTTGAAGAAAGGTTTTGTCCAGGAGTCAGGGTGCGAGTGATGGCGGACGAAGAACTTGTAAAACGTTTGCAAGTAGGACATGGAGTACAGGACAAGTTGCTTTGCAATGTAAGCTCATTAAATATCGTTTTTTGAGTATTCGTTATATTTAAGAAATTGTTTTCGATTTGACTTATTCCTTCAATAGATTTTTGCGATTTGTAAGGTCAAAGTTGATTGAGAAAAATCGCAAGAATTATTTCGACGAAGAATATCAAGATTAACCTCAATAAGATCGAGTCTATGAAAAACAATTTTACTGCCATTTGTTAAATTTGACGAGATTGTTAAAGTAAAATGTATAGTAAAATGTTAAAAACGTTAATTGTGCAACAAATCCTTTGGTAAACTGAAACTCAGACTCACTCACATTCTAATGACAATATTCACGGTTTTCTAAGCGGAGATTGTGCTTTTGTTCTTTTTTCTAGAGGGGGTTGTCTTTCATTCTTTCTTCTGCTTTGTAGTTTGTTTAGTTTTTTTGTTTGTGTTTTTGGTTTTCTAAATCGGTAACTTTATTTTGGACAAAATGTTTGCAGTGAAATACCCAATGACAACGTTTAAGACAAAGTTCATTTACCTCTGGTCGACATCCAAGAAACTACCAGGCATAGCAAAATTAGAACGGGAGTGGCCTCGTGTTTGCTTTGTGGGTACCTGGAAGTCCCAATAACTACTATTAACGATTTCTATTTTTTGAACAGTAAAATGCCAAAACAAACAACTATCCTGTTTTTAAGAAAGGTACATTATTTGGGACAACCAAGAGACGTTCACCCAGCACAGTAAAGCGGCAGTGCTAGAAGCCTTACTGCGTATAGGAATGCAATGCATTCTCTGTAGTCATTGAGCTTTGCGAGGGTATTAATCAGGATGCTATCTCGTTTTTCAATTGTCAGTCGTGCGACCTCTCGAAGAAAAAATAGTCTTTTGCAAATTCCTTACGCGAAATTAACACGTTCGACAGGCATTTGAACCAGAACAAGGGTTTACACATTCGTACTGCGCTGATGAAAATTAGTTCGTAAATTGGTAATCTAAAAACGCTATAGTCTCGTGAACTTACGCTAATAAAGGGAGGGGCCAGAAATTGTCACCACGAAGCGAGTAGCGCTAACAGGAAACAACTTAAGGAAGCATGAAAGCCGATCATTGAACACTGTGTGGTTTGAACACAACCGGCGACCTGCAAAAGGTCAAAGAGGTACGGACACATTTCGCTAAACAGTGCATTCTCGCTTTCATTTTTCATATTGTTTAGCACATGACAGTAAACCCAGATTTACCTCTCGTGCGTGAACGGATAATTTATCTAAGTTTCAATTTAGACCACAGCTGAAATGTAGCACGGGAGCTAGCATAATTCAGTTTTGTGTACAATTTGCAGAGATTTTGCTCCGCTCCACTTCTGCAAGTGGTTTTCATGAAGCTCCAAGAAGAAAATGTTTGATTTGATTTGTCACATTTTGCAGAAAAGAAAACTATACCATGGTTTGGGTGACGAGGAAGCCCGAGCTTGAAGCCGAGGGCTTACAGAGTTCAGACTTCCTCTTGATTACAAATGCAATAACAAACATTTGTGCAAATGTAAAACACATCAACTTACATATAAGAAAAAACTTATGTATTCAAGAGAGGATATTTGAGTATTAGTATATGCAACTCAAGTGAATAGTGCTTTCCGCGCGCTCTGATTGGCTACTCAATCTTGGACTTCCAGTTTGAATCAAAATGGCGCCTGTTTTGCTGCTGTCATTGAAGCAGAATTGTTTCGATAAACGAGGCAGTTGTATCGGACAACACAAATAAAGCTGCAGAGTTCATTTTAGCTATGTGCAGTGGTTGAAGTATGACTAGGTCTGAAGCCCGTGTATAATTTAAAGTACACTGTTCGAGTTTTGCTTTGATTCTGGGAGAAATCATGCTGTTTTGAGCAGGTTCACATAAAAAACAATTCGAGCTCATTAAATATGCATGCCTGAGTCTGGTGCATGCAGTCCAGAGTAAAAACAAATCCCACAGGAAGCCTATTTAATTGTACTGCCTATGAATTCAAAATTGGAAAATCTGTGTTCCATTTTTCCCGTACTACGGCGGCCGACCAACTTCAAAATTTAAGTATTGAATTTTGAGAACGTGCTTGGCAGACTGTATGAATTAATTTGACGTGCCGACCGTGGGAAATACGTACGGAGTCACGCAATCGACTCTTTTTTCAACGCAAAAGTATAACACACTCCATTCTTTTTCTCCTTCCTTTGCGTGTAGCACTTGACTTTGAAGAAAAGATTGAATCAACATTTCGGTAAAACAAAGGCTGCTCTTGTAAAGCAGTACCAAAGCGAAAGTCAAATCAATGGCAGAGCGAGGGAGTATCTGCGATTATCGTATTTCTAGTTAAATATTAACTGGAGTAAGAAGCTAAGATAATTTTTTCAAGCGGGATTTGAATGTGGCCAGATTATTTAAGTTTGTTATGTTGCTGTCTAAAGAATTCCATAAAAGAGGACTATAAGAAGCAGAAAACTGTGTGAGGGTTGTGCGGCAATTGTGCTAGCGAAGATTTCGGGCTGATTGGGTATTATAATTGTTAATTTGGGAACCGCAGGTAAAGAAAATCCCCAAAGCGTGTTGGCAACAATTCTTTGACAATAAGAGAACATTTGAACAATTAACTGTTTGCCAGATTAGTAGATGTTCGGGGTTTTTGTGAAAAATATAGTGTCACCTGCAAACAATAAACATTTGCATACAGTGGGATTGTTACCTAAATCGTTTATATAGAGAAGGACAAACATTGGGCCTAAGATAGAGCCCTGCGGAACTCCACATGTAATATTTAGTTGGGAAGGTACTTCCACGTAATACCATAGTGGTACACTTTATCAAAGAGAATTTTGTGGTTGTCAGTGTGAAATGCTTTTGATAAGTCAAGAAAATGTCCAGTTGCTCTTTTCGATATAAAGCAGAGGCTATATTTTCGGTTAACTTAAACATTGCCAAGTATGCAGTATTTATTGGTTCATAAATAGAATACCTTTTTTGTTGATAAATATGAAGACGGTTTTATAAATAACTATGATACTACGCGCGCTCTGATTGTTTAAAATACCATTTCATAACTAAGTACAAAGACATGGAAATGACGAATTCTGAAATTAAAAGACCGCGAGTCTTCCCCTACTTCAAAGATTCATGCGTTCGACAGAAACTGCAGTCGTCTATTAGAACAAATAGTAAAGCCGTGTGCAAATCATGTGCAATTAGTGAAGCAGCGTGAAGAAAAGATGTCTGAATATTGCATGAAATTTATCGGAAACCGTGAGACAGAAATGCAACAACTACAATGTCAAGGGACATTCTCTAAAGTTTCTAACCTTTACACCTTCGTCTCATGTGGCTCGTAGTCAGTCGCTGGATGGCCTAAATCACTAGAGTTCCGCCGCGGTTCTTTTGAATTCTTGACAAACAGCGGGACTAATATCTGACGTATTTCTGGTGAAGTTCATCTTCATTTAGCAGCCTTTCAACTTTTCCAAGTAAACTCAAGTGATGTTCCGTTCTCATTTATGAACTTGAACGAAGTGCTGTGAAATAGACTATCCGATTGAACGAGAGAGAGAGAGAGAAACTGTATTTCATTACGGTATTTACATTCAACTAACAGGTTGATTTTCAAGCAAGCCGTAAGCTATGTTAATACATTTACAATCTAAAAACTATATTTACAGATAGTATTCTTAAAACTAGGTACAGTATTCACATCCCTAATATGATGTGGTAGACTGTTCCATGCAGGACGGCACCGCTATATGATAAACTACGCTGAAGGTACTCGGTGCGGGGTTTGGTAATATGTACATCTAAGTAAGAGCGGCGTAGATTGTACCCGATTGACTCGTTTGCTCTAGAAAAAAGGTCAGATAGGTAGGCAGGCGCGTGACCATTCAAGAGAGAGAGAGAGCAACGCAGCCTGCAGCACGTGGTCGGCCCTGGTCATCTCAAAATTAAGCAAGTTTGGAGGTACTCTCTTGTTTCAGTGCAATATCGATACAAAATTATTAGAATTGAAAGATCTGCCAATCTTACAGAAAAATATTGACGACGTGGCAAGAGCTGTACTGAAAAAAAAAAGAACATCTCGCGGATGAATATAGGCAAGAGATTATATGGAGCAACCTCTTCATACGAATTGATGGAAAGCCTTTCTTCTTTAAGTCATGGTAAGACAAAGGAATTTTAAGAGTTCAAGACCTCTTGGACTCGCACAATCAATTTTTGACATAAGGACTTTACGGACAAATTCTGTATTCGTACGACATTTTTAGATTGTGCTGGTATAATTGCGGCCATTCCCAAACTTTGGAAGGATGCGTTTCGTAGTGGCACTTCATTCACCAATAATCAGGAACGCGCGGCAACTAATTAAGGTCGTAACGCCCGAAAAGATTCGCCTATTGCTTGCTGAGAAGTCGTTTTATCCGCCGTTGTAGAACGCTACCTACAAAAACAAAACCTGAAACCAAAAGAAGTTTATGAACTCCCTTTCAAGATTACTATGGAAAATAAGCTAAGGAGCTTCCAGTTCAACCTAACACATAATAATACCGACAAATCAGCACCTTGCGCGAATCAAGTCAGAACTTCTGAATATAAATGTCATCGTTCTACTTCAAAACAAGATTCAATCAGAAAAAGAAATCGCCGACAGAAATAATGCCTTTGAAACTTGCAAAAATAAATGGACCAGGCTTTCAAATTGCGACTTTTAGACTGTTCCCAGCTTTTCTACCTGCACACTAGATTTAGTTTACGGCTGATGTACTTTTGTAATACTATGTGCCTCTCTCAAGAGGAATTTATCATCTGAGTTATTGAGAGTTAATGTCTGTCACTGTAGTTTCAATCAATGTGAAATGTTTTGTGTGAAGTCCTTGTTTTGCAAGTATTATTACATATAGATTGTTATGAGAGCCTTTTCGTTTCTTAGAAGCTTGTTAGAAACATTGTAATCACGTTAGCTGTACTTTAAAGAACAAACCTAAATATTAAAAAAATGTATAGTATGTAGGTATGTAGTAAGTCTGTAAGTATGTATGTATGTATGTTAGTAAATAATTATATAATTATTTAAGCAATATAACACGAGTTTCCATGTCTTTGTACTCTTATATAAACACGCGGGATGTTGGGAGAACACGAGAAAAAGTTCAAAATCACGAGCCGCTTCGGCGAGTGATTTTGAACTTTTTCGAGTACAAAGACAAGGAAACGAGTGTCATATTGCTTTTATAAAATAGCAAAGCTTTTATTACCTGAAAGAACTTCATATTGAAAATGATCAAGTTCAAGATTCTCCCGAAAACCGTCAAAACGCACGCTCGTCCAATCGGAAAGTCTGTTTCACGGCACTTCGCTCAAGTCAGTCCATGAATGAAAACGGAACACCACTCGCGTTCACTTGAAAAAGTTGACAGGCTGCTAAATGAAGATGAATTTCACAAGAAATGTGTCGGATATTAGTACCGCTGTTTGTCAAGAATTCAAAAGAACCTGCGAGAATGTTTTGAGCCGTCAGGTTTCAACTTTCAGGACAACGGTGTCACTCGACGTAAACATGTCTGCTCAACAACACTATCCTGCCGAAGAAGGTAGTTTGTACATTTGTTTGCTTTACTTGAGCATTACTTGAACTCTGCCGGACGACAGTCAACTCCATTGAATCGACTCAACGGCTTTTGTGCCACCGAGCCGACAGCCAAGACAGACTCATCAGCGAAGACTGTTTGTGCCTTCACCACCATAAACCTACAATATTATTCGTGTGAAACTCTGGTGATCTATGCCATCTAGTTACTAGCTACGAGCCACAGGAGACGAAGGTATAAAGGTTAGAAACTTTAGAGAATGTTCTTTGACTGTGTAATTGTTGGCTTTCTGTCTCACGGTTTCCGAATTAAATTTCATGCAATATTCAGACAACTTTTCTTCACGCTGCTTCACTAATTGCACATGATTTGCACACGGCTTCACTATTTGCTCTAATAGCCCACTGCAGTTTCTGTAACACATGAATCTTTGAAGTATAGGGTACGACTCGCAGTCTTTTTATTTCAGGATTCGTCATTTCCATGTCTTTGTACTTATTTATAAAATGGTTTTTTAACCAATCAGAGCGCGCGTAGTATCACAGTTATTTTGTAAATAATTATATAAGCATGTAAGTATTATAGTATAGTATAAATAATAATAATAATCATCATCATCATCATCATCATGATAAAAAGATGTCTTTGTAGTCTTATGTAAACACTTGGGATGTTGTGAGAACACGAGAAAAAGTTCAAATTCACTAGCCGCTTTTCTCGTGTTCTCCCAACATCCCGCGTGTTTATATAAGTGTGCAAAGACATGGAAACGAGTGTTATATTGCTTAAGTAAATAATCCTTTCACTGAAGAAATTTAGAAAAACAAGGTAAAATTGGAATCGGTCTATAGTTGGTAAATAAGAATGGTTCGTCCTTTTTAAAAATTGGAATTACTATAATAATTTCCATGCTGTCCGGAACAACGCCAGTAGAAAGTGACAAGAAAGTTATTTATATTATTTTTATCTTTTTAGCGCGGCAAGTATGAATACACGACATCTTCCGGAGGAATTGTGCCGCTTACGTACATGTTACTAGGTGGCAGTTGGAAGGCATAACTAAACAAATCAGGCAATCTCCCGAGACAACGCAAATTTCGAATAGACATTATAGAGTAAAAGTAATCTCACAGGAAGGATATTTAGTTTACCTGAAAAATACACTTGATCGAAAACACTCCATCAGGGCAAGGGGATACGTGCGAATATCGTATTCCTAGTAAATGTATTTATGCGTTATTAATGAGATACATAGTTACTTGAATACCTTTATATTTTCATTGATCTTAGACTCTTGGGAAAGTAGGAGTAGTCACAGAAGTAGATATGGATGGCGACATCGTGGTTCAGTTTGATTACGAAGAGGAGAGTTTAACTTTCAATCCAGCTGTTCTCATTCCTATCAAAGAGAGAGGTAGAACCGACGCAGACGAAGGTAAAAGGATCGCTAAAAGCAGTTATAATTATTTTACACTATTTTATATGCATTGCAGCAAATGTTTAATAAAATGAACATCTACGCACATCTAACTGCAAATTTTGAACGTTTAAGACACTATCGATGATTACTTTCCATGTCAAGAAGAAGAAAGCACTCTTTACTAATAGAGTCTTTGCTCTGGCTAATGCTCCGAAATGTCTACCAACACCTTTACGGCATTCAACATAATTATGCTCCCCAACTCGAAGCTGATACGTTGCACTAATTGACAATGCCTTCAAAGATTCTTGATATTTTCGTGGTGAAGTACAGTTATAGCCATTGACCGAGACAGGTATATCTAAGCATGTCTTGGTTCGAGTAGGGTAGCTTTGTGTTTTAGATAACCAAGATCAACCTTAGCTTTTTACAGTTTTATTGTTACTTTTCAGTTGATACAGAAATGCCATAGGCAACAAAAAGTAATCTTTTGAAACCAATAAAAACCTAATCGTAAGTAACGGTTTGAGTAACAGCAATACATCCTATACTTTAACAGAATCAGGTGCTGCCTTGACATCAGAGAGGACTATGCCCATGTATCTTGACGAGGGATCAAGACAAGCCGGAGAAAGCCTCATCAGTCATGCATCGCAGGGGCATCTGGGCGTTGTTCAACATTTACTCGGTGGTTTGACTGACGCTAAACGGGCACTCGTTGTAAGTACACACTTAGAGAGATCTTACAAAGAGGTCTCAACTCCATAACATAACCTTAATACTTTTATTCTCTCCATAACCTCAATAACTTTTATTGTTTTGCTTTCATCTTATCCGACTTAAACAACGCAACCAAACTTATATTGATTTATTAAATGTAGGCATTTTTTGCCCATTGATTTCTATTTTGACTGTACATATTGAAAGACTACCTTGAAGCCTAGTGGAAATGTGTGCTGATTATATACGACTGCTGTGCCGCTTTTTGCTTTTTTTGTTTGTTTGTTTGTTTGATTTTTTAAGACAGACATGCTGGCACGTACCCTTGCTGAAGTTCTGTTTATTATACTCTAGGGTAATATTTCTAACTATATTTGGTATACGCAGGTTAACTACTTAGCAGGGGGTCATACCGCTCTTCACCAAGCCTGCCATTCTGGACATACTGCTGTGGTTGAGACTTTGCTACGGCACGGTGCATCGTTACAACTTCAAGTAAGTAAAACCACGCTCAGGGGCAAGAAAGCTTTGTATGGCAACTTCACCGTTATTAGTAGTATATGGCTAGAGCTTACCGGTGTAATCGTGTGCTCTGATTGGATCATTTGCCGATCACTATTTTTTTTTTGTGATGAACTACAAAATTCCGTCGAGCAATTAGTAAGTTTTGATCCAGACAATTTTACAATTTTCTGTGCTGACGGTTGCGATACGGAACATTGCCGTTTCTTAATTATTTTCTTTGTTTCCCCAGGGTTTGAATGTGTGATCGCATGTTATGATATAAAACGTTCAAGCAAATATAAATCTGCTATAGTGAGATGGAAATCGTTTGTTAGATAAAAGAAGTTAAACTATTTTTAATTTGCCACGCTTAATGTGTTGGGTTTTTCGCTGTGCCAAAACCGGTACGTTTTCGGCTTGTACTTCAAAGTTCATTAACTCAATTCAAATGATGTGGTAGATTATTTATTCATTTTTCTTGCGAACTAGTACTTTAGTACTAACGCCGACTCGCCGAGTCAGTAAATCTGTACGCGGGTAAAGTGTTCAGTTGTGAGAATGGACATAACACTGAAACCCGTTCCATGGACTGACCAAATGTACTACCCCTGAAAATCATTTTAGAAGGTGAAAAACAACAGTTCGAAGCACACTCAGTATTTATTTTACACATAACTTTCGCTTTTGCTTGAGAATGGATAGGTGTACATGTTTTGTTCTATTTTGCGCACGCCTAAAGCAGGCTCGAAAAAATAAAATCGTCGTATTGCACTACTTCCCATGCAATAGCCTCTTTAGAGCAACTATAGAATACCCGGCCACTTATTAATTTTAAGGGACAACTGTAGAATACCGACACTTGCAAAATCGACACTTTGTTATTGCCACTGTTCCTGTGTGCCTACTTTCAAAATGGCGCCCAAGAGAGAATGGGTCGCATTGAACAATTTCTCAAGCAAAAGTGAAAGGTATGTATAAAAGAGATAATGAGCGTGCTTCGAACAATTGTTTTTCGCCTTCTAAATGGTTTTCATGGGTAGTAAATATAGGTAGTCTATATGTTGGTTCATGGACTGGAAGTCAGTGTTATGTCCACTCCCTTCAATGGTGTAGTGACGAGGCAAAATGCTGCTCGATGTTTGTGTTCTTAATGTAAACTTTGAAACCATATAATGTACTACTTAATAACTTTACGCTCGTTTTATAGGCAAATAATTCTGAGAAAGAATCTCGAAAATTTGAACCTACTGCAATGAAATATGTAAATATCACATCTTTGTTTTAACATATATTCGACGTTCATTTTAAAGTCTGTCTTATGTGTTATAGAACTTTATCCCGTAACGTTAACGTTCTTTGTACTACTGCCGCTTACATATATCCGTATTTTCAATAGGACCCACAGGGGTACTCTGCTTTGCATCATGCGTCTTACGGGTAAGTCCTGCTTCTTATTGACTCCATAATGCACTTTTACAACATTTGCTGGGTTGCAATTATTGATATACCAGGTTGGCTGTACGTGTAGCCACACATTTTTGCTAAATGTATATTAGAGTTTTTACCTGCTGATATAAACACAGTGATGTGTGTGCAGATGTATGTGATACGCTTTTTTAGTCAACTGTGAAAACAAAGTAACACTCTGTAACTGGTGTAGTTCCTTTTTATTTTGGGTCAATATTTGTCATCGTGACACTTTCAGTTTCTGTATTAGATCTTGAGAACACTCTTATTCAGGCGTGTCAATGTTTAATTTTTCTGTTGTAAGTGTAGTTGAAACAAAGGAGTTTTAATTTACAGAAAATTGGAAGCGAGTTTGAACTTTGCAGTTTGCCATGAGGCAGTGTATTCGTAAACTGTGCAAACTTATTCAGTAACATACGGTACATTGTCAACAGACGGTGAATTGTGCCAAATTTAATTATCGTCAACCGACACACTTCATTCATTAAGGACGGCGGGAGAAAAGTGTCTGAATCAATTTCGGTATAATTACTCCTGCCATGAAAGGTTGCAGTGTCAAGTTCTACACTCTGTTTCTTTCTTCTTCTTCCCTTTTTTTTTTGGGGGGGGGGGGGGGGGGGGGGGGGAGGAGGAGGAGGAGGTCGAGAATCAGCAAGCGCTGATTGGTTGACAATGACGTATTTATGATGACGTTTGGTGTTCACATGACTTGCTCGGCGAACAACTGATATGTGAGTGTCACCATCTTGAAGGCAACGCCGGATGCGGGTGTTTTTATACTTTTAATTTGTGCGTTGCTTGCCTAAATTGGCTCTATGGATTCTTTATTGAACCGCTCATGTCACTTACAAACGTATACGCCGGCCTGTGGTAGACCTACACTAAATTTCAGTAAGCGGTTTTGCCTTGGATCGGGCCGTTCAGTAGCCAGTGAATATCACAATACATGATGCACTGAAAGCTGCACGAATGTACAGAAATTTTATGAAGGACCTAATGCCCACAAACATGAGCAAAGCAGCTTGAGACGCAAAGACAAGAAACTGAATGACGACAGCCCGCTTAGCGATTTCGTCTCTTGGCTGTCCCTTGACAGAATATATCGAACTGTTTAGCACGAAGGTGGACCTAAAGGTATTTCGCATAATTTTACTTCGTACGAGACTGGCGTTGCCAGTGAGCTCGTTGGGTAGGGTCGAGACCAGATTAAACAAAATTGTTTTGGTTACAAAGCAGTAATGCCAAACGTCTTGTTATTCTTTGGTCGGTCAAAAGCCAAGGTGACTAGAAAAAATGGCGCGCGATTTAAAAAGCAGGCCGCCACACTGTAGCTGTTGCTGTGCCTAATGCTGAAAAACACAGGAGGGCACTATATACCACTGACCGAGACCAGAAATGAGCCAGTCGTTCCTTATACTCAGCGGTTCATGCTAAAATGAACACATACACAAAGTACCTTACCAGTGTTAGAAAACAAAACTGAAGACTAAAAAGCGGGAGTGATTTATTTCATCTTGAACATATTTCTGGTCTCGACCGTTAATTGTTACAGAGAGTAGCTAAGCTGATAATAACAACTAGCAGAACCAGATGAAGACTGATTTCGGACTGTGTGGGTCTGACGTGCTGCTCGATAAGACGCTTCTGGTCAGAATATGGAATAGAATTCCAGACGTAATAATAGAAACAAAATCATATTATACTCTAAAAACGAAAATAGAAAGATACTTCCTATCTCAATGATTAACAGGCGTGTTACTGTCAGTGCTAGGCTAGCTTTAGTTAAGTTGTTAGCCTATTCTTAATTTTTATTTTACTTGAAACATTACCGATCTATACTTGATACTCGATCGATACTTGATTTAAGTTGAAAAATAGGTAGGTATAATTAGAATGGAGGACTACCTGTAAAAACCTGTCTCCATCTACAGGAAAACTTATTAATTGAAATGACAGTCAATAAAGCAATCAATCAATCAATCACGCTAAGTAACGATGACCGAGGATCTCATCGGCATCGGCATCGGCATAGTGGTAACTTTTACGTTGATAACTATCTGCAACGTAAATATTGAAGAGTACCGGGCCCAAAATAGAGCACTGGAACACACCGACATTTATGAAGTTTTCATTAATGTTTAAAACTTTTGTTTAATTTCAACAATTTTCACAAATAGCAAAGATAAAGGAAGCTAGCATATTCAAACAGTATACTTATCATGATTCAGCTGTACAGTACATCTGGCTACAAAGCATATATAAATTTAAATACAAAAACCTGTAACAAGTAGGGAATTCCATACAGAAATAAGTTTAATCCCATTGTGTGTCAAATAGCACAATCAGATCCTGCAACTTTTATCTTTAACTGCAAATCATTAACTTTTGTAATAACCCCTGAAAACCAATAATAATTTTGTTACTGTATATCAATGCAACAGGTGCCAGAATGGGATTGCTATCGTAGGCACAATAAACTGAAACATTGTCTATGAACTTTGTAAACCAGCTATCTGGCACCTAACCTGCTTCTTATAAATTTACTAGAAATACGATATTCGCAGAGGCCCCACGCCCAAGTAATCGATTTTGTATGACATTGCTAGAGCTCTAATGTACTCTATGCTTTCACCACACATTTGAGTATCATATAATGCAATTAAAGGCGGATGACACTATATTAGCATTTACATGATATTGACATGTGTCCCATTCCGGGGAGTACTCATCATAATTTTGGGTGGGGGTGTGCCGCCTGAACCTGAAAACCCCTTACCTTATTTCAAACCAAAATATCTGATTTACTATACCCTATTTCAGACCTGACTCCAAAATGTATACCCTATTTCAGACCTAGTTTAGAGATTTATTTCTTTTGCAACAATTTCCACCCTGTATTTTCTTCCATTTGCCATGCATTGTCCGCTGCGACACATTTCTATTAAAATCATACCCTATCCCAGGCCAAAAACACAAAATCGCTACCCTATTTCAGACCAAAAAGGCAAAATCTATACCCTACTTCAGACTAAAAATGTTTGAAAATGATACCCATTGGGGCAGCACATATCTGTATGGCAGAGTACTCCCCCATCCCCCGCTCCCCCCCCCCCCCCTGGGGTCCCATTGCTGTTTGAAGAGTACAGTAATCTTATTATATAATATGTAGGGTGGTCTTGAAAGAAGGAAGTTCTCACAATATTATTCATTGTGCCAGGTCCATTTCACAGTAATTTATTTTGTCTCATAAGAAAGTATACAGTCAGTCTTTGCACTACATTATTGGTAAAATACTGTATATTAAATACTTCTCAAGTATCTGTAGGCTACATTATACTTCTTAGAAGTTCTCAAGTGTTGCATGTGTTGCCTTGTACATGTACAAAATTTGTATTTAATACAAATGTAAATGTATTTAATACAGAAAATCCCAATTGCCAGAGAAATATAGCCCTAACCCAATACTCTGCTGTGAGAGAAAATGAAAAAGTGCACTATGAATATTCAATAATTTTACAGAATATTAGACAAACGAGAGTCAGGTTCACACATTATAAAGCACTGTATGCTATGAGACAAGAGAAGAGCAGAAGTTTAGTACTGTATTGACATTCTTATCTTAAAAAAGTCTCATTTCCCATGTCATAAATTAATTAAAACTAACTCTTCCTAATCACAGAAAGATACTTTTTCCAGTTGGACTTAGTGAACTTCATGTTTGTCTTGATATTTAGGGACCTATGAAAAACAAAACAAGCATCAAAGTCTATAATTTAAAAAGTGTGTTCTGCAGCTGGAGATAGATGGGTGGGCGGGGAAGCAGCTTGTGTTGGGGTAACAGTTTAGACAATAAATATCTCACCAGAAATTAATGTCATGCAGCTGCATGGGAAAAAAACTTGTTCAAAAGAAAACTTAATAAAGTATCATTGCTCATTCTATCTGAGAAAAGGAAGAAATTAATGTTAGTAAAGTGCTGGCTTATATAAAATGAAACTAACTGTGTGGTAAATGCAGATTGACTTGTTTGGCTGTTATGATAATATTAATATGTACAGTATCTTTGCAAATAATTTTTGACCTTCAGTCCACTGAAAGCATTGACTTCATAAACTTGTTTAGATCATGGCAATTTCTTTCTGCCCACACCACTACTACTAACACAGATCTCTTCTGAGCATTACTTTATACATTACCATGTATAAAGTACAGCTAAACTGCTAATTCAAAAATGCAAAATGAAATGCAGCAATAAATTATAAATTCTTTTCCTGATGCCAAATTGACAAAATAATCATTCATAACAATTTCTAGTTTACTAAACATCATTCTGTTTATTTATATATAATACATTTTATAATAGTATATGTACTATAATAATTTATAGCAAAGGGAAGGGGGGCTTTAATTAGTAAGACAAAGAAGTAAATACAAGCAAAGATTGTATTGTTATGGAAAGTAGTGGCAGGGTTTTGGAAAGTTTAGCCCAGCATAAAAACACAGTTCAAATAACATTTGACTTATAGTACTTATACAGTGGTAGACAGCTAGTACATGATAAAACAGCCAAGCAGTTAGAAAAAAAAAAAAAACTGCCTATCACAAGAACTCACAAGATTTTGCACTGTATAATTTCACAGAGGACAAATATTTTGATCTGTTCTTTAATAAACTGAAATGGTTTCTAGTGCTGCAATTTTAATAAACACTGTTCTCAATCTAATGCACAGAAACGCCAAATTTTTCTGTGTGAGTGATATGTTGTGATTTTGTCTGTAAAGCAAGTTGTTAAGTGACAAATTAACCTCTACACTGTATGACACTGGAAGTTGAATTAACTGTCAAGACTCAAACGGTCAAAACAGTTTTCTGTCGTGAAAATATATAGCATCACAACAACAAAGTTTTATCGCGGCCACAAAATGTCCGATAAGCTCGAAGCAATGCATAACGGACGTGTTGAGTGAACAAAGTAAATAGACGTGTCTTACCTGCCCCTTGGAGCTATCGGTTGGCCTTCAAGCACTATTTTAGCTTATTTTCTGTCCTCCTGCTGTTCGTGCAAAGCCGGGTTGTCAGGGTTAGCCCATCCACGGCTATGCAGATATTGTTGCCTCTGGGAGCGCCGTTTTTCGACAAGAGAGGAACGTTGCTCAAGGCGTCGATTGTTGGCCTCATTTTGAGCCAAAAAAGGGCTGTTTCTCCAGACGTTTCATTGTGGCGTCGGGAAGCAGCTCGTTCTCGATCGGCTTTCATGCGCTGTTCTCTTTCCTGAGCTGTTTCTTGGGCTCGCTTCTGCATATTATACTCCCGGGTGGCTGTAATGCGCCGTTCTCTTTCCTGGGTTGTCTCCTGAGCTCGTTTCTGCTTGTAACGCTCTCGGTCACGCCGTTGCTTTTCTTTGACAGCGACAATATTTTCCTGTCTCGACTGCTGTTGTTTTCGTTGGGCGGCTGTTTGCCGTCTGCGTTCGAGACGAATACTCCGCTGTTGGCTTGTCTCACGAATTCGTCTTAGTCTGTCTTGCTCTCTTCGTTTTTGAAGACGAACTTGTTTCTCCTCGTGAGAGTGTTCCGTTTGATTCTTTGCTTGATTCATATTCACCGTAGTTCGGCAAGAGTAGTGCAAAAACTCATTCAGTCTCCTGTCGTGTCCGTTGCTTCGCAACGGACTACCAGAACATCACGTGATCAAAAGTCGGTCCGTGAAATACAGACATTTCAACTTGAGATTCGGGGTTGAGGTCAGGAGAGGAAAGAGCCTGGGAACGAGATTGGAGATTCTGTTCAGATGTTTTACCCAGCAAACCCCGCGGTGCGGGGACGTAATTCTGTTCCGATGTTTTTTACCCAGCAAACCCCGCTGCGCGGGGAGGTCGGTCCGTGAAATACAGACATTTCAAAACGACATGGTGTTCAGATTAGTACCCACGCAGGGCGTGGGAATAACCTATTTACTCCCAAGTTCAAAATACAGATTCTCTCAACACTGTGGCCAGATACTTTGTGTATGTGTTAATTTCAGGATATACCGCTAAGTAAAAGGTACGGCTGGTTCATTTCTGGTCTCGGTCGTTGTTATATAGTGCCCTCCACAAACACAACGCGAAACGCACAATCGGCGATATGTAAACGTAAATTTTGCTGTGTAAAAATCATTTACTCGGTGGACAGTTCTGATCGTGCCGAGAAAAGCGAGAGGTCTCTTGTTTTCTTTATTTACTCCGCCATATCTACGCCGCATTTAATACAAAAATTTCGGGCGGGGAAGGGCCCCGAGTTTAACTTAAACGCGAGGTCCCATTCACCAATTACGGATGCATCTAAAACCATTTTTCTCTTGATCAGAGATTATTCTGGAAGCACAGCCGCATTGCTCATTAAGGAGGGAGCTGACATCGATGACAACCGCAACTCAGTTATGAGTACCCCGCTGCACCTTGCCGTGAATCAACATAATACCCAAGCCGCGTTGGTTTTAATTCAGCATGGATGCGACGTCAACCTGGGGGTGAGCTGCAGACTAAAAATCTTACCGTGCACTTAAAAAGTTGCTTTATTTTGTTGTGATATCAGCCTACTACCCACCCCATCCTCTTACCTTGGGTGACGCTGAACACAAGATCATGCATATTTAGTAAAGCAAAAATTCATCTAACCAGCATACTGGTAACTAATTACCATACTGCGTAAATGTTTTGAGTCGGTAGTGTTTCGGAAATTGAAAGACTTTTTTTTTTTTGGTGTCCTGAAAATAACGTGGCTATGAAGCATAGTGAATTCATATTTCGCAGAGATAGACTAGATAGATTGTATTGTGTTGCCTTGGAAATAGATTTTTATAAGCAACGCTTCAGAGGAAACCTTCAAACTTGAACTGGGCCAATTCCTCTCGGTAAAAGTGGATAACTTCTCATATTATCAGTACGAACAAAATCTAGCTCTAAGGTAACACAGAAGAGCTTATACAAGACAACTCGGTGAAAAGATGAACCAGCCAAATCAAATACTCTGGTTACAATCCAGGACACTGACTCCTGTTGTACAGAATAATCTCGTTAGTAATGTATACAAATGAAATACAGAGAGATCTGCTCTTGTAATATGATTCTAGCATGGGGCAATACTACCAAGAGGTTTTAACACACTTGATTCGATAGCTTCCGAGATTTCATGCCTTATTTAAATATGCATGGATTTGTGTCCAGCGTAAAGTAAAATGAAACATACATGTAGGTATGTTTTACATCGAAGTGTTTGTTGTGATATATCAATTTAAATCATGGAGGCTGATCTTGAGATAATTTATTGCTCAGTTAATGAACACGAAATAAAAGTCTTTCATTATTTAGTATTCTTAAATAATTTCCCTCAAATTTGCAGGATTTGAATGGAAGGACACCATTACATGGTGCTGTTAAACTAGGCAACAGTCAAATGGTTGAGACAATACTGAAGACAAAACCACCACCAGCCGCGGCAGTTGTTGACTTGCACATTTGTGATAATGAGGGCCTGAACCCTTTTCACCTGGCAGCTCAAGAAAAGTTTGCCGGGTGAGTTAAAATGCCCAAAGAGGGCTATATGTCTTTTTGCTGTTGTTTATGAACTAGCTACTTTACATACTACACCAAATTATACTAGAAATACGATAAGTACAGATACCCTCTCGTCCTGTAGGTGGATATTCAGTATGGGGGATTCTTGTCTTTTTTTCCACCAGGAGATAAATAATTGCTTAAAAACCACATGGAGGCTGCCGGTTATGAATATATTGGTGGTTGTAGCGTGACCACGAAAGTTTGTTACACGGCAATCCGGTTTAGTTCAGACTAAATGCACAGTGATGCCAGCCAAGAAACGCGTAATTAGAGTCTCTGTGGCTTAACCAGTTTTGCGCAGTCAGCACGGTCGATTTTCGACCCCGATTTTTTTTTATTTAGAAGTCACGGGTTTTCTAAATATTGGCTCTCTCGCACGTGGAAATTCAAGGCATTATTTAATGGCGGCTGTGAGCGTTGCCGATTCTTTGGTTGCATGTGGAAATCTGCTCCCCGTTCAGGCCCCGGCTGACACATCCGTAGTATCTGGCAAACAGGCGACACAGTTCCACATTTAGAGCGACATTTCTGGACACATTTGCGAATATACGCTCCGCTCACAAGGAGGAACACAGCTGTATGGTGTGACCATGACATATGTTTTGGCAAAGGTAAAAGCTTATTCCGAGTTTTTTTTTGCGTTCGCTGATATGTTTGTTGACACATGATTTCATGCCATAATTGCAAATGCAGATCGACTGTGGTATGTCTGAGTTGTTTGTTTATAAAATTGTCTCGAGCGGATTCTGTCACTAATGAAAAATCGACAGGAAATTTTACTGTGAATCCTTTTCACCACCGTTCGAATAGCACGAGAAACAGGTTTGTTCGGCTGGAGTGTGTTACGTTACGAAACTATTATAACTAGTCAAAATCTGGTTTACCTCGCATGATATGTTTGTTGACACATGATTTCATGACCAGATCGACTGTGGTTTGTCTGAGTTGTTTGTTTACAAAAATTGGCTCTAGCGGGTTTTGTCGCTAATGAAAAATCGACTGAAAAGTCGACAGGAAATTTTACTGTGAATCTATTTCACCAACGTTCGAAGAGCGCGAGAAACAGGTTTGTTTGGCTGGAGTGTGTTACGTTAATACGAAACTACTACAACGAGTCAAAGTCTGGCTTACCTCGTAGAAATTTACAGAACGACTTGAAATATTTTGGCAAGCTATACTTTCCCCCTTTTATGTCGATCAGCTCAAAATAATTATATAATAAACTGTCATGTTTGTGCATTTGTGTTTGGTCATGCATAGTACGTAGCTGGCATAGTAGAACATAGTGTAAAACCCCGATCAAACGGTGTTAATATTCGATGATAATTCGTGCCCCGTTGTAACACGAGCTACCTATATCATAGACTATCATCAACTAGCAAATAGCTTCACGTACGCTTTGCGGACTTATGTTTTACTTTATAGATTACCTTTCTTTGAGTATATCAAATTTAAAACTGGAAGCGAGGAAAGTGCGACACAATTTTTACGAGTCTGAACAATATAGTGAATTAGCCAAAAATGTAAATTCGAACTCAGCTGCTTCTACAGAGTCCAAATTGGTTGTATGTTAATTGTTTGACGATTATATGTATTGAAAGGAAAAACTTGACAGCTAAGATTGTCCAATCCAAGAGCGTCACGTTAATCCCTTAAATCTTGCGCCCGCATTTCGGAGTCTAGCGGTCACACTCAAAACCAGGCTGCAAACGGCAGCGCGGGAAACAGTGGCAGACACGGGAACCTGCGACCTCGTGGAGAAGGCGGCGATGGGAAAGCAGAGGTTCAGTCGAGAGAATAAGAAAGATGAAAAGAGGCTAATGCGAAATAAGAGAAAGAAGAGGAAAAGACACTTTCGTAAGGGAAGAACTGAAGAATTAGAATTCACAAAAATCCAAGAGCTGAGCCAATTGCGCCAAGAATAGGAAAAAATACGAAGAAGGCGAAACTGAGATACGATTACCTGTCGAAGCCCTACTACAATTGATGGAAAGCACTGACGCAGAAATCGAGTAGCGCTGTTAAACAACTCTTCCTTGCTCCAAAGTTGATTCTTCAGAACAAACAGGTAACTTGGCGTTACATTATGCAGGCATACCGCCGCCCATGTTCCTCATGCATAAATTTGGTCGCCCAAAGGCCGCGTAGAGTACCTATCTGTTGTTATCAAGTGAAAGTAATTTATTCAATTTGGTGTTCTTGCTTCGCTGATAAGGTGATACGTAAATAATACCTCCGTATCTATCCGTTTCATCACAATTGATAGGCGTACACAAGCAAACAGACTAAATCGTAACTTACATTAATTTTAGCTCAGTATAAGATATCATTAACTCGTTGAAACTGCAGTGTTGTTATTTTCTCTCCAACGAAAGCTGAATGTTCGTGATTGTTAGTAAGAGACCGGAATTACCTAGTCGTCAGGCATTTCCGTGCGTATTGTTTTACCGCCCACTAAAAAAATAGATCCTGTTTTAGCACGAGTAACGCAAAACCAGGCCATACAACCTTGTCAAATAGATTTCTTCTCAGGAGTATTGGTGTTAGTTGTAGGGTTTTTTTTTTTCAAACGTTGCACAAAAGCTCTCTGAATCTTGCCATGCCTTCTTGGGTAAAGTTACTAAATGATTTAGCAAATTCTCTACAGTTCTTACATACCAAAGGCGATGTACATAGGGACATCAAGGCTGATAACATATTGATTTCATTCCATAACAATAACTACCATGCAATTTTAATTGATTTTGGGAAATGTATCAGAGAATCACACGCGTCCATTGAGAAGCTCTCACTTTAAAATCAAGAATTGTACAAGAAACATCACCCGAAAAATTGCTCCTGAAATAGTTAATGCAACACATCCACCATCAGCTGCCAGTGATATTTACTCCCTTGGACGGATTTTTAGGTGTGTTGCTGTTAAGGTCAGCTCTGAGCACTTGATGACATTAGCTGAGAAATGCATTAATCAAGAACCTAAACGAAGGCCTTTGATTGCAGAAATTTGCAGCAAGCTTCAGGATTTAAATTGACACAATGGCACCCGCATTTTGGCAACTACAAAAATATTAACTTTTATGAAAGTTGTATAACTATGCACGTGCTTTATGTTTTCATATGATATGCTCTTTTAATCGCCTGCTGGTCACGACTTCATTTCCTTCAGTTTTTTCTTATCTATTTGTGAATTTCAGATTTTCATTTAGCGTTAAATGAGAGGAAAGCTCTTGTGTTGTCAAGATGTCCCATCTTTGGGCAACAGACTGTCAAGATGTCTCATCTTTAGGCAGTTAGTGGAATTCTCATTTATCAATAAGCATATTAACATATGACGAGTTAAAAATGCATTGTGATGCAGTACTGTGAGAGGAAAGCTTTCTTCGGGCAGTTAGTGAAATCCTCATTTACATGTAGCAATCCAGCTAATCCTTGGTCGCATAAAATACAACTTCAACTTGAAATTTAAAAATATACTTCAAAATATTTTGGCTGCAATGAGCAGTTTCATAAAGCGCTAGCATAGTTAACTGTCCAAAACTAAAAAAAATAATTATTTAAAATTATCATAGTTGATCTTGTAATATCCAGAATCAGTTATGGTGAACATGTAGCACCAAAATTACAGATATACCACATGTGGGAGGCCTTTGTCTCTCACATCTGTTTGCCTGTGGCTTCATGATTCGTTCATGATCGTTTTCCCTCTCCCTGTCTTTCCGTTCGTAGCCTTCTCCCCCGTGGGAGTTGGAACTAAATGACATTCAAGGAAATATCAGGATGTATTCAAATTTTGTATACATAAAGAATTGCGCTCGCCTTGATCTCCGATGTTGCCATGCGGCGCAAAACTGCAATTATCGAAATGGCGTCAGGAGTCTTTGGACTTCTATTTTACTGTTTCTATCAAGTGTCAGTTTAATCCAACTGAAAACAATCAGGAAACATGGAAATAACTAAATTTACCACTTGATACACGACTAAATCGGTCTCAAAAAATACTTAAACAGCCCCCTGACTTTGCCTAAACATTGAAAATTTCAAACTCAAGTTTACATTCTCCTTGGCGTGAAGATTTACTGACATAAAGACGGACGTGCGTGTCACAAAGTACTCGTCGTACGACACCAGATAACACGCCGGACACCTCGTGTAACAAATGGCGTGAATCAGGCTCTTTGTGACATGCCACATGCGTAGACACCTCGCGTTCCCATTCCAAACACGCTAAGTAACTCGAGTATCAGGTTGCTCGACACGGGACTACACGCAACGTGCGAGTGTTGGGATACGTGACACTAACAGACACTCCGTGTAGGGACGTGTCGTGAACTGGATTCTAAGTGACACTCCACGTGATAAGACACGCGGCGTTCTCATCCTTGACGCGCAACGTGCAAACATAATATCAATGACACGGATATTCCTGTGTACGCCTCTTTTGACACAGTGCTTCCTCCGGACACACAAATAATCGAGACTGGCCAGCACCTGACGAAGCGTCGCTTTCGCCTACACTGTCGGAATTGTCTGCTGTCTCGGCCACGGATGGTTGTCGGCTTGTTCACCTGGGTCTTACTGCACTGACCTCACTGCTCAAAGGACTGGCCTTCATTGTTGGTAGTTACCATTCTTCGGGGATGTCGAATTTTGTCCACGGAATGCACTTCCCGGGACCAATGTTGTAGGCCCTCTACGTTCTTATCCCGCCTTGGCTGTATCGGAGGTTGCTGACAAAACTAACCTCCCACTTGAATCTTTTGCTGGATGGATTGGTAAGAGGACTGCACACCTTTACGCTCACACCGCGCACGCCCCCAAATGACTCGATTGCTTCCTTCATTTGTGCAGCTGTGTCAATGTCGTGCCCGGAATTCATAAATTTCGCCATGTGCGACTTTATCGTGGCTGCCTTGCGGTCGCACAACCCTTTCCCTCCTTGTGGGTCTGAGAAATCAATCTCGGAGATCTGGAGGCCATGACGCTTGGCAATTTGAGGGGCTGTAACAAGCGTCTGTGCGCAGTGGTTGCATCCAGCGTTGTCGTGCCTAAGATAGATGGTCTGCAGTTCCGTCATAACAGTCTTAGCTGACTGAAGATGTCATCAAGTATGGCTAACACTGCGTTGCTCTCTTGAGCGGTGGCACTCTCAAATACGCGAGCGAATGTCATCATCTCTACTTCATGGCTATTGCTTCTAATTGCCACCGCTAGATGCCATGGTACGCCCCGTTTTGCAAACCAATCAGCCTGGCTTTCTCTGAACTTGCGGGGCAGAAACTGCATTGCCCAGTCGAGCACTAGCAGGATGGAAGATGTGTCAAGGCCGCTCAAGATGTCTGGTCGACATTCATCTTGGTTTGAACACCACAAGAGGTGGACTTTCCAAGCTTCAATATTCTGTTTGGCTTGCGTGACGATGAAGGTCAACTCTTCTCTTTCAATGACCGTGCATTCAGTTTTATCTAAACCATCCTCAATCTCCGTCACCACAGATGAAAGAAGCAGGCAGCGGTCACAACTTTCATTATGGATGTGGTCACAAGCCGCAGTGTAGTCTGGGTCACCAGGGTAACTTAATGCGTATGCCCTGCAGTGGTCTGGGACAGTAGAACTCTTGGAAACGTGAACCTGAAAATGTAAAAAACAAGTCAATCTTGAATATTTATGCTGAAAAGCTCTAAGTTTGCTCAAAACATTGGCTTTGCATTGCACAGTATACAAAACCTCTGCTAAAAGTTTACGACGTCAAGTATCCTCAGACCGGAGCAAAATACTTCTATATACGATATAGATAGATAAAGTATATTGTGCTGAGGTATCTCTGTCCAACCATACAACATACACATACAACATACACTGTAACCATCAAATTACCTTGAAATCACCTTGCTGCTTTCCTACTCTTAACTGCTCCTTTTTATCCTTGGCCCAAGCCATACCCAGCCCACATTTATCCCCGAGTTTCTCAGCGGCTAGTTCTAGTTCTTCAAATGCCTTGGCTCCCTGCGCGCCGACGTAGTCTAGACCCTGGAGTGATTTCCTGATGGAGACCAAGCAGACATGCAAGATTCTATAGAGAGTACTGCGTCCCATTGGTTTGAAACCCTCTTCATCGCACAGTTCCTCATATTGCAAAATTATCTGCGCCGGAATGACAATTATGATGACATTCGGTATAGTTAGTTCCTCATTAGATACCTTCAGCTTTCTTTCGCCAAATGTAAGGTCCTGGATTATGTGCGCGCTTGTAATAAAGTTGAGAAAGTGGCTAAGTTGTCCAGGCGCCACATAAATTCGCGGCTCCGCGGCGATGTAGAAGCTGATGGTGCTTGGCAGTGTTGAATCTGTACCGGGTCAGGTCCGGGATCCACCTCTTCAGAACCTTGAAACTAACTTTGTCAGCCATGATAGGGAGGATTTGTCGGCGTGTACTCCAGTGGTTGGCATTGTTGTAGCATTCTTGGAGAGCCTCTATGAGTATTGTGTCAGTCTGACCTTGCACGGTCAGGGAAACTGACTTGGTACACCTCTTGATGTCTTCAAGGCTTCCCATAGACTATCTTATCCCCCGGTGCAACCTCGTCTAAGAAGGCATGAACGGCTTGTTGCACTTTCCTGGTGTAATGTCGTTTAGTCCTTTCTTTGGTTAAATTCCACGCTGTAGCTAGTTTAGATCTGATGGGACTGATATCTCTGCTTGACAAGAATTCATTCAGTTTGTCTCTGCTGGAACCTGATGGTGTGGTCTCATCGCCAGAGTCGTCGAAGTTTTCCGGTGGCTTGTAAGTGCTTCATGGTGTTTCTGGTATAAAGATACCGGTGGGTGTTGATTGAGACATCTTGTTGTTGGGGTACATCTAACGTAAAAAGAAAACAAAAAGCAAAAAGCAGTTGATCAACAGGCCCGTTACCCCTGCCCACCGGGTGAATTCCGTATATAGGCGTGCACGTAACATGCATGCAGTTGTATCTTATCCCGACATGATGCACAAACTAGTGAAACAAGAGTTAACCCACTGCACACAGTCACTGTCCGTACCAAAGTAATATTGCCGAGTGTACGCGAGAGTGACTCCACGTCTGTTATGGGCGTGGCACATGCTGCTGCTCCCTTTACATCAGTGTCGCTGTAGACTGGACTTGCGATATCTGGAACACCGGACTCGGGCATTTCAAAACCACTCGCCCTGCAGTCTCTACAAATTCCTGGATAGTTCAGACAGATCAAAGTGACACTCAGTACAAATGCGCTAATTGACTCACCCCTCCCTCACAATGGCGTTAGTGAACAGCGCGTTTTAAACGGGAGCAAAGCAAAAGCGAACATAGTTTTGATAAATAGATCTTGTCACACATCGCAAAAATGAAATTTTCACATATCAATTTTATAGGAAATGGCAGCCTTTGTTTATCTAGTAAAAGCTGCATTATACGAAGGCGCGCAATCTTCTTTTGCCCAATATTTCTGGCGATTGAGTGAATGTAATGAACGAATTAGGCAGAAATTGATATATCTGCGGCACCGACCAAGCAGGGTCTGAGTTCCAGTCGGAGTAGGGCATTATGTGTTGAGTCATTCTAGGTCGGCTCCAGCTAATTTTTGCTTGTGGACGTGGCCCGACGAGCTATAAATGCGTGCTCTTTTGATGGTTTTTTCTTCTGGGTTACAAATCAGCACACGCTGATTGGTTCATATTATCACGTGATCTGTGATGACGTTTTGTGAGCACATGACATGCCACGGACGCAGTTTCGCCATTTTGAAGAAGCGAGATGTGGGCGATGGATTTGTGCGTTGCTTGCCTTAGTTGGCTTTGTGGACTCTTGTATGGACCGCTCATCTTACTTACAAACGCACACGCCGGCTGCGGTAGACCCACACTAAGTTTCATTGAGCGGTTTTGGCTTAGGTCGGTCCGTTGAACTGCACAACTGTACAAAAATGTACGAAGATCCTGATATCCAGAACGTTGAGAACTTGAAGGAACAAGCTAAACGAAGGCACTCCAGATGCAAAGATCAGAACCAGAGTAACATTAACGGCGAAGCAACTTCGATTCTTTGCAGTCAGTTGATAGTGAATTGTATGGAACTGTTTAGTATGAAGGTGAACTTAAAGGTACTTTGTATTCCTTTACTTTGTCTTAATCTTGGTGATACAAGTAAAGCGTCAGAAAATCTGACTTTCGTTAGGAATCAAAGTTTTACACTGCTGTGCATTTGTGTTGTTGTTGCGGCATTTTGGCTCGGTGCCATGAAGATCAAACAGGCAGCAGAACACGTCGCGTTATTGTTTGAAAATTGGAACATGATTGAAGAAGTGGTCGTTGGTAGATCTCGCTTTGAGCAATTTTATTGTATCCCCAGTAATGTTTATGTGAAAGAAAATCGAAGTCGTCCAAGACGACGCATTGGTCCTTTTAGTTCAGCTTGTGTGGCGATACACACGCAACTATATCTGTAGTGCAGTTATTTTCCCGTCCCACCCATATCCCATTAAACTGGTGACGGGTCTCGGGTGCTCACCTGCCAGTGCTACACCACTTGCTGGTGAACTGTGGGTTTGTGACCCCTTCATGCCTAGGGTTTGCATACCCTATCCATGCTGCTTATCCCGCGCCTAGTGTGGTACGAGCACCACTAGCTGGCTCATCCCTCTGGCTTCTGAGCTCCCAGGTACCAGTCACCCATTTAACCGCAATTTGTCTGAGTGTCATTATTTCACTGCCTACTTCTTTCGCATACGAAAAGGATGTTAAACTTTGCCATGTTGTTTGCATTTTTGTCACGGAAAATGAGCCATGTTTTTTTTGTTGTTGTTGTTCTTATTCTGATTCTGGTCGGAAAGTATAGTGAAAACTGGAAGATGGTCATAAATATCAGTAAACAGTAGCCCGCTAGCAGAGTAGTTGTTCAGGTCGTTCGTGAAAATATTGTCATCTAAAGTAGCCGTGTTTGAAGTTATTCTAGTTGGCTGCATGATTAGTGGAAAACATTCTTGAATACATATTGTACAAACATTCCTCAGTTGTTTCAAGACAATGGTCTAAATTCTAATCAGCCACCAGCAAGATTTGTTCTCTTTAGAAATATCAACTATTAGCTGATCCAAGTTATTTATAAAATATTGAAGGCATTGATTTGGTGGCCTATAAATGACATCAATATTCAGGTTCTTTTCTTTAGGTCTGTTGACTTTCACCAACAACGCATCTGCGCATTCTTTGTTTAAAAAGGTTAAGTCAGATCGACATTTAAATTCAAAGTTTTCGTCTACACGGCCAACACCGCCGCCGGCCCTATCAGTACGATGTTTATGAATACAGTTGTAGCCCGACATATCAGCATGATGTGATGAATCGCGTAACCAGGTCTCCGTTTTGCCAATAAAAGAAAACTTCAGTTCAAGATTCTCTTACAGATTGGTTAAACCATTCAAATTACGTTGAAGGCTTCGTATATTAATATGCAGGAACGATAAACAAATATGTTGTCCTTGTGTGTATTACTAACTTGATCACACTTCGAGAAAATATTATGAAAGCCCATTGATTGCCTGTGAAGTTTGTTTACATCTATTAATAGGGGCATTTTAACAAGTAAGTAAGTAAGTAAGTAAGTAAGTAGGTAAAGACTCTATTTAGAGTATCAGAGAATAATACAGAGGACTTAAAAACAAGTGGTCCTCAACCTATAGTACAATGAAAAACTTATGCTAAGATTAAAATATAATATAGGATTAGTAGAAGTAAATAACAACTAACGTACGAAAAGTAAAATTATGTTTAAAAATGTTCTAAATCCTGTTGATCGTTTAAAATATTTGACTTAAGTACTTTCTGAAAGACCTAGCAGTTGGCAATTTACAGATGTACTTAAAAGTCAATAGTGCTACATGGCTGTGAAGTGGTAACAGTGAAAGTCGTACCACCTTTAGTTTTGCTATTAAAATTTGGGTATGCTATAGCTAGTCCTAAAAACCTAGAAATCCAATAACCGTGGTCCAGTTTTGTGGATACTGCAACATTCGTGTCTCTTCCCGATTGTAAGATAACGTTAACAATGGATAAGTCGGAACACCAGCAACACAACAACACCTCCAACACGCCACATTCGCGAGGCACCGGCTACAAACGGTACGTCTTCTGTGTCAATGTTTATGTTTCATCATTTGGTTTTACATTTGGTCAGCCATGAGAGTAAAAAAATAAACTACACTCTTGAGATAACAATTTATTTTTGTCGTTACCGCTCCTTTCTTTGCGGTTGAGTCGAGTCAAGCCACGTTGCGTTACTCACGATTAAATACATGTTGCGAGGAGTCAATCACGGGCATTCATTGCTGGCAATCTATTTTCTTGTGCAAAATTGAAAGCAGTATAGACCATGTATTTTGTGTGGAACGATTTATCGAGGCCCCCGAGGTTTGTGTACGTATTACTCTGTTGACTCTTCTAGAGCGAAATTGATTCGACCGTGTTTATCTGGTCCTCGCTCGCTGTCAAAGCAAAGGAATGTAGTGGGAAACCGTAAGAAATTCCACAGTTTTTATTTTCGTACAGCCCGTAGACCCAGTTTACTTGACCTGATCGATGTTACGGCTGCATAAAGCAAACGCGAAATTGGAATGTTTTGAAAATATAGAAGGATGCTGTATCAATGCGTACTGTATATACCAAGCACGAGCGGGTACGCAGCACTTTATAATCACTTCATTACCAGCAAATCCGACAACAGTAGCATGCGTGGGAATGCAATGATATAAATTTCAACAAGCCCTAGCATTTAACTTCCACTATGGAACTCCTAGTATATTGTACATTTCCAGAGTGCGCCAAAGGCCTCAATCCTGCACTACAAATCATTTTCAAAGCCTTGCAGAAGCCACATGTACGCATTGCGGGCCTGCATTTATTAATGCGATTATCATATTTCTAGTAAATTCATGATGGGTTTGTATTACTGCCTGTATTACTGCCGATAAGCTACAATACGCCTGCAATTTGCGCACTAGCACAGTGTAAAATTTATTGGTCGAGTTATGCGAATATATTACTTGAGTTCTTACTAGCTACTGAACTACCAGGGCGTCAGGTGTACTCGCAATGGAATAGAGAATGCGTTACCAATTTGTCTTAAAAGCTTTAAGGATTTTCCTAATCCGCGCTGCATCGTCAAAGCTTGTATATTATCCCCGAACGAAGTGAAGGAAATACTCACGACACTAATGCAGTAATATTATACCGCCTAATTGTATTATACCGCCTACTTGGAGACTCCAAGCCTGTCGCCATCTCGAAATTTAACGTTCGTCTGTCAGTCAGTCTGTCTGGCGTACGACTTTAGGCGCGGTTACCCCGATAACCAATAACAAAGGCCGGATCTATCATGTGTGCCCTGTTTTTTTACTCGGAATAATAGAGAAATTAGATTTGAACGAAGCAACAATATATCTTAGCTGCGTTCACGAAAATGGAAAACTTAACTGAAAAACTTGAAGCACAACAGTCTCGCGAAGCTCGTCTTCAAATGAGAAGGGAACAGGCACGAGCATGGCGAAATCGTGAAACGAGCGAACAACGCCAAATTCGTCTCGAGAAAAGGCGACAATCCTATTATGATCGACAGTATCATAAAAAGAACCGTGCCGAAGAAACGACTTCGCAAAGAAAACAGCGCATGAATGCCGATCGAAAGCGACATGAACAGAAGCGGGTAACGCAGACAACTCCGCAAAGAGAACAGCGCTTGAAAGCAAATCGGGAACTTCAGGAGAAAAAACGGGCCGAAGAAAAGACTCCGCAAAGACAACAGCGTATGAGTGCCGATCAAAAGCGTCATAAAGAGAAGCGGTTGACACAAACAACTCCACAAAGAGAATCCAGTCGCCAGCTAGTACCTTCTCGACGTAGCAATGAATTGTCTGAACGGAGTACCCGCAGGCTTCAAGCTCAAAATGAAGCCAACACTCGCAGTCAAAAACAGCAATATTTGCATAACCGTGGGTGGGCAAATCCAGAAACTCCTCCATTCCACGAACAAGAGTGGGTACGGGAGGAGCTCACTGCCTTTCACAGCTTTGAGGAAAATCTCCGACACTTACGCTGCAAGGTATGCAAAGAAACATGGCCGATCACCAACCAAAGTGTGCCCGAGCTGAGCTATACCTGCACCAGGTGCAAACGCGACAAAAAGACCTCGTGTCGATTGTTCTCGGCTGAAAACGACATGGATCCTGGGACAGTCCCTGCAGAACTCCAGGCCCTCACCGAAGTAGAGGAAATGCTGATCGCCAGAGCTTTCCCCATCATGTGTGTTTACCGGAAACACGACGGCCAGCGTGGGTACAAAGGTCATGTCCTCAACTTGCCACAGAATGTTCAGGGATTTCTCAGCACTCTTCCAGCCAATGTGAGTGATCTGCCCGTTCTTATCATCAGGAAGCAAGGGGCAGGTAAGAATTGAAAACTATTCTGTGTGGCTTTTATGGTTGTTGGAAACCGGTTGTTGTATTATATTTTTGATTCTGTGTACTGATGGCCAAATTGGCAAAATTATGCATTAGTTGCAACACGACCATTCTTTGTCATTGTTTATTTTCAAAGAAGAACAGCTGAACAAACAATACATGGTGATATTTTGTTCCTGAATGTTCCAAAAAATTTTGAATCTGAACTCATGTTTATCAGACCACTGAATGTGTTTTTTATTATTTGCTGCATTTTCATACACAAGGATAGAAGAGAACACAATACTGTATACATGTGTTTGTACTTTGATTTACCATTGCAAAAGCTGTAGTTTGTGTTTTTTAGAATATTTGCCAATTTTTACTACAGTATCAGTGCTTAATAATTTACAGTGATTTATGATCCATGCAGTGAAGTTTCTTTAGCTGTCCATATGATGATGTGCATTTGATTTTATGCCATGTACACTTGATATTACGCTCGGGGATAACCAAAGCATTTATAGCAGTGTTTTGAGGAAAGAATTGGCCTGTATTATCAGGACAACAAGTATTTATTTACAGTGCGCCAGTTCCTTTACAGCATCCTTCCAAGATTTATGTCAATTGTGGATGAATAGTACAGGTTAGCTATGAAAGTGCATTGTATTGTGTACATCATGTGAATTATCTTATTAGAACACTTAAAACTTGGTGCCTTTTCTGATTTTTGTAGGAGCAAAGAAAGAGTTTCCTTGGCTAAACTTACACTTCGGTCCAAATGGAAGTTCGATTTCTATGTTGTTTATAGGTAAGTACTGTATAATAAATTTGCAACAATATGTACCGAAGACAAAAACCTGAACATGTGTTTTCATCTCCAAAGATCATGCTAAAGGAAATGTTAAAGTGAAGGAATCATGCTGAGAAGCCAACTCCTGTGCTGTTAAGGGATCCTGGATCCTCATATACCAAGTCACTGACATCATGAAAGTGTAAGATTGTCAGGAGCCAAAAATGAACTCAATGCTGACGTGTACGACCCGGTTGTCTGGTCCAACAAGAATGCCAAAGGAAAATGTTCTCAAAAACATTGGCCTGTATATTCTGTATATTCTGTTGAGTACGCCACAAAAAGATATCAGTATATCTGTATGTTTTCTTAAAATTTGGAATGGTACTGTACTGTGCTCAAGTGGATGACATGCTCAGAGCCAAGTATTTTTTTTCCATGTGTACCTTTTTGATACAAGGTTTTGTTATTTACTTCTTTGTTAGAGGGTTGTTTGCTTTTTATGATGGAAAACTTCAGTACAGTTATGTAATATAAGTGGCAATAACATGTGAGTAACGCCAGCACCAAGGTAGACAGTAACCAATGTTGTAACAACAACTTTAAACCCTTTCACACCTAAGAGTGATCAAATTCAATTTTCTCCTTCAGTTGAAAGTGTACTGTATTGTACAGTATAGAGAATATATAGCTTTTTGTACCTTTTTGGTTAAGTGAATGCTGACTAAACTGTCACTTCTCACTACATAATTTATTTTATATAATGTATTTTGAAAAAGCTGAGAGATTCTGCATTTAGGCTTGGGAGTGAAAGGGTTTTTTACTTGTATTAAGTTCATGATAGTTATTATTCCCTTATTCTCCAAAGGATTGTGCTCCTGCATGCTTTTGGTTGGAGAGTACGTTCCTACTTTTTCCTACAAGGTTTTGGGTTTTCGTACCAGGCAGGAGCACTTGATGAAGCTTATATAACACAAAAGTAGGATAAAAAGGGCACACAATGAATAGTGTGCTGTATGATGATGATGACAATAAGATTAAGAATAAAAAAAATTGATGCCGATATATATGTTGTTTTCTTATTGGGTCAGAGCTTAGTAACACAAAGTTACTATATTTCAGACCACTCTTTCTCCTTTAAGTGTTCAGCACTTGGTATAGTACAAGTAGTAAAACGTTATTTTAACACGCTTGCTCCGTCAACTACAACAAGCTGGTTACATCAAAGGTCGTATAAAATAGACATTACTTCTATGTTTTCTTTTTTTTTTTTTTTTTTGCGTCGAAACTTCTAATATATGCCAGTGCAGGACGGAGTGAGGGGGTATCTGCGATTATCGTATTTCTAGTATACTTTATTCTCTTGCTTGTTTTTTGAGCTTTAAACACGGCAACGGCCTACTACGGCACATAACATAAGGAAAAAATGTTGTCTGTGGTTCTATAGGGTTTAGTGTAGAACAAAAACATGGCTTTTTCTATATTCATATTAATAGCCTTGCGCAAACATCTTGCAGATATACGTGGATAAAACATTCAGACTTTGAGAACACTGAACTGAAAGCTAATAAATCTGCTCAGGCCAAGCTTCTTAAACTGCTTCTTATCTTTCCCGTGGCACTTTACTAATACGCTTGAATTGTTTTTAGTGCTGTAAAGCAGATGATGAGTTATTCTGAAGACATCGTTAACGTCAAGGAAAATAATGGATTTACAGCACTTCATCTGTCAGCACTGAGAAATGATGTTGACACTGCAATGATTCTTCTCGAATGGGTGAGTTTTCTCCTTGGTTTAGGCCTCAAAAACCTGTCACGAAACGTAATTTAATCAGGCATAATATGCTTATCTATAGTGTGACAGATCTCACAGTTTTGATCAAGTAAAGCACTGGAATGCAGTTCTGACCGCTTACTTTGGGTTTTATCATACCGATAAAGGTATTGGAAAAAAGGGCTGAACCGTTCTTTTTTAAAACGCGCCCGGCCCATAGGTAGAAGTTCTTGAGCAGTTTACTATAGACCGATTTCAGTCATTAATAAAATTGCCAAAATGTCACGTCTCATTTATCATATTTTATGATCACTAAACTTTTCTCGAAATATTAAGCTGATTTTCACACCTTTTTCTCTACACTTTCCACATTTCTAAATACAACTACGAAATTGTTTTATACTTAGTCCAAGTACAAGCTAGCTATGGTTTTTGTAACTACTCTATGGTTTTCGATATTGCTGACGGAACTGTATTGATTATATGCTATTTCTTTGTGTTTTGAGGGTTGCTGCGATGTTAAAGCTACAAGCCACGGAGGCGCAACTGCTGCTGACTTAGCTGCATCTGCAGGAAACGAGTTAATGCTTGATTTATTGGCTAACTACGATGCTGAAATACGTGATTACGTGAAAAGCATGGCTGGCAGTACATCAAGTGATTTACAGGTATGTATTGGCTACTGTGTCATTCAATCGCCTAGAATCTTTGATTTATCTAAGAACACAAAATTAAAATTGGCCAAATACTCCCCTACTTTTTTCATTAATAGAGTAGTTGCTGGAAGGCCTAAAATTAGTGGCGTTTCCTATTCTCTTTTCAAGAAAACGATGCAGTTTTAGCCTCATCCTTAAGCAATTGGTAATACTGTACAGTTTTCTAGTAAACCAATTGTTTGTGTGAAGTCAATAATTGTCCATTAATGTTGTGGTCTAGGGTTACTAGGGATACTAGGGATACTTTGCAGAAAGCGGTACAGGCTCAAGTAAACTGTGCGTTTACTTTAGGCTTGCTGACTCATCAAGGTCTGTTTCGCCGGTTAGTGTTCGTTATATTCCCGTAGTGGTATTTTGCCGGGAAACTAAGGCGAACTTTGCTTTGTGTTCCTGCCGCACTTTTCCGTGAATGAAACTCCAATGAACGTTACTTACAGTAGTATTTATGTCCTTTTAACTCGTGAATGCGAAGCATGAAAAAGCTATAGCTGTTGAGGGGACATTTTACTCAGTCCAGATAGCCATACAGTTAATAATTTCTAGTTTGGTCAAACAGTATGGACAGGAATACAGGTACAAATACGGTCTGAATAATTTCAAACCAATGTGTGCGTGCATGTTACACACTTGCATGCACGCACGCACACTATGATACTACGATGACTATGATACTACGCGCTCTCTGATTGGTCAGAAAACCATTTTATAAATTAAAACCAAAGATGGAAATGACGAATCCTGAAATAGAGAAACTGCGAGTTGTCCCTCAGTCGGCTATTAGAGCAGGTAGTGAAGCCGCGTGCAAATCATGTGCAATTAGTGAAGCAGCGTGAGGGAAAGATGTCTGAATATTGCATGAAATTTATTGGAAACCGAAATGCAGCAATTACAAAGTCAAAGAACATTCTCCAAAGTTTCTAACCTATACACCTTTGTCTCCTGTGGCTCGTAGCCAGCCACTAGATGGCCTAGATCACCGAGGCGGCTTGGAAGATGTTAGGCCGAAAATATATTGCACTTCGGCTAAAAGAAGCGAAAAATATACCATTGCCTTTATTGTCAACAAAGTTCTTACAATATGCAAATTGGACGAGGCACTCGATATTCCCAAGGGCCACATGACCTTTCGAATTGCTTTTCTCTCAATAAATACATTTAGTGAATTTTCTGTTAAACAAAAATTGGAAGAGAAGAGAGCAAGGAAAAGTATATAGCTCTTGGATCCGTCATGTGCTAAAACTGACTCGGCTACCTTTGCCTCAATTTGCATAAAAACTTACGACAAAATTTCTCACCTGGACCCCGTGCGTCCTTCCATTTTAATATGGTACTAAGTTCTTTTGGTCTTGACCCCACTGTACACTGACACTGCGAGCTTATTCAATTTCATTAGCATATTCAATATGGCGAATGGAAGTGTAAACTTGAGCTCCAAGCAGATAGACTCCTGTGGGCCTGATGTTTGTTCTATTGATACCTCAACGAAAGCTACAACTTCGACAGCTGTCTCCAGTCTAGATAAACCGAGAAGTAAGGCACCGTTAACGTTAGAAGGTCCGAAACGTGTTCCTGTTGCTTCGAGTGATCTGCGAACAGGACGAGCAGCCGATGAACCCGAAGTCGAGGAACCTCAGCTAAACTCTTCTTCATCACTATCGTGACAGGGAATCCGGAATGGCTTGCCAAATAGGTACACAATATTCAAGCGTAGGTCTTGTAGTGCTGAGATATACTTTGACAATATTTCTAGGATCTACCCCTGATCGTTTCAAAACTCTAAGGGAATACAACTTCTTACATGCTTTTTATAAATGTAATCCACGTGGTCGTTCCATCTAAGATCACTACTTAAAACTACTCTAAGGATCTTATAGGTGTTAACCCTTTCGATTGTGTCGTTACCAATAATGAGGGGCTGCATCGAAAAGTTATGATTAGTTATGATTATGCATGAAGTTGATAACCATCTCTTTGCATTTGGTTGGGTTGAGTCTCATTCCATGATCATTAGAGAAATTATGAATATCGGGTACAGCTGTATTAATGATGCTAATAGCGTTCCTTGGCAAGATCTCTAAAGTGGAAGTGTCATCTACAAATTTGATCCTCAGATGCCAGTCATGCAGGAGGTTATTTGTCATGATCGAGAATAGAATGACGCCCAGCTTGGTTCCTTGAGGAATGTCTCCCTAGGGAGATTTCCATTCAGATAGAGAGTTTTTAATCCGGACAGCTTGTTTTCTATTGGATAGGAAGGCTGTAATTCAGTTTACAAGGGTATATTGGAGTTCTAGCTTGGCGAGTTCCTGAATGAGCACATTATGGTCAATAAAATCGAAACTCTTTGAGAAATTTGCAAAGAAGATCCTAGCCCCGGCATCACCACTGTCGATAGCCTCATATACAGCCTGCAGCATTTATATAAGGGCGTCAGTCGTTGAGTGTCCCTTTCGCGCGAATTGTTGAGGCTCGATTTTTCCTGCTATTTGGTGGAGGAGTCTTTTACATGTGAAACCTTCCATGACCTTGGCCAGGGTAAATGTTAAGGAGATAGGTCTCAGGTCCTTTTTGACTCAAGGATATGCATAGCATATCTGGGAGTCATTGGTGTCTACAATCTGTCGCTCACTCACTCACTCACTCACTCACTCGGTGTGTTAGCTTTTGGCGCGGTTGCTAAGTCAGTACGTGTCTCACCATGGCGGTGGACGGCTGAATGTTTGTAAAGTTAGATCAGTTCTATTCTGTTTTGAGCTGCCACCAAGTTTAACAGAGCCTCAACAAAACTTGTGATTAACACTGCCACAGCTGTAGCTGCACTCATCCGGAGCTCTAATCACAGTAAAAGCAGGCAGATGTTAGCAACTGTAAACGATATCATCTTCCGGCGTAACCTTTGCCCTGATCAGTGAGATGAATAGCAGTGCTTTGATGTCGGGGCAATGCTTGTGTAAACTGACTGGCAACGCCAGTCTAGTTTATTTGGAAGTCCATTGTTGACATAGGAGAGGGAAAACCTGACCGGAGGACGGCTTGCTAAAATTACATGTCCATCTCAATATCCGTGAGTATATACGTTGAGTTGGGGTCACCTTGGGAACAGGGTTCACAATGGAGGATTTCAGGAGCTCTGGAACAAAGCTCTCTCTCATTGACTGGTTGTAAATGTCACGAATTACAGGAGCGAGTTCGAGGTCGAAATCCTTCAGCAGTTTTTTGGGGAGTCCATCAGGGCCGGTTGCTTTATCTATCTTAAGGCTTGATAATGAATTATACACTTCTCTCTTCTCCATATTATAGATAGAGAGAACAAGGAAATCTATATCCTTGGCGATTTAAACCGTAATTTTGCTGGTAATAGGTCTAATCCCAACACTACATCTCTAAGTTACTGAATCGACTTTATCAGCTCAAGCAAATTATTGACAATCCAACACGCATCAGTGATTCCACAAGCACGTTAATTGACGTTTTTATCACCAACGTTCCAGATAAGATAGCTTGTTCGGGTGTTTCTCACGTTGGCATTAGTGACCATTCTATGATTTATGGCATTAGGAAAATCAATTCCATTAGAAGAAACCAACAAACTCAGAAGTTCAAAACGGTGCGTAATTTCAAGGGTTTTGATTCTTCTGATTTCGTCAGGGATCTTTCCTTCATCCCCTTAGATTATCTTTCATCGATTAGCGATCCAAATTGTTACTGGAACAAATGGAAAAAACTTTTTCTCAAAGTAGGTGATTTTCATACGGTTCGGAACCATCATCTTCCTTGGATTAACTCGGAGTTGAAGGCTCTTATGCTTTCAAAGGGATAGGTTAAAGAGGATAGCGACGATATCCAAGGAAGGCAGCGACTGGAATCATTTCCGGGCCGCTAGAAGTAGAACTAACTCCGCTATCAGAATATCTAAAAGTAAATACTAAGTAGTACTATAAATCGTTATTGGAAGTTAATGCTAATAATCCCAAGGATACTTGGAAAATTATAAATCAGCTTTTAGGTCGATCTGGCGGTCATAATACCGTTAATGAAATTAAGACGGCTACGACTACCCTAAATAAGCCAAGCGAAATATGTAATGCCTTTAACAATTTCTTTACAGAAATAGGCCCTAGGCTTACAGCTCAGATAAACCACGATACTACAGGCTTTAGGGATTTCTTGAAACCAGTTGAAACTGAGTTCTCTTTTAAATAAATTCGCCCTGTTAGCGTCTTACACCTGCTCCAGCACTTATCACCAGCCAAAGCAACTGGTCTTGACGGGATACCACCTAAATTGCTTATTGCAGCTGCTGAAGTCATTACACACCCCCTGACTTTCCTTTTCAATCTGATTATGAGCATTGGGATGACACTCATACATTTGCTGATGACACTCATACATCAGTCTCCGGGGAAGAGTTGGATTCAATAGAGTCCCTGGTCAACACGGAGCTCAATAGTCTCAGCACCTGGTTGGTAGCAAACAAACTAAGTTTGAATGTTGCCAAGACTGAATTTATGTTAGTTGGCTCACGTCCCAGGATTGCTGGTTTGCCCCGTGAGCCCATTCTAAAGATTGGAGACATGCAAATCAAAAGAGTCTCTTACAGTGAAATACTGGGTGTAGTAGTTGACGAAGAGTTATCATGGCGCGAGCATATTGAGAAATTTAAAAATATATATATCATCAGGCTTGGGTGTTTTAAAAAGGTTCCGCCCATTCGTGCATAGAGATACTCTTGAAATTGTATACAAGTTTCTAGTTTTATCTCACCTTGATTATTGTTCCAACGTTTGGGATAATTTCGGCAAATCGCTGGCTGATACGTTACAGAGATTCCAGAATCAAGCTGCACGGATAATATTAGGTAAGGGATATGATTCCCCTTCCTCTGAAATTCTTGCGGCTCTGGGATGGGACACATTGAAGGAAAGAAGAGCTAAGCAAAAAGCCTTGCTAATGTTTAAGATACTCAATAACGAAGCACCACAGATCCTAAATGATATGTTCCAACAATTCAATCAAGTGTCTTCGTATAATCTTCGCGGTTCTTCCTCCAAGCTATTTCTTCCTGGACCACGCACGGAATCTCTAAAGAAAAGCCTTAGCTATAATGGTGCTCAGCTATGGAACTCCCTGCCACCGGAACTACGCACTGCTTCGTCGTCGAGAGCCTTTAAATCCAAACCTATGGATGTAACAGTCCTCCAGTAGTTTTTATTTCAGTAATTTGCTTATTAAGAATATAGCGTTATATTTTATTTCATAGTTCGTCTGTTTTTATATAGTTGTTATTTAGATATTTTATATTATAGCTAGTTGTACTTTTAGGATATCTTAGGTAGTTAGTGCACGGTTTACATGAAAACCAACTAGTATCTAGTATCTAGAGTAACAGCTGTTGATGTAATCTTCACCGTGGGTAAATAAAGGTTTCATTCATACTGGCAACCTCAATCATTGTTCATCTTGACACTCACCATGTCAATTCATGAGAATATAAACTGCCTCGGCAAGAGGTTGTCAGTGTCCTTAGCCATGACTTTACTGCATAAAAGCGAATAACACTAGTTTGTATTGTCCTTATTTATAACTAGTTTCTGACATCTAACAGACCCACAGCTTCCAAAACGGTGACCAAGTCGTTGTAAAGGCGGAGGGAGAGGCGCTAAAGGCTCTTCAGATAGGACACGGAGGATGGAACTTTGAAATGTCTTTGGTTAGTACGTTAATAGCATGTACAGTGCGATGATACTATCTGTACGATGTACAGAAAACAACTAAGTGTAAGAAGATATTAAAGGCCAACCAAATCTGTGCGAAGAGAACAAAAGCTTAACCTTAAATAAACTTGTTGTTATTTCATTCTAATGGGTGGGTTCTCCAACCCTCTTTCATATCGGTAACATTGATTAAATTTTCATTGTGTGCCTTTTGTGCCTAATCATTTGCATGTCTCATTTTGCTCTTAAGATATGCCTTTTTCTCAACGTTATTCACTCTGAAGAAGTGAAGATTGATAGGCCTGATACATCATGTTTAATTTCGTTTTTGAACAATAAACTGCAGAGTTTGATTTTTTCGCGCATAATTTTCACGAAAGGAATTAATATACAAGTCCCAAGTTCCGAGTGTTCATTTGGCAAAACATATAGCCAGACCGAAATTTGGACCTATGTGTACAAGATACTGCAGCCCGACGTGTAGTAATAAACAATCGCGGATCATATCTCGGACCACTTGCACGAGGTAAAGAATTTTCGTGTTTTTCTCAGCTTTGTAAATTAAAATGTTGCCAAGCCAAAAAGTTGTCACGGAAAATCCTAAGACTTATATAGAGTACCTAAACATCGTAAAATAGTTAAATGTACCGAATTACGGATTCAGACCCCACCATATATATTGTGTCACACTCGCAACTACGAACTTATTACCAATTCAAATCATTCGTTGAAAAAGATTTTAAAGAGGAATTCATGTTTAGCGTACTACAATTGTACACTAGTTTGATCTCTAATTCTTGTTTTTTATCTGATTTATTATTTGTGTATTATTTACGAGATTGCTAAAACTCAGTGGTTTTTCTTGTCTAATTTTAGAATTAACAAGCTTTAGAATGTTGGGTTAGTTACTCAAGGTTTTAAAGTCCATTCAGACAATTTGTATGACACGAACTCAACATTACACCAGAGAAATGCTACAGTGTAATGAATTTAAGGCCTCGATAAAGGTTCGCGCGTTCCTCAAAAATATTCTCAGAAAAAAATCATGGTAGCGTTGCCATTTAAGATATGTACACGTAAAATATATAGTTGTAGAGGTCCGGGACTGAAGAATGCAGATCTGGTATTACATTTTTCATACACGTTAAAGGTAGGGTGCGATCTAGATCAGATCGATGAAAGATTTTTGCGAAAAATCAGGTCTTTCGGGAAACAAAACTTTCGAGCATTTTTGTCAATGATGCTCAAATTTTCGTGAGCTGTAGACAACACATTCTTCTCCAACGGTATCAGCGATTTTTGATGTTTTGTTTCGTTCATTTTTTGTTAGATGGTTTGTACAAAAAACGGGTCCTGAAACGCTCCCTCCACTTTAAATGATAATAAATCCTTAAAACAAAACGGATCAAAATTTGCTGACACGCTATATTTTAGTCAACTTCACTGAGTAACAGAAAAAAAGTTTTTTTTCCGCCTCAGCATCATTGGAAGTTATTAACATTTCTCTTATTTATTATCCCAAGGTGTCTAAGAAAATTGGCAGTGTCATAGAAGTAATGCCTACTGGTGATGTTTGCGTTTTCTTTGAGCATTTGCTCAAAGCGTTTGTTTTTAATCCTGCCACTCTCAAGCCTCACATATCTCAAGAGGATGACAGTACACCCGCGCTTGAACATACAGTAGCTGGTAAGGGACCTGTCATTGTCTGTTGTATTCTTTTGCGCGTGTAAAGGGACATCTTGTTAATGCCTTCTCCAGTAAAAAATATACCTATTTATAGAATTAGCCCATCGACGAGCAAATCTGTGATTGCGGGCAATTGTTTTATCAGTTGTTCTGTCAATAGTTTATGAGCGCCAAAGGCGCGAGCTTTCAGGGGGTCCAAGGGCATGCTTTCCCAGAAACGGTTTGATGTTTGAGTTCATTAAATCTACGTATTGAGTATTTCGAAAACACAGGCGCGCTGCTCTGCTTCAGTTTTGGAAGGAAGTTCTTGTGAGCGGATGTGGGATGTGAATGTGGATGTGGATGTGAGAGGAGATTTGATGTTGAGCCGCGAAGGCATGAATTTTTGAGACGAGGATAGGGGAGAATTTTGCCAAGTTCCTTTTGAGCAAAACTGAACGCTGTAGATCAGCCTTCTCGATTTACCTTTACAGTTGATAGTCTAAAAGAAAATGGTCATCATAAAAGGATCCCCCGTCTTCGTCGTTTCCTACGTGCCTGTCTCCCAATCTACTTTAGTGGTACGTCCTTCTAAAAAGAAAGACATACTTGCCAATATCTCGACCTCGTAATAGCAAACTTAAATTGTTGCCCCAAAAACTTATTTCTTTCTGAAATGGCGTTTCCTGAATTTTCAGGGTACTTTAAATTTCATACAGTCCGGGACCCTTTTTGACAACCCATTTTAGTGCTAACTAGGTTACCCTGGTTAAGTAGCATTATTCTCTCAGCTCACCCTCATTCGTCCTCAAATATGAACTGAATGATTGCCCCATTCCCTTATTCCAAAGTCGAGTAAACTCCATGCCCCGCTCCCCCTCTCGCAAAATGAAATCGTCCGCCCCCTACGAAAAATAATAGCAGATCCTTAGGACCTACGTTATAAGAGGGGCTCAGACTTTTCGAGACTTCAATCATTTCGCTCCAAACTTCGAATTGTCAACATTAACGGCCAGTGCCGCTCTGATGTTTCAAATTACAAAAACAAAGCTTAGAAGTGAAAAATATTATTGTACAAAGCACTTTCTGAAGTGTAAATCTCTTAAAAGCCCACTATCATCCGGGAGCCTTGGCGCACTTGGGTAAATTTTTCATACAATCAACTATCTTTAAAGCGGACAATCTTCCTACTAGACAGTATATACATTTTCTCTCGTACTGGTGTTTAGTTTTCCATATTTACCGTTTTTTTATCTGGCTGTCAGTCGCGGCTGAAATACAAATACACAAAGCTGTTGTCCGCGTTATAAATAATAACATTCCTTGTTCGGCTGCAGAGTAGACACCGTGGCAGTGTCAGTAACTCTGCAGTGCAATGTATTAATTAGAGGTCGCTGGCTGGATTTTGCAGACCATAGTAAACACAATAAAATAGTGTAATCCTCTACTTCTTTTGATGTACAAATTTACATACAGTATAAGTTTGCTGACGAACTGAGCTGAAAATTTGGTGCCAATTGCTTGCCACAGAAGCTTGGCATTAATCACTCCTGAAAGGAATCATGCCATTAAATGTGGCATACAAATTGCTGGAAAACAAGGAGTGATTTTAACAAAAATCGCTCACGAGTGTTATTGAATCTTCATCACAAAACGTCTACTGGCTGGCACGCGGAAATGCCGCAACACTGTTGTGAGCACTCAATGTCTAACAAATCACGATATTTTGCGATAACCGAGTTCAATAATTGTTTTATCATTCGATTCATTCAATTGTTTTTCACAATTATTCACAAGATCTGTTAGGAAGCGCGCGCTGCTGAAACAACACAAAGAAGCCAAACGTACTCGTTCTCAGTTGAAAGCTTTTTTAATAAATACTCTCCCGACTTGAAAGTACACATACGTAAATTCAGTTTTTGTCAATAAACAACACTTAGATGTGTACATCACTCAGTTAAAAAGTTCAAAACGATCAAATACAAGCTTCATTGATCTTCAAATCAGTCACTCCATAATCAAAAATCGACTTACTTGCCAAAAGTTAAAAGTGCTGTTGAAATAATTGTTAACTGTCTGCTGAGAATATTGGATACTCAGTTCAACCTGTGCAGACCGAATCAGATCCCGAAAAGTGAGTCTTTGGTGTACAGATCGCCATTCTTCTTTCTGGCTTCGGTGTAAAACTTTCTTAAGACAGTCGCTACCTTCACTTTGGACGTTACCAGCTGCTCTTCCTCTAAGCTTCTTTCTTTCAAATATTGGCGAAATACACTAATAGTGACTTTTGTTGCTTTCTTTGTATTGTCGCTGTTTTTTTGGTCGAGTAAACTTGCCAAATGGCTTTCTGACAGCTCGGGGAAACGAGCTGCTATGTTAACAATGGTGGGCAAAACTGCGCATGAGCAGAATGTTATTTGCAGCAAACATGTTGTAAACACTAATGCGCATGAGCAGACCATTATTTGTAGGCAGTTATTTGCAGGTGACGAAGTGATCTCTCGACCAATCGAAGGGAAGGAAAAATTGAATCGCATGATAAATACTGTTAGTTGTCAGATTCCGGTCCAACCAGAATACACAAATAAACCACCGCAAAGGCTCCCGGATGATAGTGGCTACGAAGTGTGAAGTCGCGCGTCAGTTGTTGTCGCATAAACGCCTGATCAACCACAACAACACAAGCGATTGAACGGCTTTTCAGTCTTCGCGATGTTTGTCAAGATTGATAGATATGGCGTTTCGTTGCGGACAAAACTATATGAAACCGTATAAAAGTCGAGATTTGCAAAACATGAGTCGAGATATGTAAACATTAGTCCAGACTTGCAAAACACGAGTCGATATGTGTAAAAAAAGAGTCGAGATTGACAAAAACACGAGTCCAGATTACTGAAGTTTGAGTCGAGAATTTTACATGGTGTGCGAGTCGAGATTTGCACGGTGTGAGTCGAGATATGCTGACCAGTTTTAATGCTGTCTCATCCGCATGCGTTCGAGACTGAAAATGGCGACGCGCTGGCTGCCAAACGTGGGTGATTTCTTTTTATTGGCAAGATTTACAGAGACTTCGGAGAGACAGTTAAGTTCAGCATCCTATGACACTTCAGAATTCTTAATTCGTTGCTTTGATGAATACGAGAGGACGCTGTCGATATTGTTATCAAGTTTTGTGGAGACGAGGTCGTCAAAGCTATAAGAGAGTTTGTGTGGGAAATTACGAATGACCTGAATATACGCTCAAAGTACTGAAATACAATTATAAAAGTGCTTACCTACCCGCTTTTGTGTGTGTGATTTCTTGTGTTGCTGGGTTTTGGGCCAGGAGATATCACTATTGTTTTATATGTTAATTGGTCATTCCATTAATTTTCCGAACACCCATCCTCTCCCCCCCCCCCCCCCCCCCCCCCCCACCCCAACCCCCCATGGAAGACAAATTTTGAAACATCTGTGAAAGACCTCTCGAAATCCGAAAAAACACATATTGGATAAAACTTCTATTGTTATTTTCAAAAAAATTAACCTGTCGGTATCGATATTTAAGAATTGTGTCCCCTCGGAAAAAAATTCTATCGTTATTCTTGGAAATTTGCCCCTGTCGGAATCTTGTCCTCCATAGGGGGGTTCGGATAATTAATGAATGACCCAATGAAGAAGAGAAGGTTGGAAACGTCAGCTTGTCAAGAATTAGACCGCCAAGAACGGATCAAAACACGTCGATATACCGATATACCTGGATATTCTGTTTTCCCAGTAAATTCCTAACATTTTCAATGAAGTCTCAACCGATTTAATCAAGCTGAGGGCTATGAATCGCAATTTTGCGGCCACTTGCTCAAATCTGGCTGTATCAATATTGACTTCAGCTCGTATTATCCCCCATTCCTTGCATTCCCTGGGGATTTGCCAGGACCTTTTCGGGGATTAGGAATTTGCAGAAAATCATTATCCCTCCGTTGGAATGACTTGTGTAATCACCACATGATATATAGTGAATTTGCAGTTAAATGAAATTTTTGAATCTGAGATTTATGCAGAATAATAATTGGTTTAAACCATACACTGTTAAATTTTTATTTGTAAGCGGTGCCCATGAACTACAAGCTATACATTTAACTGTATGCTGTCTATAGAGCCCTGATACACCACAGCACTGTGCTTTTTACTGTATGCTGTACTGTATAGTGTTTATAGACAAAGAATAGACAGCCCTTGTCTATACTGTTTATAGTATCTATGCTATCTATGGAGCCCTGATACAGGGCATCATGTTGTTTGTGTGTCTAAAGACACAATATAGACAGCACTTTCGTCTATGCTGTTGGTGTCTCTCCGAAGTCTATAAATCTTGCCAATAAAAAGAAGAAATCACCCACGTTTGGCAGCCAGCGCGTCGCCATTTTCAGTCTCGAACGCATGCGGATGAGACAGCGTTAAAACTGGTCAGCGTATCTCGACTCACACCGTGCAAATCTCGACTCGCACACCATGTAAAATTCTCGACTCAAATTTCAGTAATCTGGACTCGTGTTTTTGTCAATCTCGACTCATGTTTTACACATATCGACTCGTGTTTTGCAAGTCTGGACTAATGTTTACACATCTCGGCTCATGTTTTGCAAATCTCGACTTTTATACGGTTTCATATAGTTTTGTCCGCAACGAAACGCTATAGATAGATACGAAGTTTACACAGGATAACGTCACTAGTTAGAATAGAAACAGAACAAAAATGTCAACATTTGCCAGTCATAATGAAGGCTACGTACACAGTATGCATACCTGTTAGTGTGCATTCGACCGGCCAAATGAAGAGAAACTCGCCTCGACACTAAATGCTTACATCGTGCTCTCTCAATACCCGAACATTTCCCACCGGTGCTCGATAAAACTGAATACTGTATGCGAAGAATTCAACAGAATCAGGAAAAAAAATTTTGAACTGTTTGAGTTTAAACTTTCCGGATCGCACACCCGGTGTATTAGGAATACGATAATCCCCTTGCCCTGTAGTGGACTTTCGGAAAGCCGGATTTTTGTCTATTTTTTGCTTGGAGATTTTTGATCGGTTTTTACAAACCATGGTTGTATAGCGACGTCACCAGTCGGCCGTTAAAAGAATCATTGTCGCACAGTCTGGTTTAGTTCAGGCAACTTGCAAAGTGATGCATTTTCAAGTTTTTGTTGAAAAGCTAAACTCCAAAATTTACTGAGACTATTTTCTATACGCAACTGCAGAATACATCCGATAATGTATTGCAAGACAAGAAAAGCACATATATAAAGTTGATTTTCAGAAGCCGCTATTGCTCTAACCAAATACGTGTATGGTTTTTTACGTTATAAATTACGTTTCTTCGAGAATTTAATTCCGGCACACGAATTTAATTTCAGCAATTAAATTCGACGTTACGGCGACGTCTAAATTGAATTATATTCGTCCAATGCGCATTATCCGTCATGGCCACACTGATACAACTTCTGAAATGCGTGTTTCATTTTGACGTCGCAGCAACGACGCATCGAATGAAGTGCAGAAACCACACGAATTATTTTAGCGGATAGCACTGAGAATGAAGGAGGATTCACACATGGAATTAAATTTGTCTGCTTTAAATTCGTAGTATGAATTTGCGCGACATTTTACGTCGACTAATCTACGAAGTGAATATGAATTAAATTCGTGATTTTTTTTTCAGATGAGGGTCAGATTGACACTTCGGTGTCGAATTGAATATAAAGCACATCAACATCTTCTGGCCTATTTTGAACCGATAGCTCGCCAATCAACAAATTAGGACTGATCAGTTGCTTTGGATAATCCCAGGCATCCTGCGCGAAATTACCTATAGGAATCGCCTCTACAAACGCCATAAAAGCAATCTGGCACGTCCACATGGAAAGCATATAGAAAACAAAGAAATGCAGTCGCCTGAATGCCTTCTGCTGCGACGCCTCCAAAAATGCGACAAATCACGGAGAGTTTTGGAAGAAAATGAGACCACTGCTTTTAAACACCGGTAGCGAGAAGCGCAGTGGACTTTACTCTCATTGAAAATGAGGCGACCATTACAGAGCCTTAGCAAATTGCTGAAATCTTCAACAAATACTTCGCTGAAGCGTCCAATAACGGAATACAATAGAGGAATACAAAGACCACCCAAATATAGGATCAATCACTGACAAATATCTTGTACAAAGACTTTAAGTTTGAACCAGTCAGCACTGAATACATAAGAATAGTGTTGAATAAAATCGACCCAAGGAAAGCTGTAGGAGTTGACGGTATATCTCCCAGGCTACTAAAACTGTCGGGCCCGGTACTAGCGGGTGAACTCACGCGGCTCATCAACTACTACAGTATGTCACCATTAAAAGCTGGTCAGTGGAATAGAAAGTTTGTAACACCACTCCAGTTTACAAGAAGGCCGACGAAACTACCAAGACAAATTATTGGCCTGCATCCGTACTCTCTGCTCTTTCAAAAATCTACCAAATATACAGTGCTGACTGCCCAAACCTCTCCAAGGCTTATGGATTTAGTGAATCAGCTATTGAACTGATAAACGGATACCTATACGAGCGGCGCCAAAAATTTAGACTCCGAATGGAGGACTGTGAAAGTGGGCCTTCCACAGGGATCACTGTTAGGTCCCCTTCTTTTTAATATATTTACCTTAGCGCAAGTGTGTCGCTACGATTATACACAGATGACACAACGGGGTACTACGCTGATCACTTAGAATACACGATTAACAACGAGATGAGTACCCTTGCTGAATTGTTTGCATTGAACCAATTGTTAATAAATGCAACCGAAAACTCGAGCTCTATCAATGCGGCCTTCAACTTATAGTTACAACCTTGAATTAAGCAATACTCAGACTGAGATAAAGGACTCGCTGAGAATCCTTTGGCTCACCATTGATTCGATGCTCACTTTCAAGAACCACATTAAGGAGCAACTGAGAAAGGCATATTCTAAAGCTGGAGCGCTTTGCAAAATCCGACGATTTCTGCCACCAGACATAATGACACGGCTCTATAAAGCGTTTGTTCTCTCACATTTAGAGTACTGTGGCCCGGTACTAGTTGGCATCTCAAAGACTCAATCCAACAAACTGGAAGATGCACATTTTTAAATTCTTAACTGTTTGTTTGATTATTCTTATAATTGTTATACATTAGATGTTAGCTAGTAGATTCATAGACACGTGCGCGTTTTAAAGAGTCCCTGACTCCTATGCGTTATGTGTATAAATATATGATTGATTGATTGATTGATTGATTGATTACCTGAGTTTTTTAAAAACTTACCAGCTCCTAAAAGTCGTGGTGTTAGCTCTTTTTCAGTAAAAGATACAAAATCCAGAACATTCTAGTCTACATCTTGAATGGTTTCGAAAGATCAGTCCTCGTACAGTACGGAAATTCCAATTTCAATTGCATTGAGCGCTGAGCGAGTCTAGCCAAAACTTGGATCCTGTATAAAACTTCAACTCTGTAACGTCATACAGTGAAATTTGCTACGGTGATTGTTCGATTCGCACCGGCTGTGTTTTGCTTGTCCTTGCTAAAGAATTACCTGAGTTTCAACACAATTTTGGCGACTGGGATGTGTTCAGGTTGGTTCCAGTCAATGCCTTTCAAAATAAGTAATGATAATGATGACAAGAGAGCTGACACAGCGTGTAGTCATGTTTTAGATGTCTCCACAAACGATACTCGGGTCTAAGACACTTTATTATTGTTGTTGTGAAGTATCATCAACTAATGATGACCCTATCGCATTTCTAATTGTTTATATTTTCTATTGCAGAACGTCTACCGATTCCTGCCGAAATTATTGCCCGTGGAGCTAAAGCTAAAGAAGCTTACAGGAAGGTTTTGAAGGAAGGGATGGTGCAAGTCTACCGTGCTCGCATCATGCTAGTCGGTCAAGATCGAGCCGGTAAGACGAGCTTGAAGAAGTCTCTTCTTGGAATGCGCTTTGATCCAGAGCAGCCAAGCACTGATGGAATTGAAGTCGATCCATCCAGAATGGAGGTGGAGGTTGACCAAGTAAAGAACTGGCAACGCTTAGATGAGAGGAATCGTGGTCTTTCTGCCGAGTATGCTGATGACATTGCAAAGGACATGGTGGAGTTACTAAAGAAGGAAGAAGAAAATAGTGAACCGTCCCCACGTGACTTTGCTGGCCTTGGCATAGCGCATGTTCCAATCTCTCGTAATAAGAAGGTATGTTAATTGGACGTGAATAGAGGAACTTTGCCACATCTTGCGCGTGTTTTTGATGTGAAAAATTTAGATTATAAGCCCCTCTATCTACATTTAATGATCCCCTCCCCACCACGCATGCATTAGATGCTTGTTGATAAACTTTACATTCCCCACATCGTAAGGATGTGAGAACCAGTATCAGAAGACATTTTTCCTAACCCACAGCCGTATTGCACCTTCCTCAAGAAAAGCAGTCGTTCCCGTTCACTTCAACAACAGCAATACTGTTTATCTGTACCAAGAAACAATCCCCGAGCTCCGCGAGGGTAATAATTGCTCGCGAGGGCCTGGGGCCCAAGCGAGCTTAAAAACGCAAATCTTTATTTTATTTTTTTCCTTTTTGTGGGTCGAGAATCAGCACACGGTGATTGGTTCATATTATCACGTGCTGGACGATGAAGTAATTGACTTCGCTAAACAACTCGAGATGTGGCCAGTGAATTGCTCGTTACTTGTGTGTAAAAGTTAACTGCATCCCATCCAAACTCAACGCCATTTGGCTCTGTGGAATATGCACGGATAAACTGGATTTTCGGAAACGATTTTGGCTCGCGTTCACCGCGGAAGCTTTGAGAATAGCCGTAAACAAATATTTGATGGATACCGCTGTCGCCGATAAATATTTAGTCCCGACGAAACTTTCTGTGGCGACACGAAATACTTTTGGGAAGATAACAGGGCGAAAACAGAAACCAAAGCTACGGTGAGCTTTAGCCGTAAAACAATGACGCTTTATGCTTTACTCTGTACATGACATCTGTTGCCTCATAAAATTCTTCTGCGTATCGTGCATTGCCTGTTGAAGTGTTTCTTTCATTCAATCATGTAGCCTTTGTTTCGCAATGGTCATTGAATACCAGAAATAAAAAATACACCGAAATAATTCTGAGGATTGAGTTTGCAGTCACAAATGGACTGAACACACTGTGAACAAAACCGCAATGATATTGTAAACATCTCTCGTGTGACATTCCTCGCTTTCATTTTTATATTTGTTACAGAGCACGAATACTCGAAAGCCTGATAGAAAACCGTATTGAGTTAATAAAAGAAAACACATAAGTAGTGAAGCGAAAAAGTTAACTGCATCCCATTCAAACTCAACGCCATTTGGCTCTGTGGAATATGCACGGATAAACTGGATTGTAGGGCTTTTATTTTGGCTCGCGTTCACTGCGGAAGCTTTGAGAATAGCCGTAAACAAATGTTTGATTGGCACCGCTGGGGGATTGCAAATATATCTGTCGCCGATATTTAATCCCGACGAAACTTTCTGTGGAGACACGAAATACTTTTGGGAAGATAACAGGGCGAAAACAGAAACCAAAGCTACGGTGAGCTTCAGCCGTAAAACAATGGCGCTTTATGCTTTATACTCTGTACACGACATCTGTTGCCTCATAAAATTCATCTGCGTATCGTACATTGCCTGTTGAAGTGTTTCTTTCATTCGATCATGTAGCCTTTGTTTCGCAATGGTCACTGAATACCAGAAATGAAAAATACACCTAAATAGTTCTGAGCATTGAGTTTGCAGTCTCAAATGGATTGAACACACTGTGAACAAAACCGCAACAAAAAAAAAAGCATCTCTCGTGTTACATTCCTCGCTTTCAATTTTATATTTGTTACAGGGCACGAATACTCGAAAGCCTGATAGAAGAAACGTATTGAGTTAATAAAAGAAAACACATAAGTAGTGAAGCGAAGGCTGGATTAATCGTGACCTCTGATTAGAAATAAGAGTCGAGGTCAAACTGTCAAAAATCGATTGTGCACAAAAAGATATGTAACGCATTCTCAAAATTCAGGGTCGCTCTCCTTTAAGAAGCAAGTGTATGAGTGTTGTAATAATAACTTTTTAGTTTAATCAAGGTGTCAAAAGCCAAGTTCTCTATACTGTGTGATATTTTTATGGTGAGAAACTGGAAGTCTCTCTTGGGAGTTCCGCGCTTGTCCCCTACTTTCCATTTTATATTCTGGTCTCGACCCAACTCACGCCGCGAGCTCACTGGCAAGGCCAGTCTAGTTACGACGTTAATGATGTTGTATCGCACTTTTTTGAGACTCCAAGCAGGTCGCCATCTCGAATTTAATGTTCGTCTGTCAGTCTGGCGTACTACCTCCAAGCGCGACTGCTCAGCTTTCACGTTCAAAGCATGGAGTACCGACGGCATTGATTTTATACCATAAGATGCAGATGCAAAGCCAAGCACTTTGACGGACGGATTTACGGCCCGGATATTTTGCCACTACATGGGAGGCAAGCTTGCAGCCGTAAAGTGAATAAAACGATTTCTTTAAGGCATTAAATGGGGCCGCCTGGGCACAATCCCATTTGCCAAAATTGTGATAAGACTTAGATACTTCTTCAGAAAAGATCAACAGGATACAGTCGATGGAAATTTCATCGTTTTATCTGGACGTTTACACGTTTGAAGTTTACAAGTTTTGACAAGACGCACCCCTCGGCGCTCAATGCAATTGGGAATTGGAATTTTCGTACCGTATGCGGGCTCCTCTATATTTCGAAATTACTAAAGGATAACGCAGACGATAATGTTTGGGAGTTTGTTTCATTTTCTAGAAAAGAACTATGAACACTACGATTTTCAGGAACCGGCCGTGCGTTTGTAATAATTACCGTTTACGTACATTATATATACTAGAAATACGATAATCGCAGATATCCCCTCGCTCTGTAGTGGGTTTTCGGAAAGCGGGGGTTCTTGTTTATTTTCCGCTGGAAGATTATTTTAAAACATTTTTTTACAAACCACGGTTTGTTTAGCGACGTCAACAGTCGGCCGCTAAAAAAAATATTTGTCGCACAGCAGTCTGCTTTAGTTTAGACAACGTGCACAGTAAGCAATTTTCGTGGACACTAGCTGAACTCCAAAGTTCGCTGAGACAACTTTTACACGCAACTACAGAATATTCCCGAGACTTAAAAGGCAAGAAAAGCGCAACTGGATTCTTGACTCGATCAGTCTTGCACAGTCAGCAAAGTCGATCGACACCAAAATTTTTATGACTTTTAAGAAAAGCCGCGATTTCTCCATCCAACGCTGTATCCTAGCCACATACGTGTGTATGTGTGTGTTTCACTTTTCTTTGAGTGTAACAAATCTAGAACTGTCAAAGCGGGAGTCGCTTGTTTACACGCTTTCTAAGTCTCGCAAAATGTGTGAATTTTGGCAAAGATTCAATTTTGAACACAACAACTTTTCAAACCGCGCTTGACGAATTTAAAATCTTTGACAGAGAAAGGAATTTAAATCACTAAATAACACAAGGTCCGATTGTACTGAGCGAGCCAACCCGGTCATTAAATAGTACGAGGTCCGATTGTGTTGAGCGAGCAAATTCGGCCACAATAGACAATAATATACAAATAGACTGTAATTGTTTAATTTGGAAAGCAGTGGCCCCTGGTCGGGTATTTTCTACTTTAATAGCCTTCAAAAAGCAAGAGCACTTCAACCCAGTTACATTTCATCCTTGAATACAGTGTGACAACAAACACGGCGAGAAAACTTTACAGCGTTTCCATATGTCAGACTGTCAGTGAAATTATGCAAACATGTCAGGAATCGGATGACACAATCTTGCACGAAGGCACTCTGAAATAGCTTTGAAGGCTAGTGAAAAGATCACAGTATAATCCTATTTGGCCTTCATCACAGTTCCCGGGGCATCAAATGACAAAATATACGGCAATTTTTGAAATACCATGTACTGTACGTTAATCGAGCCACAGCTTTAGCTCTTTTCCAGCAAAGAAAACAAAACGCAAAACATTATTGTTTACGTCTTCAATGAATTAAAAATACACTGTGATAGAGCAGTCCTCATACCGTGGGAAAATTCCACTTTCCATGTGTTGTGCGTCGTCATCTTGTCAAAACCTGGATTCTGAAAAATACAATCCTGATATTGTTCCCACGCCCTGCGTGGGTACTAATCTGAACACTTATCGTTTTTGAATGTCGTTCACGGGGCGACCTCCCCGCTGCGCGGGGTTTGCTGGGAAGAACCTCGGAACAGAATCACGTCGCCGCGGGGATTGCTGGGTAAAACCTTCAACTTCGTTCCCAGGCGGAAGGAAAGGAGAATTTGAACAAGAAGAGTTTAAACACGAGAGCGCACTATAAAAGGGCGCTTCCCAGGGAAGCGCAGAGCCACTTGTCAATCAAGAGCGACCGAAACAACATTTCCTAATTAGCAAAAAGCCAAAAATGTTCAAATTTTGTTTTTCCTTATACTTGAATACTACGCAAAACAAGATTATGTTGCTTCACGAATTTTCCATCACATAAACATTCATTTTGAGTGCAATTTGAGTAAAATCCAAGAATAATCTTCAAAGCAAGAAATTAAATATGCTTGGTGCGCAGCCATGCGTCGCATTGCACCGCGAAATTCAAAATGTATTTTGGCAGCCAAAAGCAAAGTTTAGTTTCAAATCCTTCCGTCCAGAACTCCACATTGAAGTTGCCCGCATGTGTTTACTTTTAGGTATACTTTTAGTCGCCAAGCTGCAGAGAAATTTTATTATGGGCAGCGCGACCTCTGAACGTTGCAGACGCACGTGCGATTCAGGAAACATTATGCAAATTTGGTGTCGAAAGAGGCGGGGCCAACGGCCTTTTATAGCGCGCCTTCGTGTTTAAGAAATGAATTCAGGGAAAGAACAAACGGAACATTCTGATTCTCACAATAACGACCAAGCTCGCCTTCAAAGACGAAGGGAGCAAGCAAGATTAAGACGAAGTCGTGAGACCAGCCAACAGCGGTGTATTCGTCTCGAGCGCAGACGGCAAGCAACGCGTACGAGCCGACTAAAACAGCAGACCGGTCCAGAAATTACTGCTGCAAAAAAAAAAGACAAGACCGTGACCGAGAGCGTTACAAGAAGAAGCTAGCTCGGGAGACAACTCAGGAAAGAGAAGAGCGCTTGAAAGCTAATAGACAATGGGTTACTTCCCGACGCTACAGTGAAACGTGCGAAGAAAGAGCCCGTAGGCTTCATGCTCAAAATGCTCAAAATGAGGCCAACAGTCGACGCCGTGAGCAACGTTCGCCTCTTGTCGAAGAACGACGCTTCCAAAGACAGCAATATCTGCATAGCCGTGGATGGGCTAACCCTGACAACCCGGCTCTATACGAACAGCCGTGAGCAACGTTCGTCTTTGCACGAACAGCAGGAGGACAGAAAATAAGCTAAAATAGTGCTTGAAGGCCAACCGATAGCTCCAAGGGGCAGGTAAGACACGTTTATTTACTTTGTTCACTCAACACGTCCGTTATGCATTGCTTCGAGCTTATCGGACATTTTGTGGCGGCGATAAAACTTTGTTGTGATGCTATATATTTTCACGACAGAAAACTGTTTTGACCGTTTGAGTCTTGACACTTAAGTCACAGTGTCATACAGTGCAAAAGTTAATTTGCGACTTGACAACTTGCTTTATAGACAAAATCACAACATATCACTCACACAGAAGAATTTGGCGTTTCTGTGCATTTGATTATAGAGAGAACTGTGTTTATTAAAATTGCAGCACTAGAAACCATTTCAGTTTATCAAAGAACAGGTCAAAATATTTGTCCTCTGTGAAAATATACAGTGCAAAATCTTGTGAGTTCTTGTGAGGTTTAAATAGGCAGTTAACTGCTTGGCTGTTTTTATCATGTACTGTCTACTTTCCATAAAAATGCAATCTTTGTTTGTATTTACTTCTTTGTCTTACTAAGCCCCCCTTCACTTTGCTATAAATTATAGTACATATACTATTATAAAATGTATATATAAATAAACAGAATGATGTTTAGTAAAACTAGAAATTGTTATGAATGATTATTTTGTCAATTTGGCATCAGGAGAAGAATGTAATTTATTGCTGCATTTTCTTTTGCATTTTTGAATTAGCAGTTTAGCTGTACTTTATACATTACTGTGTATAAAGTAATGTTCGGAAGAGATCTGTGTTAGTAGTAGTGGTGTGGGCAGAAAAAATTGCCATGATCTAAACAAGTTTATGACAAGTCAATGCCTTCAGTGGACTGAAGGTCAAAAATCATTTGCATAGATACATAATAATTATTGTAACAGCCAAACAAGTCAATTTGCATTTACCACAGTTAGTTTCATTTTATATAAGCCAGCAGTGTAGTAAAATTAATTTCTTCCTTTTCCCAGATAGAATTAGCAATGATATTTTATTAAGTTTTCTTTTGAATAAGTTTTATTCCATGCAGCTGCATGACATTAATTTCTGGTGAGATATTTTTGTCTAAACTGTTACCCCAACACAATCTGCTTTTCTGCCCACCCATCTATCTCCAGCCACAGAACACACTTTTTTAATTATAGGCTTTGATGCTTGTTTTGTTTTTCATAGGTCCCTAAATATCAAGACAAACATGAAGTTCACAAAGTCCAACTGGAAAAAGTATCTTTCTGTGATTAGGAAGAGTTAAGTTTTATTACATGGGAAATGAGACTTTTTTAAGATAAGAATGTCAATACAGTTACTAAACTGATGCTCTTCTCGTGTCTTGTAGCATCGTACAGTGCTGTATAATGTTCGAACCTGACTCTCATTTGTCTAATATTCTGTAAAATTATTGAATATTTATAGTGCACTTTTCAATTTCACTCACAGCAGAGTATTGGGTTAGGGATATATTTCTCTGGCATGGGATTTTCTGTGTTTGTACATGTACAAGGCAACACATGCAACAATTGAGAACTTCTGAGAAGTATAATGTAACCTACAGGTACTTGAGAAGTATTTAATATATAGTATTTTACCAATAAATAATGTAGTGCAAAGACTGACTCTATACTTTCTTATGAGACAAAATACATTTCTGTGAAATGGACATGGCATGATGAATAATTTTGTGAGAACTTCCTTCTTTCAAGACCACCCTACATATTATATAATAAGATTACTGTACTCTTCAAACAGCAATGGGACTCCTGGGGGTGGGTACTATGCCATATAGGTATGTGCTGCCCAAAAGGGTATCATTTTTAAACATTTTTAGTCTGAAATAGGGTATAGATTTTGCCTTTTTGGTCTGAAATAGGGTATCAATTTTGTGTTTTTGGCCTTGGATAGGGTATGATTTTACAAAGGGTATGATATAGAAATGTGTCACAGCGGACAATGCACGGCAAATGGAAGAAAACACGGCGGAAATTGTTGCAAAAGAAGTATCTCTAAACTAGGTCTGAAATAGGCTATACATTTGGAGTCAGGTCTGAAATAGGGTATAGTAAATCAGATATTTTAGTTTGAAATAGGGTAAGGGGTTTTCAGGTTCAGGCAGCACACCCCCACCCAAAATTATGATGAGTACTCCCCGGAATGGGACACATGCCAATATCATGTAAATGCTAATATAGTGTCATCCGCCTTTAATTACATTATATAATATTGAGATGTGTGGTGAAAGCATTTCAGTACATGAGAGCTCTAGCAATGTCATACAAAATCGAATACTTGGGCGTGGGGCCTCTGCGAATATCGTATTTCTAGTAAAAGGTGAAAATTGCCACGGTAATTGTTCGATTTTCACCGACTGTATTTTGCTACTCCTTTCTAAAGAAATGTCTGCGTTTTAACACAATATTGGCGTCTGGGATTGTGTTCATGTCGGCCAGTCGATGCCTTAAAAAATTCGTTTCACGGCTACCAAGCTTGCCTCCGATACACAGGCAAAGAATTCGTTTCACGGCTAACAAGCTTGCCTCCGATACACAGGCAAAATATCCGGGCAGTTTACAGTCGTCCGTCGAACTGCTTGGCCCTGTATCTGCATCTTGTTGTACAAAATCACTTCCGTTCGTACTCTATCGCATGTCACCAAAAAAAATGGCGGTTTACAATTCTGGCCTAAGAGCCTGGGAACGAGGTCGTACGCCAGACTGGCAGACGAACATTAAATTTCGAGATAGCGACCCGCTTGGAGTCTCCGAATGAGGCGACACTACTGCATTAGCATCGTGATTATTTCCTTCGCTTTGCTCGGGCACTAATTGCACAAGTATTTAAGAATTGGTTCATGCTTAGCGTGCGTCTATCGAGTTATGGATGCACGCGGGAAGTTGGGAGAGCACGAGAGAAGCGTAAGAGTTGCTCGAGGCGTAGCCGAGAGCAACTCTAGCTTCACGAGTGCTCTTCCAACTTCCCAAGTGCATCCATAACTCGATAGACGCACAGCTAAAAGCATGAACAATTCTTTTATAACATAGGCAAACGAAATTACGAGCGAAAAACAAATTCTAATTTCTGATTGACTGCAAAATTCTCTTTCGACGCACAAAAGGAAAAACAAACTCTCTCATTGGCTGATTGAAAACATTCCACAACTATACTAACATTTCTGTCATCTAAACGTTGATGAGAGTCGATGAAAAAGATGCAGTTTAATCGACAAAAACATTGAAAGTACTGTTAACCTTGCGTGGTGAAAGCCAGCAGCCTGCGGTGACGATGTAAATGTTTTGAACGGTACAATTGTTGAAGATGAACCTAGGCAATTTAAGTCACTGCTTCAAAACAACGTGAGATTCACCTTGAACTATGGCAGACAATGCGGGTCTGGAAGAGAAAAGTGATCCGTCGAAGAAACACCATGAACGAAAGAGATAGAAATGCTTGCCAAGCGGACTTGTTTGTTATTCGAGCTGCCAGTAAACTGTACTGTAAACACTGCAAGTATGGCGGCTTTCGGAATGAATGAACGCCGTTTCATTTCAAAACCATTGAAGGCTTGACGGATATTTATCTTTGCTGCGATGGATTTCATTGTTCATGAGAATTAAGCCATCGAAAAATAGGTGTGTTTTGATTCATACAATTTTCTGTGCCGACCGTTGAAACACAGAATTTTTCAGACTTGATTACTGATTTCCTTTGGGTGCCGGTGTGACTTCATGTAGTCCAAATTTCTTCGGAAAAATAAAGCTATTTTCTTCTGAGTTGTAAAGCGTCTATTAATTTTTAAACTAGAAAAGCTAGACAAAGCCGAAAGGAAGCGGCATTTGCTCACGTCATGTTATTGAGCACGGCCGGGCGTGCACGATAAAGTTATGGAGCACGCTCTTCGACCAATCAGAACATGGCTTATATTGTGACTATGTTATAAAAAATTATATTTCGGAGACTTCGGAAACAAAACAAGCGACTTTCGCTTTCAGTTTTAAATTTGTTACACTCGAAGAAATGTAATCTATAAAGTAAAAGAAAAAAGAAAAAATGCACATATTACAATAAAAATGCATGCACGTATTTTTGCTAGCATGCAGCGTTGGCTAAAGCAATCGTGGCTTCTGTTGAAATTTAAAAAAATATATTGAAGATCGCCGACTTATGATATTAATATAATAATAACTTTATTTGTGTCGAGATTCGTATAGCTGAAGGAAACATTCCTTCTACTAAGTGGGGACACATAGCTAAAATACCAATTCAAGAAGTATGAACCTAGCTAAATTTACTAAGTCTAAAATCCTATCTGTGTATGACTACATTTTAACTGTAAAAAGTTGTAACTATACGTGTCATTGCAGTATATCTACGTCGAACATAGAGCACATTTCGTGCATCTGTCCTTTAGCAGCTGTGCTAGGTCTAGTTCCCTTACTCGATTTCGAAAGTTTTTTAATCGTTGGGATTGTTCTGACAGACGCACTTAGCTTGGACCACAGCAGGGGTCCCAAGTACCGAATGCTATGTTTTCCGTAACGGTGTCGTATCGTGGGATGAGGAAATCAACGTTCCTTAAATTGTATTGATTGTTTGGGCGTTTGAACAAGTCCTGAATGTATGCAGGGCAAAGGTTGTTCTTGACTTTAAACATAGTGATGGTAATATCTTGTAGCCTTCTGTTCTTGTAGAGTTTGCTGTAATTGAGTGACGATTCTAATTTGCGCTTTTTTTGGCTTGCAAAACAGACTCGGATATATTTTGTAGTTGCGTGTAGAAAGTTGTCTCAGCGAGTATTGGAGTTTAGTCTGTCCACGAAAACTTGAAAACGCATCACTGTGCACATACTATAAAACCAGGCCGGCCGACAGGTGACGTTGCGTTGTATGCAAACGATCAATGATTATCTAGCGGAAAAAAAGAGAATAATCCCGGATCTCGAAAACCCACCTACAGGGCGAGGGAATATCGGCGATTATCGTATTTCTAGTTGATATAAATTACAGTAACTTTAGATGAATTCGCGTTCGTTTTTTTGTTACGTAGTAGGAATGGGGCAGAGCAAAAGCTGCGGAGGGAGAGGGGAGGTGGTAGGCGGGAGGAAAATGGGCTTGGCCGGAGGGGGGGGGGAGGGGGGGAGTGAATGGAACTGTGAATGGTTCCCGCCCCTCTTCCCTCTGCCTCCATAACTCCGAAAATTTGCCCGGAATAAACGGGAACGCCTGCACTGCAGGCTAGGCATTTGCACAGGGAGCTGTTGGATAATAAATATCTCATTAGACACTTAAAATGTGTAGCACTGTTGATATTTGTACTCGGCACTTGTATTTTAACTCGCCGAAGCGGTTTGCGAAAATACTGCAGGACTCGTAAAATAAGAAGACGTGAAATTTCTTTGACCCATTAACTCGTAGAATACCTAGGAAGGGAATTAGTAACAAAGACATTTGAAAAAAAGCAAACAAAAATTCAATATTATAGCCCTCCGATCCTTTTTTCCCTCCGGTGACTGTCTTTTACTTTATCTTTTTAGAAATTTGCTACATAAATTGCCAAAGTAAACTTGGCTTAATAATAATGATAATAATAATAATAATATTAATATTAATAATAATAATAATAATAATAATAATAATTATTATTATTATTATTATTATTATTATTATTATTATTATTATTATTATTATTATTATTACTATTATAATTATAATATAATAATAGTAGTAGTAGTGATAGTAATAGAAATCGCTTTCAAAGCTTTCAAAGCCTCCTTCCAAAACCTCTAAAACTCTTGCCATTTTACCGTTGTACTGAAACCTATAAAGCCTTTAGACAGCTGTCTAGGTTTCCCCTTGGAATATTATCTGTAAACTGCAATTGGTTTGTAAACAACTGTGAAAACCACAAATGCGAGAAAATTATTCAGTTTGCTGCTTTGAATTCGCGCCGGAAAGTTGTGCATGGAAATTCAATTTTTCACTTCGCTTCTCATCTTCTTATTGTTGAGAATCTTCGCTTTATATTTTGTAGCACATTTAGATTTATACTTTTCAAAAACTTCGCGAAGACATGAAGCGGCGGCCAAGTGAAAACCAGCTTTTCGTTAATCGACATATGTCGGCTGATAGAGAGCGAGTAACGTAGCCAATCAGACGACAGGATTAGCGTTAAGGCCCTTGAAAACGAATGCAACACGTTGGCATAACATAGCTCAACAGTGTTACCCAAAAACTTTTTGCGAAATTGTGCAGTGTTGTTGAAGTTTGCAACTATGAACCCGATAAAAATAGACGATGGAAAACGTTAAAATGCATCGAAATTGTTGCTCTTACCGTCACATGAAGTATTCGGTGCACTATGTTGGGCGATGTTGCGCCAACATGTTGCGTTAGTTTACTCTGGCAGTTAGACCATTAGATGATTTTTACTGATATTCTTTATTTATACTGCGCAACTAAAACAAAGTTTTCAAATTCGCATGTATGGTACGATTTTGTGATATTACTCAATCATTTTCTACAGGATAATGAAGAAGATGACGAGGATGAGGAAGACGAGGACGAGGAAGACGAGGACAAGGAAGACGAGGACGAGGACGAGGAGCCGCCAGCTGAGACCGACCGACTACCTACTGATCAAGTCTTCAATGTCGGTAAAGCTTTTCCAGAAGTGATTCAAGTTGCAGAGCAAGCCGCAACAACCGAAGAGTCGAAGTGGCTCGGAATCGACACCTTTGGTGAAGATGTTAGAGGCCCTCTCATTCAGTACTTGAAGAACCTGCATGTTGAAAAAGACACAAAGGCCAAGGAGACCGTAATGAGCATCTGGGACTTTGCTGGACAACAGTTGTATTACGCATCTCACTCTGTATTCTTGTCGCCCCAAGCAGTGTACGCCCTGGTTTACGATCTTAGTAAAGATCTAAACGCAAAGGCCGAGCCATGTGCGAAACAGGGGGTCCACAAAATACGGCTTGAAAACCCGAATGACGAAACAAATCTCGATAACCTGCTGTCGTGGTTGGTATCCATACATGGTTCTCGCCTGGTAGACTCGGAAGGTCGTACTGAAGAGACCAAGAAGTATATTCGACCTCCTGTCCTTGTAGTTGGTACACATGCCGACAAAACGTCGACCAAAGAACAAGAAGACGCGGAAAGATGTATCCAGAAGAGCATATCAGATAAACCGTATGGGAAACACGTGGTTGATGGTCCACTCTTCAGGGTAGACAACACTTGCTCGAGTGATGACGAAGGAGTAAAGAGAATTAAAGAGAAGATATGTGAAATCTTGAAACTGGAGCCTTACATGGGGAAATATGTGCCTACGAAGTGGTTCAACTTCGAGAAGATCATCCAAGTTTTGATTGAAAACGGCATTCGTCACCGCAGCGTTAAAGAGCTTGCTGAAATCGCTAGAGAAGTTTGCTTCATCGATGACGTCGATGAAGTGAACGAGATGCTGGAGTTCTATCATAGTTTAGGTGAAATCGTGAAATACGAAGAAACCGTTGTGCTTCAGACGACATGGCTGATTGATTTGTTCCGAAAAGTTATCACAGTTACTCCTTTTAATGAGCAGCCGGTGAGAACCCTGGTCTACTAACGTCATTGTCATCGTCATGCTTAAGTCATTGTCCTACCATTGATGTTACCGTTAGTGATATTGTCGCTGTTACTGTTGCTGTCCTGTCTCATTGTAATTGTCATTTTTACTATTTATCATTTATCCCTAATTGTTCTTACTATTGTCGTTGTTATTGTCAGTGGTGTTGGTCTTTGCCATTGCAAGTGTTACAGGACTTGCCCCTAATATTTTCTGTCGCTGTAGTGGTCCTAGTATTGGCCATTTCATTTTCATAGCAATTGTCCCCAACCATTGTCCATTTCGACATGAATATATGTCACTGTGATTGACAATTTCGTGCCATGACTGGACTTGAAAGCGAAGGACTGAGAAAGGGTGTTACATTAGACTGCACGAACCGGTGTATGTTGTTACAATAGATCAACTTCAGTATGTCTATTTTCCTCGTTTTCTTACTTACAGAATGCCAAGTATAGAATGGAATGGAAAGAGCTTGAAAAGAGTGGGATTCTCCGAATGGAATTAGTCGATCACGTGTTTGCAGAAATAAACACGGGGGATATTCAGAAACACGATCTTCTGGATATGATGGAGAGATTTGGTCTGGTGGCAAAGTTTCGTGAAGTGAAGGAAACCGACACAGAAAGCGTGCAATACTTCGTGCCGTCACAACTGAAGTCATCACCCGAGGGGTTAAAAACCGTTAAGCCAGGAAAGGATGATCCCTGTCCAATTTACCTCGACTTCACGGATGGATTTGTCCCTCATGGGCTCTTCCCGCAGATCGTGTCGCGATTGATCCGATGGTGCTCCGAACAGGGGTTTGCTCATCCACCCAACCTGTTCCAGTGCGGTGGCAGATTTTTCATCGGGAAACCAAATAGTCATGAGTTGATCCTTATCGCCGACAAGAAGTTCATTAAGGTTGTCCTGAGGAGGAAGTCAACTGCATGCAGTACCTTGCCAAGAGGTGGTGGCACCGGTTGTAAAGTGGCATCTGAAGTTCTTGAACGCTTGCAAAAGACGCTGGAAGACCTTGCCTTTGAACAGAAAAGACATCGCGTGTGCTTTCAGTGGAGCGTGCTGTGCCCTCTGTATTTGGCTAAAAGCGATGGCGAAAGTTCAGATCTTGAAGAAAAACACTCCCACCTGCTACATGTTGAACCTAACAAGGAGCTGCACTGTCCTGAGGACTACAGTAATAAACGTATCTCAGCAACTGGTTTGGAGTTTTGGTTCCCTGGCAGCCTGGGTTCGGTGGGTTGAATATGTTTTCCTTTACGTCGTTATTGCTGCTCTTGTTTTTGTTTGTTTGTTTGTTTGTTTGTTTTATTTTACTTTGAGTTACAGTCATTTGTGTCTGTGATGTGAAGTGACACAGCTGGTGCTCACGCACGACTCAAGCACAAATACAATTATCAGCGCGCGCATTCTGGAAACAAGTCTGTTAGGTACTGTGCTAGCTATTTTCAACCTGCGTCGGCGCAGGTATTAAGTGCACGATGTGTCAGCCTAAGGTTGATGTGGATAAGCTTAACTCCGTAAAGAGAGGTTTAAGGTGGCTCCATCAAGGGTTTTGCAAATGCGCGTTTGTAAAACATTTCGAATATGTATCCGCTCCGCTGTTTGCACATCAAGGTATGTCTTCTTGACATCAAAAGCTGATTTTGCACAGCTCGTTTTCACGGCTAGCGCATGCGCACTTGTCAATCTTGTCGAGTCATTATTTTGCATTTGATGGCGCAATGCGCATGTAAAATATCAGGCTTCTCTTCTTGTTTCTCGAGTTTGCTTCGGCGAATGCGTCTTAAATTTTGAAGGCAAACGAAGATTATATCCGGCCTTGTCATATTTAATTTTAATGGAAATTTATCGAGCAGATTTATTTTTATTTGCAAAAAGCATAAATTGTCAATTAGCTCGAGTCCGCCTTTCACAGTTACGCTTACCTTATTTGATATGAATTTCTAAACATACTGAAAGTTTCAGAAAATTTCATCGAACAGAACCCCAGAAATTAGAGCAGAAAGTTTGAAAATGGTGTAAAAGACGCTTATTTAAGGTTTCAATAAAGGTTCGCGCGCCCATTCTTGAAAAAATCATTGTAGCGTTACAATTTAACGTACATGCACGTATTATATATCGTTGTAAAGGTCTTTGACGGCGGATTACAGATTGGTGTTAATGTGTTCAGGCACATTAAAGGTGAATTGCGATTGAGGTTAATTTGTGAAAAGGAAACGAGAAACAAAACTTTTGTCGGTTTTATTTGAAAATGCTAAAACAACTTTTTTCTGATACTCAATGAAGTTGACTAAAATACCGTGTCGACGAATTTTGATCCGTTTTGTTTTAAGAATTTTTTTCTCTTTTAAAGTGGAGGGAGCGTTTCAAAACTATTTAATAAAAAATGAACGAAACAAAAATTCAAAAATCGCTGACACGGTATTGGAGAAGAAAATGTTGCCTACAGCTTACGAACAAATCGAGCAATATTGACCAAACCGCCACAAGAGTTTTGTTTCCCGAAAGACCTGATTTTTTTTTCGAAAATCTTTCTGACCTAGATCGCACTCTGCCTTTAACGCGTATGAAAAATGTATTACTAAATCTGCATTTTTCAGTCCAGACCTTTACAACGATGTATTGTACGTGTATATATCTTAAATAGCAACACTACAATGATTTTTTTTCGAGAATATTTTTAAGGAACGCGCGAACCTTCATGGAGACCTTAAAGGACGTATTATTTCCACAGAAACCATAGTGACAAACTAAAACGTATACGCAACAGACTATTTAAAAAATCCACCCTGTAAATTTGATCAACAAAGAAAATAAAGAATGAAAACATGACAGTTTTAGTGTCATAAGCTAAATAAAAACAGTGGCAGCGAAAACCCTATGGAGCCACCTTAACCTGACGTTTCCAACGTCAGCTCTTCGTCTGAGCACTCGCTCATTTTTTAGTCCAACAATTGGGCATCGGATCTGGTATGACCTTCTTCTAATTAGGAAGACTCGTTTCTACTCGTAAATCCACTGTTTCTTAGTTATAGATTACAGTTTGAGTACAATCGGTTTAGTGAGTCACGGTACAACAGACTTCAGCGGCAAGATTGCCCTTCTTTTTTATTGACTATCTTTGTTTTGTTTTTAGCTTGCACACACTATTCAAGACGGTTTGCCTGCTTGCGCGGAAATCAAGAGAGGTAGGCGTACAGAAATGATTTTGGTATCCAGTGTTTTTTTATCTTAGAGAGCTTAAAGCGAAATGGCCAAATGGTTACAAAACCCGTGCTTTGTAGAATAATAACTTCATATTTAAAACACTACACTGCAGGTGAGCCTACTCTGCGAGAACTCGCTGTTCTCTCCACAGAAATATGCTCTTGCTGGGATCGGCTAGGCTATCAACTTGGTTTGGAGGCAGAAATAGAAGATATTACTGCCAACAACGTCCAATTCCCAAGCCCACAGAAAAAGGCATTACAAATGCTAATTGTGTGGCACGACAAAGGAGCTTCCTCGACATACGTGCAACTGTCCAAAGCTCTAACGCAAAGTAGTAAAGACCGCCTGGCACAGAAGTATTGCCAACAACAGGCAGACACGGCATTAGGTGAGTATCGAAATAAAACAATATTGCTGATTATGAGGCAAACAATATAATGTAGTACTCTAGTTTACTCTGCACCTTGCCCAAAATGAAGTTTTTATGTCAAATGCTTATTTGCAAGTTCAACTGAAGAGCTCACTTTTCTTAACTATGTATTGCGTCAGCGTTTAATGTACTCTCGTCTAACATGGTCTTTTTTAGCCAATCATGTTGAGTGTTCCATTAAATGGTCCTCTTTTTGTATTGGCTATTTTGTGAACTAGAGTAATAAATAATTGCACTTTAGAGATGGACATTTGGTATGAATTGCTTTCCCAATGGGCGTAAGCCATTTAGGCTTCGCATTTTATTTTTACTGCAAGATAATCGAAGCTACAACTACACGTATGTGTTAATTAATTAATTAATTCTTTTTCGAAAGGTCCCAATTGCGAGCCAGCGATGCAAGTTCTGCACCACTTGTCAAAAGACGCAACATCGTCCTGATTTAGTTCTTTTTCGGTGGGGACACAACTTTATTTTGTGAACTATCTTTATTGTTCTATGGTCGTGGTCATAGGTTTGATTTTCAAAGACGTTTTCTCAGCTGTGTGATATTTGAAACGAGTCAGTGAAATATTGGCTGCCTTTGTGAAGAAATACACAGAGAGTATCACATGGGAGCGCAGAGATACGAAATGTATTGAGTGCTCATCTCGATATCTCACGAGTAAGCAAAGCGAACAAGTGAGATATCGAAATAAACACGAGAAGATATATTATATATTGCCAAGCGTCCATGTATTAATCTGTTTATCTCATAAACTCTGGTGTGATACAGAGAATTTTGCAATAAGAAATGCGAACACAAGCAAGATCACTGCTTGGCTGATATTAGCACACGTAAAATTATTGTATTTTTGCGGTTGTTCAGATACGACATTTCTCAGTGTCGGAAATCTCTGTATCACACCATAGTTCATGTAATACAAATAGTTAATTACTCACCACATAATCGTGGTTTTTACGAGTAATAGATGGCGAATGCTTGAATTACAGCTGACAGATCAAAGCAAAAAGGTTTTTTTTATATGTTGACTTCATTCTTTTTGTCAACTCACCCTATCCCTTCCAAAATATGATAGCGAAAAAGAGACGGGGATTGGTAGGTAGAGAGGAGTCCGAGACAAGCTATAAAGAAGGGGGAACAAGTGGCATTTGCACAATGAAGCTCCACCAAGGCTTTCAATCTAATCTATGCACCATGGCATTCTGGGATCAAGATAGGTACCCCTTATTTAGAATAAAAGTCTTACAGGTAGCGGGAGGACATAACGATACCATTAAGATTTTTCCTCAGTTTTGCCCTTTTGAAGCTATTTGCAAAATGCAAATAGCTTCTATGTCGGCGCCTTGGGCGATGGGCAATCAGCCGCTGGTGCATCTCACCAGGTCATTAAAACGTTCCCCCTCCTAGTGGCAAACACTACTGAGGGGAAGGGCAATTGTTATCCACGTAAAAGACGTCACACGTGGTACAAGGACCTGTGAGAAAGTTTGTGTTTTATCATCTACTTAACTCAAATAATGCACAGAAAGACTTCCGGTACTGGTTTTTCGTGCTAATGTCAGATGCCAAATTTACTCTCCAGGGAGGGGTCTTCCAAAAATATTTGGCTCTCTCGAACGTGGTGAGTTATACGGCCTGTGGTCTTCTGCCGATTCATGATTGTATTTGGAAATTCTGCTCCCCTTTTAGCCCCCTGGCTGACATATCCGCGCATTACTGCTGCATCTGGCAGACAGACACAGATTCACATTAGAACGACATTTCAGGACGGAGCGACAACGTTTGCGAATACGCTCCGCTCACGTAAGAAAGAACACAGCTGTGACCATGATATGTGTAAAAAATGTGAAGCATATTTAATTTCGAGTTTCTTAATTTCGAGGGAGTTTAATTTCGCGGATTGCTGATTTTTTTTAATCTTTGAAAATCAAGAATTTAGATTTAGATTTTACTGTTGGAAACAAATTTTCGCGGATTTCAGACAAGTTTCTGTCCGGTATTTCACGTTCGGCACTGGTGCATAGCAACACTATTACAGCTGTTGCGCAGAAAATGTTCATTTTGTTTCAATTGCAAAGAAGAGGGCTGTGGTTTCGTTTGCAGTCGCGGATTATTTTTTCGCGGGAGTTTATTTTTGCGGGATTTTGATTTTCGCGAATTGTCGGAAAATCCACGAAATTCGCGTAAATAAACTCCCGCAAAAATTTCATGCCACACGGCATGTAGATACAGAATGCAGACCGACTGTGGTATGTCAAGGGGAGCAGAACTCCAAAGATAAAACTGAAAAATCAACAGGAAAATTTTACCCATGATTCCATTTCACCACCCTTTGAATAGCACAAGAAAAGGTTTGTTTGGCTGGAGTGTGTTACTTTAATACGAAACTACTGTATTTATATAATGAGTCAAAATCTGGTTCACCTCGCAGAAATTTACATAGTTAACGATATTATATTTCTATATCCTATATTTCTATATCCTCATTTTTATTGAGTCATCTAAGGATACATTGTATATTATGAATAAGTGGAAAAAGTGTCGCCTTTTTATCTTCTCTCACTTTGGGCTGTTAGTTGGCGCCATCTTTTTTAGCGTGGGAAGCCTGGGTTCTAGTCTCCAGTCTCCCTCGGTCTGTGCGAAGATGGCGTCCCTTGAGATTCGTCGGGAGCTCAAAGAACTTTTACGAGACGTCGCTGGCAGTTTCACACCAGAACGTCTGAAGCAAGTCACTTACTCGACAAAGAAAACCCTCCCTAATGATGATTTGTACCAGTTGTTGCGCTCTCCCCGACAGATATGCCAAATCGCAGATGACAAAGTTTCCATGCTGGACGAGGTTTTCGCACCTCAAACAAGTAAACAAGAAGCTACAGCAGAGAAACTTATTGTGTATAAAGGTTTGAGTTTTCACAAACAAGAGCTCGTGGTAGAAGCCATCGGTAGAACAAAGGAAATCTCAGAAATCTTGCGAAGACTCATGGTGATTATGTACGGCCCGGGAGGTGTTGGCAAGACGACTGTAGCAAAGCAGGCTCAGCCTCGGTCTCAGCACTTTATGGTGGATCTAAGAGAAGTCACAAGCATGGGGTGTTGCACTTTGAAGTTTTGCATATCCCGCAACAATGTACGTACGCGGCAGCTTTTCCCGCCCAAAATTGCGGGCAGCAGTTTGTTTACCAAACGTTCAATTACTAGCTGAAGTATGCCGGATTGCGATCAACCACTGCGATCACTCAATCACTGCGATCGCTCAGAAAAGTGTTCAGAAACCGCTGGATTGTTACGATCACTGCGATTGCTGAAAAACTGTTCCGAGATCGTAGTGGTTATTGGAAACAGCATGCCGCGAATGAAAAAGCTCAAATGTTTTAAAGCGACTGGTGACACTACTGTTGACACAGGTATCTTTCCAAAGGGATTGAAACTCGCGAAAGTAATCCCCATCTGTAAATTAAAGGATAAGGACAAGGAAAATCTGGACAGCTTTGACCAATATCAGTTCTACTGTCGATAGCTAAAATATTTGAAAGAATCGTCTTTAATCAACTGTATAGTTACCTAAATCAAAATGAAGTACTGTCCAAATACCAAAGTGGCGGCTAGTACTACTTTGTTAGATTCGACAACTGAATGGCTAACAAACATGGACATTGGACGATTAAACTCAGTTGTTTTCCTAGACTTTACCAAAGCCTTCATGGCAAATAGTTTGAACCCAGGAGTGTGAACAGTAGGTTGGTTGTGATCGTCCGGGCTAGAGTAGTCTCCAGAAAGACTGTTGTTGGTGACTGACGTTTCGACTACCTGAGCGGAAGTCATCTTCAGAGTCAAGTGAAAGTATTCGTCAGATGGCGGTATATGACGGTGTCCGTTATGTTGGCCTATGGTTGGTCGATTATATTGAGAATATCTTGTACTGAAAATATCTTGTAATATCTTGTACTGACTGCAAAGCCACCTACATCGGTGAAACTGGCAGAAACCTGAACACGAGACTTACTGAACACAAACGAGCTACCAGAAACGGCGACATCAGAAATCACATTTCTGAACACCACCGACAGACTAAACACGACATCAACTGGGACTTTGCTGAATGCATCAGCCACAGTACCAACTACTACCAACGACTTACACTGGAAAGCAACAACAGCTAGACCCCGGTCTTCGTCGTTGGCTAACATGCAGACACCAAATTTTGAACGAGATGCTATTGTCAGTGATAATAATGGAACAGATGAAAACCAAAAATTCTACATCATCACACAGTGTCTATAATTTACATGCACATGATGTATCCTCCCATAAAGTCATGAGCATGAGCAGTGAGGCAATCACAGTTCTGACCATTTGGGCAAGGGGACATCTGCTGGTGTTCTAATTGCATGTTCATTTATTACAGGTATTCTTTCTGCAAACCTGAAATGGAAGCTCTTCAGAATTTGAGTTGTAAGGGACACATGGGGCATTTGAAGTTCCGAAGAAGGCCATCAAGTCCTCTCTTGGTAAAGTCAAGGAAAAGGAGAGAGGAAGCAAAGAGTTTATGGTTTCGCTATTCGGTGACTCATCCACAATGTGTTCAATACCAGAGCTAAGGGTAAACTCAGTCTTTCATTCAAGGCTATTCAAAACAATGATCTTCGTTGACTTGAGTTTTGTTTTATGCAAACTTTCAGAAGTCTCGCGTTTGACATTGGTTGACTGTTAGATTTGCGTTGGAATGGTTTCTTTCACCTTTTATATTTTTGGCATCTACGTTATCCCAGAGCTTAAGCGTGGGTAATAATCACAATGCAGTAGTATCGCCTTATCTGGAAACTCCAAGAGAGTCGCCACCTCGAAATTTAATGTTCTTCTGTCAGTCTGTCAGTCAGTCTGGCGTACGACCTCGTTCTTAGGCTCTTAGGCAAGAACTGTAAACCGCCATTGTGTTTGGTGACATGCGATAGAGTACGAACGAAAATGATTTTGTACAACAAGATGCAGATAGAAGGCCAAGCAGTTCGACGGACGGCTGTAAACTGCCCGGATATTTTGCCAGTGTATCGGAGGTAAGCTTGGTAGCCGTGAAACTAATTCTTTAAGGCATCGACTGGCCGACCTGAACACAATCCCAGACACCAGTATTGTGTTAAAACGCAGATACTTCTTCAGAAAGGAATAGCAAATTACAGTCGGTGGAAATCGAACAATCACCGTGGAAAATTTCACCTTTTACAATAACAGGATTGTATTTTTCAGAATCCAAGTTTTTAAAAAAGATTTTAAATTCGTCAAATGCGGTTTGAAAAGTGTTGTGTTCAAAATTGAATCCTTGCCAAAATTCGCACATTTTGCGAGACTTCGAAAGCGTGTAAAAAAGCGACTCTCGCTTTGAAAAATAAACATACACGTATCTGGTTAGGATACAGTGTCGGCTGGAGAAATCGTGGCTTTTCTTAAAATTTATTTAAAATCTTGGTGTCGACTTTACTGACTGTGCAAGACTGATCGAGTCACGATTCTACTTGCGCTTTTCTTGGCTTTCAAGTCTCGGGAGTATTCTGTAGTTGCGTGTGAGTTGTCTCAGCGAATTTTGGAGTTCAGCTGGTGTCCACGAAAATTGCAGACTGTGCACGTTGTCTGAACTAAACCAGACTTCAATGCGGCAAAGATTTTTTTAGCGGCCGCTTGGTGACGTCGCTACATAAACCGTGGTTTGTAAAAAAGATTTTAAAATAATCTCCAAGCGGAAAATAAACAAGAACCCCGCTTTCCGAAAACCCACTACATAGCGGGGGGATATCTGCGATTATCGTATTTCTACTTAACTAATAATCATTGGTGTGCTCATTTAATTAACGATTAATAGTGCTCGGAATGTTTGAAACTTCTACAAATAACACTCGTTCTGCGGACCCACGTTATTTTGTTAGAATTATCAAACACTACTCGCACTATTAATCGTCAATTGAACTCGCACACCAATGAATTACCACTACTAATCACTATATTTGTTTGCCCTCGTTAAATAAAGACTTTACTTACTTACCTATTTATCCATCTTAAGCTTTTAGGGCTGCTTTCTTTACGTTTTGCCAATCTCTCGCTCTTGGCCACCATTGCGTGATTGCTATGAAAACTAATTGTGCAAATATCAGTTAATCGGTGCAATTAACTCTGACTTAAGGTGATTCCCTAGTTTTGCATTGCGCATCTTTAGTGCGCACAACACTTTTGAGATGGTGGACATTAAGAACCACCGAAACTTCAAGATCGAAAGTTCTTTATACTCGTTACGCAAATAAGTTTTATTTTTTGTCGTTCCTTGTGGAAGCAGCCACCTTTAAAGTTGAAACTCGCCCCAGTCCCCTCTCGGAAAGACGTATTTTGAAGTGAATTCGCCCTTTCCTGGACAATTGCGCAAAAACGAGCATGGTGACCCCCCTTTTTTATTTCATGTATTTTAAGAAAATACGACTCCCCATGATATATCGAAATTTAGACAAAATATCTTTACTCAATTTTGAAATATTATCATTGAATCACTATTACAATATGTTTTTAGGCGTTTCAGGGCAAGCGTCCAGATGATCAAAATGCCTATATTTTCATGGTGACCCCCTATTTTTATTTTATTTTTTTAATGTACTAGAAGTAATTACTAATTGTGCAAAGTTTTAAGAAAATTCAATTACTATTTCTTATTCGATGGAATCACCTTAATTACTTTTGCACATCTGACTAATCCTTTTTGCACATTATCCTGTTCTTAGCAAATCAGAATTGAGTATTTTTTGCATCCATATTATTATTACTGAAATTAAACCGGAGGTCATAGCGTCCTGGACCCGAGTTCTAACATTAGACGAAACTAGACTTGCAAAACAAGCTTACATAAACATATGAGGATATATTCCAAAGGCTGAGCAGCCCAAATTAAAACCCTTTGGTTTCAAAATGGCTTTGGATACGCATGGGAATATCAACAAAACATTACTCCAACTACATCTAAATTAAAAAGATTTCTCAAATAATTAGCAAACATTTGAAGATATAGAAATACAAGACTGGATATTAAGCCTTTTCAATGATGAATCCAGATTGGTAGAAGGGAACAAACTAAGAACCTACCGTGAGTTCAAAACCAAATACGAATTTGAGAGTTACTTAAACGAGATCCAAAATACAGAATACCGCAGAGCTCGAACGAAATTGAGAATTAGTGGTTCCATACTAGAAATTGAGCGTGGTTGTTCTAACAAAACCACGTAAGCCCTGAGCTAAGAAAATGCCCGCGCTGTCAACACGTTGGAAGACAAAAAAAATTTCCTCCTCAAATGCCAAATATAGGCTGACAAACGTAACGCCCTTTTTCAAGAAATTAATAAGTCAGTGACCAACCGTAAAGAACTTATTTCACCCCAAAACCACAAAACGAAATTAGCATAATATATACGAGTGTTTTCAAGCAAAAAAACATGCAGCCTTTACGAATTTAGCATCATACACATACCTATACTATTAAAGAAAACATAACTACGTACATATTCAGTCACATGGTTCTCTACCAAACGTTGTCTAAGTGTGCTGGTGCAGTGAGGTAGGGGTGCTGATGTGGGTACGGATACAGGAGAGGGGTGGGGCAGGTGCAATTGCGAGTGCTCTTCAAAAATTGTTACATATACATATACATATACATATACATGTACATATACATATACAAATAGCTGGTTTTTGGGCAGTATGAAAGAAGCCCTGAAAGTTAAAGGAGACTTCGGACCTCTGGCACTCAGGCGTGATGAAGTACGAACTGTAACGAAAACATAGGCTACCCAGGCATTGTAGAAAAATAAGTTAATTCATATGCTAAGGACCAGCAAAAGAAACTACTGCACAATGACATTACTTTAATATAAGTAACAGTAAAGACATATATGTGGAAAGGCTTTAGAAAGATTATGGCCATCAAAACACAAGCTAGTTTTATGTCTACAAAGATTATCTAAGATACTGGGCTCAGCGCTTTTAGTTGTTTTGTTGCTAAATTAGGTAATTAGCTGGCAATTATCTCCGAAAGACCCTAACTGCCTTTATCTTTCTTCTACTACACGTAACAAAGTTAAATGGATGATGACTATAATTTACTCAAATCCCACATATGAACTCCTCAGTATCGCAAACAAAATTACTAATAAATAATAAATGCATGAGCCGGGCTGGCCTGGTTCTCATGTAATTTCATTAGTCCATTTGCCATTTTTGATGTGCGGCCATACCGGGATCTCGGCAAACCGGGCCAGCCTGCCTCGTGTATTCAGGCCTTGAAATTTTTGTCTCCTATAAAACCATTGGAAAATTTATTCAATAGTTTTTTGTTAAGGTGCGATTGCATTAGGTTTGGCATGCCGAAATTTGTTCATCTCGCGATAATATGGAGCGAGTCAGCCCGGGGAGCTATGAGATTGGCTCAAATATTTTGTTGGGTATGAGAACGAGCTCGCATCGCTACTGTACCGTTTTGCACAGAACAGCTTACCTATTCCCGCTAGCTTTTGCTAGTCCGCCTAGCCGGGCTGGACCGGTGTATGCAATTTTATGAAAAATTGTCAGTCTGGTGAGCCAGGGTCTCAGCTTGTCGGGTTGGTTTGTTTCTTTTGTAATCACGTAGTTATTTTTGGTGTGTTTCACAGCAGCCATATCAAAATCTTGGCAAACCTGCCAGTCCAGCTCATGCAGTGAGGTCCTCAATTACTGGGGTTGTCCCTGATACAAATTCAGACTTGCTAGTAAGAGTGATACCTGCCTGAAAAACAGAGATTACTGACCAATCTCGGTAGCTATTGACCCATCTCACTCTTATCTATATTAAAGAAGATCCTAAAAATAATAAAGTTCAAGAGACCAATGAACTTTATCAATAAAAAACAGAATTTTCTGTTTGTAAACGAACAATTTGCCTTTTTTGCCAAAGTAATACTCAACTCCTCTACTTTACAGCATAAGAGACATATATTCTCTCCCTTGACCAGGTGTACGATAACTATAACTTACTCACAAAAGTACTATGTATACAGAATTGTTACAAAGCATCCTCACTGCTAAGAGCATGAGTCCTGTATAGAATAAATAAACATATACGTCCGATTGTTTAAACAAAGCTTAAGTTAGGCCTGGTTTATCGCTAAATTGAAGTTTAGACGGACTCTGTAAACCAGGGTTAGCCAACGGTTAAAATTGCCGATTTTTAGAACATGGATAGGTGTCAGTTTATATAGGCCACGCTTGGCCGTGGTCCAATTAGAATGGCTACTATAAGTTTAAACCTTGTTTAGACCAGGACATTCATTGCTTACCATTTGTAGAAAAAAGCCCGGTTGGGGCGACTGTTGTATAATGGTAAGCAATTTTCAAATTAACCGCACCAACCGGAAGGAGTGGTGCTTACCATTTCCAATTCTATATTCCGGTCAGTTAAAACGCAATTGTGACACGTGATTTCTCAAAGGGAGACTGGAAACAGAAAAACTCTTCAAATGGTACGGGAACTTTCGGCGGTTCGTTCCAACTGAAAAGAAAAGAGGAGTACCTCCAAAGGTACTCCACAATTTTTGAATGGTTTGTTTTTCCGGAAATTTTCTGATCCATTTGATCTTGGACCGTAATTTTCGGAATTTTTGTGTAAATCTTTAACAAATAAATTGTTTAAAAAGTCGTCCCTTAAACTACATAACAGTTTCTTATTGTTTCTTTTTTGCAACAACACGTCACTTTAAGCAAATAAGGCATCAGCAGCAGCCGCTAGACACTAGCTACAAGCTACAAGCTACTAGTACACTAAAGTGGTAGGCAAAAGCTCCACATCGCGGTGGGCTACTGGGATGCTGACTACACGGTTTGTCCTGGATACCGCATGGCGTCGCCTGTGCGTTATCAGGACTGGGTTTCGTGTCAGCGTCAATGCGAGAAACCAGCGGTTGAAAGCTCTCTGAGATCGGCGACCTAGGGTGAGTTGTTCCCGATGAGCTGAAAAGTAATGTAATTGATATTTAGTGCACTGTGTTCTAATAATGTTGATTTTATGACATTCTTCTGTCGAAAGGCACGGAAAAGGGAAGAGGCACACACGTAACTGGTACTAGGTGCTACTATACTGTTGCTTGTCCCACTGTTACTGTTACTTGGCAAATGGATTAAAACCAGGGGTGTGAACAGTACATTGGTTGTGAGCGTTCTGGCTAGACTAGTCTTCAGGAAGACTGACTGTTGTTGACTGACGTTTCGACTTCCTGCGCGGAAATCATGGCTTCAGAGTCAAATGAAGAGGTTTTTGTAAGATGGTGGTATTTATGCCTCTGGTCGTTGATGTGATTGATCTGTTTTGTCGTCATATGGGTGTTCGAGCTGGCTCAGTTGTGTTTTGTTATTAGTCGGTCGATGTTCTATTGTTGTTGGTGGGATTGTACTAGAGGGAGTTGACTGTATACAAAAAAGTTATGGGTACTCTCCCCCAGTGCATTTCCAGCTTTTCTGATTGCTTTTTGTAGCATGGCATAGTTAGGTTTAATGATCAGTTGATCTAGCATTTACTCTCAATCAATTGTTCGTTCGGTTATGTTTGTTGTCATCTATCAGTCGTTTGTAAGGTACGAGTAATTGTTGGCCTCTGTTGAAAGGTTTCCATCCTGAGTTTGTTTGTGTATCAGCTTTCCAGTGTAAGTCGTTGGTAGCAGTTGGTGCTGTGGCTCGAATCACCTCAACCCAACGACAAAACGGCTAGTCGTCTGTATCTCGTGAGGGATACTCATGATGTTTTTGGGTGGGAGTGTGCTGCCTGGTCCTGCAAACCCTTACCCTGTTTCAGACCAAAATGTGTAATTTTCTATACCCTATTTCAGACTCGACTCCAAAATGTATACCTTTTTCAGACCTGAATCCAAAAGGTATACCCCATTTCAGGCCTGACCTCAAAATTTAGGCCTTATTTTAGAGATATTTTTATGGCAACGATTTCCGACCGGTGTTTTCTTCCATTTGCCGTGCAGTGTCCGCGGCGACACATTTATGTTAAACTCATACCATACCCCAGACCAAAAAGACAATAGCAATATCCTATTTCAGACCAAAGAGGCAAACTCTATACCCTATTTCACACACTAAAAATGCTTAAAAACGATACCCTTTGGGGCAGCACTACCCGGGAGGGGGGTCTGTATCGGCTGCATCGAGGAATTCGATAAAAGAATGACTGTTTCTTGGGTTGGACTTAAAAACTGTATACAGCTGCAGTAAATGGATTTCAACCACAGCGATTTTCAGGGACATTTTTGCGTGTCTTTACTGAGATGAAATATACAAAAGAAGGGCAAATGCACATACACACTACATTACACTATGAAGTTTTCTAATGACTCAACAGACAACTCATCAGTGATTCAATGATTTATCAAACAAGTGAACCTCAAAGATATCTACTGTTTTTTTTTTCTAATCTTTAAAATAAAATTGGACAGTCGAAAAACAGTTAAAACGGTTTAGTTTAACTAAAACAATCAACTTTAAAGAACATCGCAATTCTCTAAAGCAAAGCTACTGCTGACTACCCACCCCTCTCACCGTTCAAAAACAAAAGACAATCCGAAAAATAGTCCAAAAGGTAATCTAAAAAGTAGTCAGAAAAAGATTCTAGAGTCCATTGGTCCTGTCCAAAATTTACCCTATACCTCTTTTAACCTATATTAGTCTTTTCGGAATTGTGCAAAACTAATCGAAATTAACTAAATTGAAATAAAAGTCATACTACGAAAAGGAGCACATCAAATTAGTAAGTATTCCAGATTTGACCAATGTCACTTCAACAGAATGGACTAACATTTGACCGTGTTTGTCACTCCTTGTATACATTACATCAAAAGAAGAAAAGAAGGAAAGAAACAAAGAAAAAGAGGCATGGTTGAATTTAGAACTCCGAATTGTGGATTTTCATTTTTGGAGAATAAAGTCCTGCAAGTATTGTGTTTTTATTATATTTACCTAACATACATAAACAATGCTATCGTTTTAACACCTAAACCATGAACCTTTTGTTACCTGCGGTTCTGGTGGAGGTTCTGATCATGCTTATGAGCACTTGACATGACACGAGCAGCACTGGGTGTCGATGAGCAATCAGTACATGCACCATACCAACGTAAGACAGGAAACCTGAGAAGCACATATTACACCAGCAGTTGAAGGACCAGAACAATAAAAGTAAATCAAATTATTTTATCATTTGAATTAATAGCATATGTGCAGTGTATGCTAGATATCTCTTCCATTGATCTTTTTGAGTTTAAGTAGTACATTCATGCGCGGCTAATTGTAGTTAACAGTTCAATTTTCTATCGTTATAAACGAGTGGCTGTCAAGTAAATATTTCTGATCAGTCTGGTCTTGTTTCTCCATATTTTACACTTTGTCCACCAAGTTTGAATGTCATATTTTCAGTCCCAACAGCCGCTCATGAGTGTAAAAGTGGTTTACCGGACCTTCTATTAACGAAGATGAAAACTTGTGTAACGTAAGAGCATAGGCATAACCTTGATATTGCCTCTTTGCAAACCATTTAGTCTTTTTTCCTTTAACTTACACTAAAAGACATTTTTGCGACATACGCATGTTTATTTACCTTTGTCTGAGCTTTGAAAACCAAGCATGGAAGAAGAACGGTCAAGTCTCGGAAGGAATAGAAGCCAAAGTAGACTGGTTTTCATTAGCTGCCACATGATGCTTATTAGGCCAACCATAATATCCAAGAAGAAAAAGAAGAACGAAATAACAAAAAAAAATCGCCTGCAAACAACGCAAAGTAAAAAGCACAGTGCTAGTGATTCTGTTGCAAGCGCGACCGCTGATAAACATGGCTCGGATATAGGTAGAAAATACTCCAAAGTATTCATGTTCCAGAACAACAAATTTTATCAATTCAAAGATGGAGATCACATTTCACACGTCAGATAGTAAGCAACACAATCATGCGTAAAATAAAAAGGAAAAAGAAAATCTTCTCGTATAAACGAGTATTCGTCTATCGAGTATTCGTAAATCTCTTGCTAAGTTTTTTGGTTTCTACAAGAATATTTCAGGACTAAAGAAGTAGTTTTTCTCTCTGCCCACCAAATGTTATTTTCTATAATATCTCAGTCATGGCTCATAGTATGACATGCTTGTTTTGGGATAACCCACTGGTCATATAAACTAATTAACACTCATCAACAGCAGCTCAGGGTCCAGTTGTTTGAAGTGTAGTGGGGACACGCGGGGTCTTCAACACAATTCAGTCGCCACATCTTAAGTCGTGCGCTCGCTCGCAAGTAAAATCATGTTATTATATAACGTCATCATAAATCACGTGATAATGTGAACCAATCACCGTGTGTTGGTTCTCGAACCAGAAAAATGAAACAAAAACAGAAACAAGCAAACAAACAGTCAGTCAGTCTTCATTTCTAAGCTTGTGAGTTCATGCACGCTACAAGCAATAATACAAAATGAAATGAATTCGTTCTCTTGACCTCCTGGACAACAAACTGAGAGGCTTTGTTTAAGGGTCAGCTAAAAAATTAACAGTCTTAGCACAAAACGTAACAAGCCAGCTGATTTCTGATCAAAACATTTAGTTTTCAGGCTTAACGATACTAAAATGGTTTAGATCTGGTCCTGGATTAGTCTAACCGTGTTTCAACAACTGGGTCCAGTAAACTTGCAAAACACACATCAAGCTCCCGAGAGTACAAGAACAACAGTGTAACGGCTGGAGAGGAGTGCGGTGTTTGTTCTCCGAGTCGGCCGCTAGGGGGCGTTTTCGACTGAACATCTAAGACCTCAACGATCACTTCGGTTCATGAAATAGTGTTTATTGAAGTCGATATAGATGTACGTAAAAACTGTAATCAAACAATGGTGAAAACCAAAGCGTAAGATACGGGCAAAAACATATTGCGCACTTATATTACGTAACGAGTCTGATAAAAGGTAATGAACACAAACAAAACACACAAAATGAATCGAACAAGAAGTTGGACAAATGTTCTAAGCAAAGATATATATCAAGTACTAAACCAAAACAAATGTAAATCAGTATCTAACCTCTTTCCCCGATTACAGGCGATTACTTCCTTTTAAAACTATGGCCTTGTCTGTTGTCTGTTATCAATTAAAAAACGAAAACTGAACTCTAATAAAAATATAGCACGTGATCAATGAATATTACGACGCGTCCGGTTCGATCCCAGTGGCTCGCAGTTACAAACAGCGAAACGAGAGCAATAAAAATAACAAAAGAGCAAACAAATCAACATGCAGCAAAGAATCCTTTCTTGAAAGCTAGTGCTTAGACCACTGTGACAACTTAGAGGAACTGTAACCTGTAATAGAACTTTGTGGGAGTAATAATGTAAACAAGATTACTTACTCATTTAATTTAGCAATTATCTACAATCACCTATTATTATTATTATTATTATTATTATTATTATTAGTAGTAGTAGTAGTAGTAGTAGTAGTAGTAGTAGTAGTAGTAGTAGTAGTAGTAGCAGTAGTAGACTAGTAGTAGTGAGAGTGGTAGTAGTAGTAGTAGTAGTAGTAGTAGTAGTAGTAGTAGTAGCTTTATTTAATCATGGGTAAAAAAAATACCTATCAGTTTTACAACTGTTTTACATAGTATCCGTTCTATTAATCGATATAACAAATATAAAATTTGCAATATAAAGTTAATTACTAATGTTACTATGTACAATTTCTATGTAAAAGAAGAACACCAGGAGTCTGGGGACATTACTAAGTGGCCTGCGAGAAAAATGTCGCTGCTATGCGTTCACTTGTGGCCAAGTTATTCCAAAGGAGTGCTCCACTGTAACTTATAGACTGCTTGTAGCAATCGGTCTTTGGTAAAGGGACTGCAAGTTTATTGACTGAGTCACGCAAGACTAGAGATATCTAGGGGCCTTTTCATTCATTATTTTAGCCATCATTTTCTATTTTAGATCCTATCGTCTCTTCTCTTCTCGTCTCTTCTTAGCAAATGCAGATAAGTTCAACAAAGTTAACCGAAGGACTTGACGCAGCGATACAAAACAAAGTAGGCAGGTATTTATAATGCAAATTAGAATTAGTAGACTACATGTAGTGGCTCACAAGTGTCAATAAAATAAGGTTGATAACCCTGTACATAACGCTCACCTGTTATTTATAATGATCTCGTTGTCAGGAAAACGGTGATCTCTGAACACGAACTTGGTTAGAAAATGTCGAAGCAGCCACAGGAACAAGGACAAGCTCATGAGAGGACTAGAATAAATAAGATTTTATGATAGGGTGGTGTTGGGCGAAATAATTATTTGAGTTCTTTTCTCTTCTGATACGCACACCTATACGTATCTTTTGACTATTCTCAACTGACGGGAATTCTTTTAATTTACTTGACTCTGTTCTTGGTGACAACAGACGGTTACTAAGGAGCCTGTACGAACTAATGCGCAGAAGCAGTGCAACTGTAAGTGGTGGAGAATGACAATCGAGTCGTAGGTCCCCCACACTCTTTGCTACGACCGATTTAAGAAATATTGCACTTGAGCTTTGATCACTGTCGTTTCTCGAACACATTACCGTGAAAAGAAGGTTCCATCATTTTTGCTGCGACATGAGAAACTAAAATCATACTACGGGTCAAACGACTCAACAAGAAAAAGGTCAGAATAGTGTGACTGAGACCGCCCCTGATCCCACTTTGTGGTATAATGTTTACCGGAAGATTGTCTCGTAATAAACCGGCTTATAACTACTGTGCTAATTGTAGCCTTTTTGAAGCCGATTTCAGCCTCAGGATGGAAGTAACTACAAAAAGCAATGCTAGATACTTACAGAGAAGACGCGAGGAGCGGCACAATGATCTGCTTCATCAGAGTATGTTTCTTAAGCTGATAAATGGTCCCCACAGAGGCCATTCCAACAAAGAGGCTGATGGCGTAAATACAATAACCTAAAAGAACGCATATTTGGTTAAACTTCTGAAGGAACTGTTCCAAAATGAGTAGAGAAAAGAATAGTAACTCGCACTAGATAGATATTCATTGTAAAACGTATTTCCATGGCGTATTTCCGCGATGAATCAGTTACCCCAAACGATATAAGCCACTTGCAAGCCTGCAAATCGTAAGCTTGTACCCTGTGGAAAAAGTAATAGAAGTTAAACACCGCACTGAACCAACCCTACAACCCTTTTCTGGTCATGTTATGCAATGGAGATGGACTAAACCTTAGAGCAATTGCAAAGAACCGGGTTTCTAAATATTCTGGTTGTAGCGTTAAATGGAAACTTCGAGAATTTACAACTAACCACGAGTTTAGCGGGCGAAACGTTTAAGCCTGGAAAGACTTCTTTGCTGGACTGCCATCGCATGAGTACCATGTTATTCCTGGAAAAGTAGAAGTGTGCACACGCCATCAAGGAAGACTAAAAGGTTCTTATTAAATGTCAGGAAATATTATATAGGGGAGACCACCCAAATGTTCGACATTTTTAGGGGCGTCGAATATATAAAGCTACTGGTAATCCATTTTAATCTGACTCGTTTAAGAACAGCTGAGCTGATTAGACAGTTTCATTCGGGGCCTGTAAAAAATGGACGCTTTTAATTGATTGTCTTTTTGTTTAAAAACAGAGCCAACCAGATATACAAAAATCATTGGCTTAACTGAACAGCATCTTCATAAAGCTAGCAATCGTGCTGACTGAAGTCTAAACTGTGCTGTTTATCATTATAACTGAAGCAGCATTATTCTATAGTTACCTACCCATGGTTTCTCAAAAAGTCCAGTATCATTGCAAACATAATGCAACCTGCTAAGTTCACAGAACCATAACCACATCCTAAACATGTAAAGAATAAAAGCGAGGAAGGTTAAACTGAGCGCTGGATTAATGTCAAACCTACCGATTGCTTTGTTTGTTGTGCAAACTAAGTCGTGCCCATGCCGGTTAACGTATGTGAGGCGAGGAGAACAAGGAGTGTTCCAATGAGGGATTTTATAGAAAATTCACTGCCTGACGAGTGAATTCCACGTTAATATAACAAAACCGATATCGGTTTTTCGAGTGAAATTTAACGTGGAATTCACTTGCCAGGCAGTGAATTTTTCTTGAATCGCAGAAGTCAAAGAAAAACAATGAAATTATGTTTTCACGCTTCAGCGCGCGCGAGAAAGCCATTGCAAAGTCAACTGTCAAAGAACCAGCGAATAGGAATTAAGTTGAGATTCAAGATCACAGTCACTTTTATTTGAACCTTGTGGTGTGACCAATCTTTGTTATAAATGCCCTTTGAAGGCAAGAAAAGTTATATTCAACAAAACCTGTTCCACTTATAGTTTATAACAAATCACCAAGAAATCTGGAGACAAGATTGTTGTCGTTGAATACCGATGCTCAAGCACGTAAATTGGTGCCGACAACTGAAAGAAAAAACTTGCGTGAAAGAAAAACTCCAACCAAGACGGTAAAGAAATATAACCGGTAAGAACCTGGATGTATTTGCTCCATAGCTCACACCGAAATGCTCAGCTTTCAGTTAAAAATTCAGTCAACTATGTTTGTTTCATTATTTACAGCGAGCGTGCTCGCGTAGACACACGTCATCGTGCAATTCCACACTAAATACCTTAGCTTCGTAACCAATCAGAACGCGAGTTTTCTTTGACTTATGCGATTCTAGGAAAAATCCTATGATCTTGTAGATCCATATATTCACCTTACTAGAAATCGAGGTCGTGAGTTGTAGGAAGGTATTTTCGTCCGAGGAGGCAACTCCAACGGTTTTCCCTTCCGAACCTGTCTGCTTTCTACAGTTCTTCCACCAACACAGCCCCACCAGCTACTGGCTGAATTTTTTACCGTGTATAAATGAAAGCTGTTTAGTTTAGTTTTAGTTTAGCAATTCGCACCTTCAAATAGGTGGATCCATTCACAAACGATTGTACTGTTAGGCGCACAACATTGTCGTCCAATATCCATGAGATTTTTCCACGCAAGATTACACAAGATGATCATCTTAAAAAGGCAGCAATGAAAATTAGTGCCATGGTTCTTTCTACTATTCAAGTTAACGAGGATCTAAATGACGTTGTGTTAAACAGACACCATTAGGGATTATTATTATTATTATTATTATTATTATTATTATTATTATTATTATTATTATTATTATTATTATTATTATTATTATTATCATTATCATTATTATTATTATTATTATTATTATCATTATTATTATTATTTGTTTGTTTTGCTACTGAGAATATATCGTACAACTCCATTTATTAAGCAATGGTTTATATCTTGCACTGGAATTCGCTGCAACAGGATGTGGAAAGTAAAGTTCTTCTATGACCAATTGTAGCAAACGATTCTCATTGAATGCCGTCACTCCCTAACACCCTGAGCTAGGTGAATTAAATTATGGAAAGAGGCAAGCCCTACGGCGGCCTTTCTCGGTCAGCACAGGGGGTTAAGAAATAAGGACATGACCTCTTGTCCCAAACACCGAGTAGAAAATCAATTAGCTGTCCCTCCAAAAACTGATTGAGACCGCTATTTTATGCGCCTCTTGGCGAGTCAATTAGTCATATAGGCATGTGCGCCCCCAAAAGAGTATCATTTTCAGCATTTTATTCTGAAATACAGTATCAATTTTGAGACTAAATTATGGTTTTAAGAGCCGTTGTCTGAGAAAGCCGGGCAGGGTCGAAAGATGGGGTCCGCCGAATTTCATAAAATTACCAGCACTTGATGTCTATTTAGTATGATTATGAACGGTGGCATTTGAACAATTTTGGGTCTTTTGTTTCGGAGATTGACCACCCCCCTTGGTTTTGGGACCGCGGAAGCCAAAATGGCGTCCGAAATTAGACCAAATTCGAGACAAAAAATACCAACTTCCCGACGGATTTTACCAGCGAGCTTTTTCACACTGTCTCCATGGGTATATTTCCCCTAGATTACAGTTTCAAATTCAAATTTTATCAGTGCTTCCTTTTTGGCGAGCGGCTTGAAACAGTAGAGGTCAAACAAAAATCTGACATGTCAGATTTTTAACGTTTTTGAACGCTCTTTTCTCAAAAGTGCGGTTGTTTATTTTTCATTTAAGACCTGATTTTGGTAGTCCATTGCCATCTAAACCAAATTAAAAAAAGAATTGATTGGGGGAACAAGCCGTTCCCGCTTGACTCACATTTAAAGTTGCTCCAAATTGCGGTTAGAGAAGTTTTCCCGCCAAAGTAATTCTACATTATACTGTACCACAAAAGCAGTCGGTTCCCCGTAAAACTACTCCAAAAGACATTTTATTGAACAAATACAGTATTCGCAACTATATTTGGCAAATCAACGGCTGTTAATGTCATTCTTCGGTCTAAATACTCAAAATAGTTTTCCCGCCAAATTTCTCTTATGCTACAATGTGCCACAAAAGCCGCTCCGTTCTCCATAAAAACCACTCCAGAAGATTCTCCATAAAAACCACTTCATCGAATAAATGCAGTAATCACATTCCATTTTGGCAAATCAAGGGCTTTGCGGGTCTCTTTGTTTGATGTAGATACTCAAAGTATCTTGGAAATTGATCCGCGTATGGTGTCACGTTCACGCCTACGTTTCGTGTCACGCTTTGGACCACCATATTTACGATTGTTTAACTGGGCTTCTCGTGTGTGTGAAACGTGCTTTTGATAAATAGTAAAAGTATCGTTGCATGCGGTGACAAAGATTCGGCGCCCGACATTTCAAAATCAAATTGCATAATACATTCCGCGTTTATAGCTAGAACGGCAGTCAACGATATCAGTGGGAACAATTGTACTATGATTAAAGCTTTTTGTATCCTTATGCATGAAATCAGCCGCCATGGTGGAAACAAAGCAATTCCACTTAAAAAACGACGGATAACTATATAAAAACGATAAATTTGTACCTGCGTGTGTAAGCTTAAACTAAAATTTAAAATTCACTTGTCTATACGATACTTTTTATTCACGACAAGAACAAGTGTTCGCAAAGGCCTCCAATGGATCGATGAAAGTACGCTTTCTAGAACGTGGACCAGGCGTCTGGAGATTCAACTCTGAGCAGATATCTCGCAACTGGACAAGCTTCAATGTGCTCAGCTTACCAGATCCCAGCAGGTCACATGTGTTGATGCCGTTTACTTTGATTGGGTGGTTGGGGCTTCCCATGTCATCAAATACTGCTCGATGTAGCTCTTGGAGGTGGCGCTCCGTTTCCATTGCCACCAGGTCCTCTTCATCGGCTTCGTCTTCATCGGCACTTTCTGGCGTTCTGTGTCGCTGAAGTGCAGACAAACGCGAGAAGAAGCTGCTGATTTGCTGGGCAGTCCGCCACTCCTCTGGCTGAAAGAGCAGGGTGCCTCTGGCGTCTCTGGCAAACTTCATCTCCTTCACTACTTGGGCTGGATCTGATTTTTGTCCTCTTGCAGCTCCGGTGTGGAACTTCTCGGTAAGATGAGCCTTGACCTTTTCCGCCGTCCTCGGGGCTCTTTTAATTGTTTTGAGGGCCCATCCTTCAGGTATGCTGCACTCGTCCGACGTTGAAGGGCTTCATCCACTACAATCCGTAGTGCTGAACCGCTGACCACGTTCATCTCGTTCACTCTCTCTGCCCATCTTCTCCTCGCAGTGTCATAAACTGACTCGCATTCTGATGGCTGCATATGCTTTCCCGTGTCCATGTGTGCTTCCGCCTCCGCCATCGTTTTGAAGGTCAGCACACAAGTATTTTCGACGCAGGAGAAACTTTCCGCTCTTGTAGCCTGACGTGCATCGCTGATTGATCCCAGGTCACGGGTTCGAGGACCAAAGTCATGAAGAACTTGCAGGCCGGTATTTCCTTGTGGCTGAACCTGTAATTCGCTGTACTGCAGCAGTCTCCCAGGGCCAATGTCGTATCCACGCCAAGCACGGACGCCATTCTGCTCGAAGGCAAAATTGTTGAGCAAGCTGATCCCCGGATTCTTATTAGTGCCGAAGGTTTGCTCTCTCCTGGGGTCAACCTGGACCACCGCTGCTCGGCAACCCTTCACGCTGCCATACGATTCCAAAGCAGTCTTCATATCTTCAGCGGACACCACATCATGCCTCTCATTGACCCATCTCCTGATGTGAGCCTTCATGGGTGCTGTTTTCCTGTCGCATATGTCTTTCCCAGATTGCGGATCGGAAAAGTCATATCGAACAGGCACGATACCGGTGCGCTGGCCAATAGCTGGAAGACTCAGCAGAAGGGATCCACTGTGGTAGCAAAAGGCGTTGTCAGATCTAAAATACGCTTTCTTGATCTGGGTACTTTCCCTCTTGATGGTGTTTAAGAGATGATCCATCACAGAAGCCACTGCGAAGCTGTTCTGTGTACATGTGTCAAACAAATGTACAAAGCATTCCACGTTAAACTTCCCTTGGCTCTTGGTGATGACCGCGCTAACGTGCCAGCTTCTTCCTCTCTTCCCAAAAAATCATTCATGCGCTCTCGGTAGCGCTGGGGCAGGTACTTCATTGCCCAGTCCATCACTATTAGACAGGTCTCCAGGTCAGTGGTCGCCAATGCGTCTTGCCTTGCCTCCTCTTGGTTCACTGTGCGCAATATGTGTGCTTTCCATGCTTTGATCAACTCGATGTTTTGCATGCACTCGGGCTTCATCCTTGACCTTTCATCCTCCGACATAGAGATGTGATTGATCTTATTAACAGTTTTTACCAAGATTTTCTCTAGTGACAAGCAGGTATTGCACTGGAAATCATGTACATGCTGGCATCTACTTCGGAACTGTTAGCTGCCGGGATCACTCATCGCGTAGCTGACGCAATGGTCGGGGCAGCTTTCTTCTCTGCTAACATGGCTCCTGAACTCTGTCTTGAGGTATCTCTTGGCCTCTTTAAGTCTCTGCTGCACAGATTTCACCCACCCTTCCTCCAATCCATGGCTGCTGAGGGTGCTTACTATGTCTGTCAGGCTGTCGATGGCCTCAGTTCCTTCTGCTGTGGTATTGTCGAGGCCTTGCAAGGACTTCTGAACTGAAGCAGCACAAACCTCGATCATTCTAAACAAAGATCGCTGTGCTGCTGGCTCGAAATTCTGCTGCTCACAGTAGCTCTGGTACTGCTCGATTATTCTAGACGGGATCATCGTTCTCACCACAGCTGGAATAATGATGCTATCGCCCGAGTCAAGCTTTAGGATTTTTGTGCCAAACGCGACATCTTGCACCATTTCTGGCCGAGAAATGTAGTCGATGAAATGTTCCACTTGTGCTCTTGAAATTCTCGTACGGAATATAGGGTCTGGTTGGACGGCCTGTCCTTTACCTGCCTCAGTAGCGTGCTGTCGTGCTTGATCTATCCGCCATTTGGATAGTGTTGGAATTAAATTTATTAGTTCTACCCGGCTGAAATCATTGGCGAAGACCGAGAAAATTTGTCGCTTTGTTTGTCACGACTCAGCTTGGTTGTATGCCTTGACGAGAGATTCAATGACGCCGGAGAAGGGATCGAAGCTTTTGCGTCTGGACGCACTTTCACCAGCTGATTCTAGTCTCACCTCCTTGCGGACATAAGCCCAGAGCTCCTGTTCTTGACCGGGACTAATTACTGACAGCGCCGCGATGATAGTTTCCTTGGCCTTCCGTTGGTAATATTTTTGCTGGGTCGATGAGATATCATGCCAGGACGTGTTCAGCGTTGACTGTATAGGAATTGTGCGACCGACGGTCAGATTGGTGATAGCACTGTTGAGCGTTTGCCGTTTCTCCTGTTGCTCCTCTTTCTCATCAGACCAGATACTAATCTCTTGTTCTGGGATGCTCGCCTGTGATGACTGCGAGGATGTGGTGGTAATCTCGTCGTTTGAGTCGGTGAGAGTCTGTTCTTCAACGACTAGTTCTGCCGCAGCTTGGGGAGTCATGTCGTCGGCACTGGCCTGTGAATTGCAACACATTGCGCAGTTGTAAAAATTACTAAAGAGTTATTTTATTGACAAGAGCATTTATCGGATAAGTTAGTGTTGAATACCTCATCATCGGATGTCTCTTCTTCGCCACTTGGAGTAACATCACGCGTCTGGGTGTGGTTTTTGCGGCATTCCTCGCATATCGCTACGAATCAGATAATATAAAGCGGGCATAAAACACCGGGATGTAAATCCACTATTCAATCACGGAAAACTACCTCCCTCCCTCCCCCCCCCCCCCCCTACCAACACGACTTTCATCCCAAAAGGCGCAACGGAATATCCAGGACATACTGTGGACATTAAATGTGGACATTGTTGATGACATTTTACGCTATATTGTGCTCGTCTGAAACTTTCCGATAAGATGTGAAACAGGTTGTTGGACCAATTCTTGCATGATGATTGGCGATCAGTTAAGAGAAGTTATCTAGCCTAGTACATGCACTAAAAATATTCAGCTGTGTAGGAAAAAGGCGACAACTTACCCGTTCCTCCAGGAACCGTAGCACCATGGCAATTGAAGATTTCTTGGGACGTTGCGAAATTGATCCGCCTGGGATTGCGCATTTCTTTACGCTGGCCTTTATGTGTAGGATAGCCACACGTTCGTCGTTTTCGTCCTGGCCAGTTCACTGTTAAATCCCGTCTGTGTTTAGGACAGATGGTCATAACAGCCACTCTCTCATCCGGGAGCCAAAAATGTCCAGCTCTGTTCAGTATGAGGTCTTTCTCGCTAATCACTGTACCGCGAATATGCCATCCTGGCTTGCTGCTTATACCAAGAGCAGCTAAGTGGGAGCAGCTAAGTGGGATGTTACTTCAGCCTTGCAACCCTCTAATGGAAGTAGGAGAGAGTCTGGTCCGACTGCTCTACAAGGTGAAGTTTGTGAAGCGAACGAGCAATCCATACGGCTATCCGAGCAAATGTATATCTGACTCGATAATAAATGCAGACAGCGTGTTTGCGAAATGCGTTGCCTTGCACAATAAAGTAACTTGATCCTTTTGTTACGGGGCTATAACTGACTTTGAAGACTTTAGAGGTCAACCTCACTTTGATCTACTTCTGCGATGATGTTCCGTTTACAAGAACAAGTTTTACTAAATTCTTTCTAGTTTCGAGCTGATAGCTTTATGCACAACAAGTGTTAAGTCGTCCCAGCGATTCTTAATGGTTTTCACACGAGCCGAGTTAGAATACAAAGGATAGGAAATGGGTTTTCGTTAGGATCAAGCTCATATTTCCCAATGGACTTTTCCGCTAGGATGTCGTTAACACTCGAATGGTTCCTCTATTTGACTAACACACTTCTAAAATAACACTCTAACATATTTCGATGGATATGATTGGCTGTAGTTAAGATCTGAAGGAAGAGAAGGTGCTGGCACTCGTACGGCAGTGTGCGCACTTGCTGTTGCTCATTTCTTAAAACAGGATCTTCAATTAACAACAAGATCACTTAGATTTCCTGAGGAAGGCCTCAGTGTTAATCACTGTAAACAACCACGTACCATTTGATTAAACATCTCTACTAACTCTTCCAACTGTCAACAAAAGAACTCCAATTCAATTTATTCGCTTCTAAAACTAAAGGAAGATACTCCAAGAATTTTAAGCTATAACATAATTGTCAGACGTCGAATTTCCGTCACCACAACTGTATCTTTATACTTATTGAAAAGCACGTTTCACACACACTATACACAGACACACACACACACATACACACACACACACACACACACATACACGAAAAGTAGGAAAAGAAGCCCAGTTGAACAATCGTAAATATGGTGGTCCAAAACGTGACACGAAACGTAGGCGTGAGCGTGACACCATACGCGGATCAATTTCCAAGATATTTTGAGTATTTGCAGCAAACAAAGAGACCCACAAAGCCCTTGATTTGCCAAAATGGAATGTGATTACTGCATTTATTCGATGAAGTGTCTTCTGGAGTGGTTTTTATGGAGAACGGAGCGGCTTTTGTGGCACATTGTAGCATAAGAGAAATTTGGCGGGAAAACTATTTAGACCGAAGAATGACATTAACAGCCGTTGATTTGCCAAATATAGTTGCGAATACTGTATTTGTTCAATAAAATGTCTTTTGGAGTAGTTTTATGGGAAACCGATCGCTTTTGTGGTACAGTATAATGTAGAATTAATTTAGCGGGAAAACTTCTCTAACCGCAATTTGGAGCAACTTTAAATGTGAGTCAAGCGGGAACGGCTTGTTCCCCCAATCAATTCTTTTTTTAATTTGGTTTAGATGGCAATGGACTACCAAAATCAGGTCTTAAATGAAAAATAAACAACCGCACTTTTGAGGAAAGAGCGTTCAAAAACGTTAAAAGTCTGACATGTCAGATTTTTATTTGACCTCTACTGTTTCAAGCCGCTCGCCAAAAAGGAAGCACTGATAAAATTTAAATTTGAACCTGTACTCTAGGGGAAATATACCCATGGAAACAGTGTGAAAAAGCTCGCTGGTAAAATTCGTCGGGAAGTTGGTATTTTTCTGTCTTGAATTTGGTCTAATTTCGGACGCCATTTTGGCCTCTGCGGTCCCAAAACCAAGGGGGGTGGTCACTCTCCGAAACAAAAGACCGCAAATCGTTCAAATGCCACCGTTCATAATCATACTAGATAGACATCAAGTTTGTTGGTGTCAAACAGACGGAAAACTAGATTGGCAGTTACACAGACTCAGTGTTACATAACGCTGGCCGCATGCAGATGGAAAACTACCGCGTGACATGAGCGTATGTAGAACATAAGATGAATAAAAATGCAAATAACAAGACAAACTGTACTACAGTAATGCGCTGGACGGCCGCAATCCGCCAATGTGGGTGATCTATGAAGCCACTACAAGGCAAAATAGACAGACGTAATAGACGTGGACCACTACAAGTGATAGGGACAGGGACATTTTTTGTACTATATAAATCAATTGCATTACAGTTGAGTCCCCTGGGCAGAAACCTGATTGAAGATGGTAGAAAAAACCTGATTCATCGAGAAATTTGTAAAGTTTTCTAAAAACAACCTTTTCACAGATCTTTGATATGCAGGGCAATAGCGACACAGGGCAATATAATTAGCCTTGTCTTGGCGGTTATCTTTTTTGAAAAGGGGTAACACATTAGCTATTTTCCAGCAGCTGGGATATTGTCCAAGACTGAGAGAAAAGTTGAGAAATCGAGTAAGAGGCTTATACAGTCCCTCTCTACATAGTTTTAGGATCTTGTTACCTATGCCGTCGTAACCGCTGGCTTTTGCTACTTCAGCTTTTGACAGAATATTAAAAACGATATCTTCGGTAGCTGTAATGGAAGACAGCGAACGATCGGTAGAACGAGTCAGCGTAGGAACAGCAATTAACTCGGAGACGGGGAGTAGAGCTTGGCCAACAAAGAAATCGTTAAAAACTTCTGCTTTTTCCCTAGGATCGCAAATGCATTTACCATTTTCTAAAAGTGCTGGTATGGAGGTATAATTCTTGTTGCTTTGCAGAGATTTAGCATAATTCCACCATTTCTTGGGTGCGGTGAATGGATTTGCCAAGGAGGAAGTCAATTTGTTCGTGACTCCTTCTTGGCAATACAAATTGAACTTACAACAAAATTTCTTTGTCTTCGATATTTCTCCCAGTCGTTAGTATTATTATTATCACTTGAATTGTATAAGAATTATCTATACATGATAGTATAGATTCGTACTCTTTTATAACTAGACTTTAGCTTAGGTTTTACAAAGCGTTCCTAGTACTCTTTCATCATAAGATTGTAGGTTAGGTTATATATAGTGTCTCTAGTACTCTTTGCTTGTGACGACACAAGCTTTAAAATGGAACGATTCTTTTTTTTTTTTCTGGGTTACAAATCTGCATGCGGTGATTGGTTCATATTATCATGTGATTTGTGATGACGTTGTGATCAAGTGACTTGGTGGGCGAGCAGTTTCGCCATTTTGAAGACAGCAAGTTGCTTGCCTTAGTTGGTTCTGTGGATTATTTTATGGACCGGCTGCGGTAGACCCACACTAAATTTCATTGAGCGGTTTTGGCTTGGGTCGGTCCGTTCAGCCTCAAAAGCCATATTGAAAGCCATGAAAGCAAATGCAATGAACTTATCAATGAACTGCATAACTATGCACAACTGTACAGAAATGTACGAAGAATCTGATATCCAGAACCTTGAGAACTTGAAGGAACAAGCTGAACGAAGGTGCTCGAGATACAAAGACGAGAACCTGTGTAAAGACGGCGATTCTTGACAAGCGCTTGATAGCGGATTATATGGAACTGTTTAGTATGAGGGTGAACTTGAAGGTACTTTGTATTCTTTTACTTTGTATTATTCTTGCTGATACAAGTAAAGCGTCAGAAAATCTGACTTTTGTTTGGGATCAAAATTTCACTCTGCTGTGCATTTATGTTGTTGTTGCTACATTTTGGCTCGGTGCCATAAAGGTCAAACAATCAGTGGAACAGATGGCGTTATTATTTGAAAATTGGGAAATGGCTGAGGAAAAAGTGACCGTTGGTAGATCTCGCTTCGCTCAGTTTTATTGTATTCCCACAAATGTTTATGTGAAAGAAAACCGAAGTCCTCCAAGACGAAGTCGTGAGCCAAGCCACGTACCCTTGAATAAGGCCCGGTTCAGACGCCGCTCCTGACATGCGCCGAACCTAATAGTAATAGATTCGACCCTGGTTCGATATAGGAGCGACTGTTGATTCAAACGGCGAACTTTTCCTGCCGCACCAAATACACAATAGTGCTTATGTTTAAGGATACATGTTTTTAATTCAAAATTATTTAAAATAATTCATGCAATAGGTACGGCACATGTGAAGAGCGGCGTCTGAATCAGCGTCGCTCCCAGGTCGGATTATGCGACAGCGTCAGTCGAACCTAATACCGCTGCCGTACCTAATTCAAATATGCCGAACCTAATTGATTCAGACGCCGCTCTTCTGCCGTACTTAATTCAAACATTAGGTTCGGCGCATGTCAGGAGCGGCGTCTGAACCGGGCCTGACCTTTCACGCATTTTGAACAAGAGTAGAAAAAGCAGGCGACTAATACGAGAATACATTTCAAAGAATGTCCCAAAGTCGTCAAAAGTTCATGATTATACCCGAGCTTACGTACTTCACAATGCTAATGCGTTCCGTGAACGTGCATGTAAACAACATGGAAACAATAAAAAGCCACAGATGGAAATGGAAAGAGAAAATTAGGACCAACAAACCATCGCTGCGAGAAAGCTAGAAGCTCAAAAAGAAGATTGCCAAAAGTAACCGAGGTGCTAAGATACGTTTGTATTTTAAAATGTGTTAAAAAACAGGCATTGCAAGATCAGACGTATTCAGAGATCAAAATCACAGAACCAAGTATAATGGGTTTTCTCTGTCAAGGGATATAGAAAAAAATTCCGGTCCTTCAGTTGTTGATCCAAACAAAACGATCATTGGTTGGCTTTCTGGATGCACGGAAGCCATACTTTAAGAGCGATTTTGTCTTGCATTGTTTTTAAGCGTCGGAAGACTTGAAAATAGCCGTACACAAATGCTTGATGTGTTACCAGCGGGACCCCCGTAAAGTACGAAGGGTTGTGTTTTGCAAATGCTCGATTATAGATACCGCTTCAACCAATGTATCTGTGTTCTGAGCAATATTTGTGTGAAAGAACATCGAATAAGTAGTAGAAGACGTGTCGAAACTTGATAGAACTTGAACTTTTCCCTGCGGGCAGAGCGTCTCCCTTTGTCGGAAACTCTGCGGCTTTGTGTAACGCGCGGCGTATACGAACAGTCGGCGTTTAACTTCGTTTTGCGTGCAGTAAAGGTTCTTTGTTTATTGTCTGAGGATACTGAATTACTAATAGGTTTGAGGCAAATATCACGCGAGATTAAGATACAAGATCTGTCAATGAAATGTCACGAGCATAATATCATAGAACGGAGAATCCCGAATCATCAGCTACTTAACTTTCACTCACGCCGCTTTAACAAAAGCAGGAAAGACCGGCAGGCGATTACATCGAGAATATTTGTCACTGAATACCTCAAAGTCTTCAAAAGCTCAAGGTTGATATCCGACTATCCGAGCCGTAATGTTCGCTCCACAAGCCCGTGATGCACGCCTTTGTTGTCACGGTATTCAAACGTCTGCAGCTTCCGATAGAGATTAATTTCGTATCGACCCAGAATTTTGCGTTAAAGCTTAATGCATAGCAGTCTTGAACATATTAGTGATCAGACTTGTACATGTAGGATGCGTAACGTCTGAGATGGCTTTTTCATGCGAAGTAATTTTATCATGGGAAGTGTCATGTTTTAATGTGATACAGAAATAAGTCTAAAAGCTTTCAATTACAGCTACTTGAACATGATGCACACGCTGGGAAGATGAGATAAGGCTATTACGCTGTCTTACAGCTACTTAAGATGTCGGGTATTCCCCAGTCAATCCCATTACAAAATGACAACACAGTTCCTCCACAAAACATGTCAGCTTGAAAATTCACTCAACAAGGTTGCCAGGTTGTATAGCAAGCGTCACACAAGTAATGTCACGTGCATCGGAAAGCAAGTTCAAAATGCTCCCGGCAAAAACGATCACTCAAGGCAAAAGCAAATCACTCATCGAAAATATTATTCCGTATGAAACATCATACCCGGCATGAGTCGGGAGCTATGAAAACTGGGTTGTTGCAAACGAAGAATATTCCTACGGGGCCTTCGATAATTGTTTTCTCTCAATTATTATAATACACTTTTTTGTGAATATCTGTTTGACCGAAATTAGAAGAAAAGAAGGCAAGAAAAATAAAGGGAGCTCTTGGATCCGTCATGTGCAAAAACTGACTCGGCTATAATATATTTTGCATATAAACGCACGGCAAAAGTTCCTCTCCCGGGACCCCGCGTGTCTCTATTCAGTGTGCCAATGACGTCACAAGCGCACTGGCCACGGGCCTGTCTTGCTGCTCGCGGGGTGTGGCCCCGGTGAGCTTAAAAATGGAGCTTTTTTTCTTCTGGGTCGAGAATCAGCACACGGTGATTGGTTCATATGATCACGTGATATGCGATGACGTAAACCGCCGCCCGGCTGGCTCAGTTGGTTGAGCGCCGGTCTTTCGTGCGGGATGTCGCGGGTTCGAACCCCGGCCGGACCAGCACTCAGGGTCTTAAAATAACTGAAGAGAAGATGCTACCTTTGTTTCTAACAGCAGATGGTAAGATCTTCACTTAGCTCGGCTGACTACGTAAAATGGCGGTCCCGTCTCCCTATACTTCTATACTTGATGACAGGGGGGACGTAAAAGAACCACTGAGGACGTAAACAAATCTCTGGCAGTGACCACCCTCAGTGCCTGTACTTCACAGTAATATGGCGAAGCCAAATTGTTGCTGAAAAGCCCCTTGAGGGAAGCATCAATAAAAATATTTATGTATGTATGTAACTTGAGATGTGGCCAGTGAATTGCTCGTTACTTGTGTGTAAAAGTTAACTGCATCCCATCCAAACTCAACACCATTGGGCTCTGTGGAACATGCACGGATAAACTGGATTTTAGGAAACAATTTTGGCTTGCGTTCTTAAGTTCACCGCGGAAGCTTTGCGAATAGCCGTAAACAAATGTTTGATAGATACCGCTCGGGGATTGCAAATTTCTCTGTCGCCGCTAAATATTAGTTGTGGTCACACTACACACTTTTCCCCAGGGAAATACGATTTACCGAGGGTGAAATGTGAAAAAATTTTCCCAAGGGAAAGTATCTCGGGTTTCATTTTCCTCAGGTAATCACCGATCACACCGGTCACACCGTAATCACGTTGACTTCGGGGTGTTGCTCTCTTTCCCGCGAGTATATGCAATAACATGTCCGATAATCAACGTGAAGAGTTTACTCTTATTCGCTCACTTTTTGCCACTTTATTTCAACGAGCAAGGCGATCAAGAGCACTGCTCTTACACTGTTTGATTGCTCGGAGACGTCGACGAAGACAACAAGCGGAATTATTTCGATTTATGACCATTTTGGCTTGGCAAGCAGGGCACCGGTCCACGCGAAACGCTTGGGTTCTTCCCAGGCCGCTCTGGTTTGCAAACATGCTGCATTCAGATATTTTGAATACGTGGTGGAAGGAGAACTTTCGTGTTTCAAGACATACTTTTGACTTCATTTGTGCGCCACTCTGCACGGCAAATGTATCCCACGTGCTTAGTCTTCACATCATGATCTGTCACTAGCGCATTAAGCGACGAGCCCCTATTGGTTAACATGCTGGTGAAATGAATTTTGGTGTTTCTTATGGGTAGCTGTCAAGGGAAACTCTATTGTTCGCATGACATATTCAAGGCCCAGAGGGTGAAATTTCCCCGAGGAAATTTAGCTAGGGTAAACTCGGTCACGCTTAAAAAATTTAGTTACCCTTGGTAAAGTGAGGTTTCCCTAGGGTAAAAGTGTCTAGTGTGACCACGACTATTTAGTCCCGACGAAACTTTCTGTGGCGGCACGAAATACTTCTGGGAAGATAACAGGCCGAAAACGGAAACCAAAGCTACGATGAGCTTTAGCTGCAAAACAATGGCAATTTATGCTTTACTTTGTACATGACATCTGTTGCCTCATAAAATTCTTCTGCTTATCGTACTTTGCCTGTTGAAATGTTTCTTTCAATCGACCATGTAGCCTTTGTTTCGCAATGGTCATTGTATACCAGATATGAAAAATACACCGAAATAGTCTTGAGCATTGAGTTTGCAGTTCACAAATGACTGAACACACTGTGAACAAAACCGCAATAATATTGACGTAAACAAGTGTCGTGTTACATTCCTCGCTTGTTACAGAACACGAAAACTCAAAAGCCTAATAGAAGAAACGTATTCAGTTAATAAAAGAAAACACAAAAGTATTGAAGCGAAGGCTGGATTAATCGTGGCTTCTCGTTAGAAATAAGAGTCGAAGTCAAACTGTCAAAAATCAATTGTGCATAAAAAGATACTCACGTATTCTCAAAATGCAGGGTCGCTCAACCTTTAAGAAGCAAGTGTATGAGTGTTGTAATGATAATTTATAGTTTAATCAGGTTTCATTTGAGCAAGGTGTCAACAGCCAAGTTCTCTATAACTGTGTGATATATTTCTGGTGAGAAACTGGAAGTCCCTCTTGGGAGTTCCACTCTTGTCCCTACTTTCCATTTTAGTATATTCTGGTCTCGACGCAACTCACACCGCGAGCTCACTGGCAATGCCAGTCTAGTTTATCATTAGATTGTAGGCCTAATGTTTTAAGCAACTAACTAGAATATTGATATAAGGATTTAATTAGATACCTAGTGTCCCCAATTAGTTTAATGAAAGCTAAATCCATTGACACTCAAATAAGGTATTATTATTATTATTATTATTATTATTATTATTATTATTATTATTATTATTATTATTATTATTATTATTATTGTTAATACAGCAAAAGTGAAGACAAACTACGGGAGACTGTAAGAAATATGAGCTTGACTTGTCGGCGAACCGCACTCTAGCAACGACATAACTATAACGGCATACAACAATTTAATCACAAATATGACACGAGAAAGCTGTAACGGGGAGAACAATAAGGAAAACACTACTACTGTACTGCCGTACTCAGTATTTGCATAGCACTGAAATAACGGCGGTTTGTGCTTCGGGTTTTGTTGTTGGCCAACTTGTACAACGGCAGCAAAGACTCGTTCAGGTTTTGGGTTAGTGAGGAACTTGAGCTATAAAGACTGAAAACCAACTGGGAAATTAGACTTGTCTGTATCGGCGCAGCGATGACATGGAACGGATACGCACCAAAAATTCTTCTGGCGACCGTTTTACGAAACGAAAATAATATTTAGAGCATGATGGCCTAATTCATACTCATCAGACCTGGGGATTGCATATCACAATCTTCCGAGAGTATAAAAGCTCACAGAGATTCAAGCGTGTTAGATATTTGGTGTTCGAATGTGGAGGCAACAGTGAGAAAGGACGTTGACAAGTGTACTATTTTATGTAAGGCATCAGTAAACACGTTGACAACGAAAAGAAAATTGATGCACGTCCGAGTTGACATGAGACGTGTATCTTATGTTTCCCTGTTTTATCTTCCTTATACAACTGATGAAAGTATAAAGAGAGCAATTAGGAACGTGCAAATTGACTAAAGGAATTTATTGGAATTTTAATTTACTAAGTAGGAAATAAATAGGGTGAACATAGTTTACCTGGTAGAGTAAAACTGATCCAACAAACGTTGTGGTTACTACTGGAGTAGAGAACCTGAAAGCTAATAAAAAAAAAATCTAAGAAATCTTAGTATACGAAGTGTCCACGGCGAACTTCACATGCTGATTTGTGGGTCTAGAATTTTTTGTGAGCCTGCATGGATTCGATCCTGTTGCCTACCTAGGCGAGAAACTCAGGTTGCATTAAAATAACATAGATGAACTACAAATACGATAATCGTAGATATCCCCTCACTCTGTAGTGAGTTTTCGGAAAGCGGAGTTCTTTTTTATTTTCCGCTCGGAGATTAAAATTGTTTTTGCAAACCACGGTTGTGTAGCGACGTCACCAGTCGGCCGCTAAAAAAATCTTTGTCGCACGGCACTCTGGGTTTAGTTCAGACAACGTGCACAGTCTGTAATTTTCGTGGACACTAGGTGAACTCCAAAATTCGCTGAGACAACTTTTACACGCAACTACAGAATACTCCCAAGGGAATTTTTATGAATTCTAAGAAAAGCCGTGATTTCTCCAGCCAACGGTGTATCCTAACTACATACGTGTATGTTTTTATGTGTTATGTTTGTTTGTTTTTGTTTTTGTTTTTGTTTTTGTTTTGTTTTTGTTTTTGTTTTTGTTTTTGTTTTGTTTTTGTTTTTACTTTATAAATTTAATACGCGTCTTCGAGTGTAACAAATTTAGAACTGTCAAAGCGAAAGTTGCTTGTTTACACGCTTTCGAAGCTTCGGAAAGTGTGAATTCTGGCGAGAATTCAACTTTGAACACAACTTTTAAAACCGCGTTTGACAAATTTAAAATCTTTGACAGAAAAAAGAAGTCAGGGCATTAAATAATACAAGGTCCGATTGTGTTGAGCGAGCAAAATCGGCCACTTATAGGCAATAATATACAATAGACTGCAATTGTTCAATTTGGAAAGCAGTGGCCCCTGGCTGGGTATTTTCTACTTTAATAGCCTTCAGAAAGCAAGAGCACTTCAACCCGGTTACATTTTATCCTTGAATACAGTGTGCCAACAAACACGGCGAGAAAACTTCACAGCATTTCCATTTGTCAGACTGTCAGTGAAATTATGCAAACATGTCAGGAATCGGATGACACAATCTTGTACAAAGGCACTCTGAAATAGCTTTGAAAACTAGCCAAAAGATCACAATATAATCCTACTTGGCCTTCATCACAGTTCCCGGGGCATCAAACGACAAAATATACGGCGATTGTTGAAATACCATAATGATCACATGACTTTAAAATAGCTTATTATATGACTGTGTCGTAGTTTTACCATATAAGGTCACAACAGAGTGCCGGTACGGGAGCGTATTACACACTTTAGATCCGTATTACACTGTAGAAAACCGGTTTGGCTTGAGTTTTTAGATGCTTGTCACATAAAGCCAAAATGGCCGATGAGAACAACGAGAACTGCTTTCCACTTCTTGACGACGACGATGACGAGCTAGGACTTGACGAACTTTTCGGTGGTAATACTTCTGACGATTTACTTACAGACGCTGCAGACTCGCCCCGCGGCGGGGCTCAGAAAAATACGAGCAACTCGTAAAATACCGGCCCGTATTACGCGCTAAACCATCGAATAAGATGTGTATACGCGTACTGTACGTTAATTGATGTAATCAAAACTCACCGGTTCCTGAAAGCCATAGCTTTAGCTCTTTTCTAGCAAAGGAAACAAAATCCAAGACACTATTGTTTAAGTCTTGATTTCAAAATATATTGTATAGAGCAGTTCTCATAAAGTACGAAAATTCCACTTTACATTGTAAAATCCTGTTATTGTAAAGGGTGAAATTTGCCGCGGTGATTGTTCGATTTCCACCGACTGTATTTTGCTATTCCTTTCTGAAGAAGTGTCTGCGTTTTAACACAATACTGGCGTCTGGGATTGTGTTCTGGTCGACCAGTTGATGCCTTAAAGAATTCGTTTCACGGCTAGCAATCTTGCCTCCCATACACTGGCAAAATATTCGGGCAGTTTACAGTCGTCCGTCGAACTGCTTGGCCTTGTATCTGCATCTTGTTGTACAAAGTCACTTCCGTTCGTACTGTATCGCATGTCACCAAAAAAATGGCGGTTTACAGTTCTGACCTAAAAGCCTGGGAACGAGGTCGTACGCCAGACAGACTGACTGACAGACGAACATTAAATTTTGAGATGGCGACCCGCTTGGAGTCTCCAAATAAGGCAATATTACTGCATTAGCGTCGTGATTATTACCCTTGCCTACGCTCGGGGATAACTAACTAATAACAATCTGGCCTTTCTGGCCTCGTCTTCACGTATTTGCTACGCAAACATGTGAGAACGTTTTGTTCAATTCGAGCCACACTATTAAAATTGCACAACTTTACTAGTGATTAAAATATGGATTGTTCATAGGGCGTTGAAAGTTTTGTTTGAAAGTTAACGTTAAACGTTAAAGTTAACGTTAAAGTCTAAAGGTGTGTAGATTAAGTCCCACATTATCAAGAGATGTTCCCTTTGGCCACGATCTGTCATAAGAAGTTTGTTTCGTAAACTATAAGCATATTAATGAGAATGAGTCTCTAAATTTTCCAGTGGCCAATGCGCGCGCAATAAAAGCGACTTCCGCGCCATTAGTTATATTTGAGTGTTTCTGGTTCACTCTGTCTTTTGTTATTAGACAGGCATCCTCGATTTAAATGCAAATTACAGCGGGAAGCGCGCGCCATTGTTTGTGTAGGCGGAGCTCAGAGTACTTAATATACCGCGCGTAATTTGAAGTAAGTCAATCGTATTCTCGTGGGAGTTTCTAAAGCACTGGAAACCTAGAGCGATCTGTTTGGTTTTCGTGCATATGGGTTTTCGTACAACTTCTGAGCAGTCCAATCCCGTAAGAATTTACAAGAGACATCTTGAGATGTTACATTAACATAACCATGTGATCTATTGACAATCGATCAATTTCTTCAAGAGATATTCCCTCCAAAATGCATCAAAAGCAATTTTTCATACCAGCTCCATGGTGAAATGGCCAGAATATCAATTTCGTATTACTTAGAGGAACGCAAAAAAATTAAGACTGCCCGAAAATTATTTATTGGTCTCTCTAAAATAAAATCCATGTGATCATCGATTGCTACAAAACATGGGATTTCTGTAAACGAGCAAGTTATAAGGCCATTTTCGGCCATTTTTTTATTGTTTCGCGCGCGGTTTGCCTAATTCGCTTTCAAATTTGGCGCCGGCGTCCCAAAACAGTCCCGGATGTGTCGCCCAATTCTGCTCGATGTGATTAAAACATGGATCGTTCATGGGGTGTTGAAAGTTAACCTTCTAAAGGTGTGTAGATTAAGTCCCACATATGAAAGTCGTCCACGTATCAAGAGATGTTCCCTTTGGCCACAATCTGTCATAAGAAGTTTGTTTCGTAAACTATAACCATATCAATGAGAATGAGTCTCTAATTTTTCCAGGGCTAATGCCGTTTCACATTCGGAAAGTAGTATATGTATCTCAAGACCACGGCTACCCTCTTCGCAAAATGCTTGCGATGAATCGGAAACTCTGGCCCATTTCGGTACTTAGAAATAAACTCTGAGCTCGCAACTAATCTTATGATCCGCCAATTGTGTCAGCATTTAAATTGCCCATTTGAAACTCGGCAATCCGGTTGTCTACAAAGAGGAAACATGCTATAAATGATTATGTTCATCAATTGTTTCTCTCGAGTGAGATTGGTGGAATCATGACACGTGGCTGAATATGTGCGCTCGCGGCAACTGTTCGCAACAGATAATATTCTCGGACAATTATCCGTGCATATTTACTTGCCACAAGCAGTTTACTGTTGCCGAGCGTAAGCGAAGGTAATAATTACGACGCTAATGCAGTAGCATGGCCTTATTTGGAGACTCCAAGCGAGTCGCCATCTCGAAATTTAATGTTTGTTTGTCAGTCTGTCAGTCAATCAGGCGGACGACCTTTAGACTAGGTGCTTAAGCATTGAATTTTGAGAACGTGCCTGGCAGACTGCATGAATTAATTTGACGTGCCGACCGTGGGAAATACGTACGGCGTCACGACTCTTTTTTCAACACAAAAGTAAAACATACACCATTCTTTTTCTCCTTCCTTTGCGTGTAGCACTTGACTTCGAAGAAAGAAATTGCGTCAACATTTCGGTAAAACAAAGGCTGCTCTTGTTGAGCAGTACCAAGGTAAAAGTCCGATCAATAGTAGAGCGAGGGGCTATCTGCGATTATCGTATTTCTAGTATATATAATTTATTCTTATTCACTAGCAAGGTGCAACATCCCTGCTAGTTGCTACATTTCTAGCAACAATCCGCTTGTTAGAATTCACATTCTCCAAACACATGTGTACCTGGCCAGGGCGTCTTGTCCACAGCATGCCTATGAAAATAAAGTTACATAGCGTGAAATGGAAAATCTGTTTATATTATTAACGAGTGTAGTTGATAACAAGAGAGAGAGAAAAAAAGAAACCGAAAATAAACAACATAAAACTAAACAGAATGATAAAAGAGACGACTGGCACGACGTTTCTTACTAATAAATTAACAAATATTTAACACTTTGCCCTAGTAAGTGTGATGTCACTCGTGTAAATGTAAGACAGATTTTGATTCTACATTTGAACCTATTAAGCAGACACCCCCTCTCCCCCCCAGTCAGCGGACAGTTGTCAATATTCCAAAAGTTTACTTACTAAATTACTGTAAACTCTATCTCTATTAAGCGGACGCAGGCACTTTCCGTACAGTGCCAGTGGGCATTTTTTATTGTTTTCGCCTATATTGGGTGGACCGTCTGAATCGACACTTTTCACGCCCTTCCGGAAAAGGCACGCGCACGAAAAGAAAGTGCACGGCACAAGATTAGTCACGGTTGAAGATAAAATTAAAGTTGATCCTGGTTGCATAGATAGCTGTAGCACTATCAGCAAGCTTCAGAAGGAATTTTGTACGTAAGAAGCTACTATAGGCGACAAAATGCCGGGATACTTCCCGACTCTGTAGTCCAGGTTTGCGTCAGATTTATACGATGGTTAAGTGACAAGTAATTATAATTTGATAATAATTAGAGAGGGAACCACACTGATAGATGGTGAAGACTTTTAATTTTCAGGTTCCCCAAATTAAATGACTGTAAAATAATCTGTACAAATAAATCTACAATACTAAATACTAAAAGCATCAAAATCAAAAGAACCTATACAACTGAAATGTTTTCAGCTTCAGCTGATACTTACATTTCTTCGCACTAGTAATCTCTCTAATACATATATGAAGTTCATTCCAGGCACTGGAAAGTTCTAAAAGTTCCCGAGTTAGTGCGCGAGGGAGGCCTTCAGAGATCTTTCTTGTTTTAGCGTAGTAACTATGAATTGTGTCGCCGTGTTTTCACAGTTTATGACTCCTTTAATACATTTATAAACAAAACTACAGCGATCGAATGTACGTTTAGCCTGCAAACATGTCCATTCCAATTCTACAAGGGCTGTTTATGCAAACGAATATTACTCAACAATTTCGACTAATATTCCTTTCCTTTCCTATAAATAAATGCTTGCATAATCAAAATGCGGCTTGATAACTGTGTTGTACAAAATTTCCTCGCATAAATTGGTAAACGTCCGAAAATAGCAAGTTTCTGGCCAACTTTAGATTGTATGTTACAGATAATATAATTCTGCCGTAATAAGTGTATATTGAGGTTACTCCAAGTTATTCGAAGTTGTCACTTAGTCAAAAGCTTCCTCTTAGATATTCAATTCAACACTAGAGAATGCATTTAACCTTTGCGGCTGCCTTTTAAAGCCTAGATTTGGGAGATTTGGTCGTATTTAGCGTTAGCTTTTTATTGGTAAACCATGAGGTGACGTTACGCAGGCCAATATCCAACTTGTATTGGAGATCCTGGGACGATTTCGCTTCGCATTAGATTACTGTATTGTCGTGATAGAGTGTGAGATCAGTACATTCAAACAGGTGGGCAGATCATGCACATAAATAACAAGCAAAAGAGGGCCAAGTTTGGATCCTTGTGCTACGCCGATCGTGAGTGAAAATGAAGTTGCTACCTGGGAGTGGTGGTCGAGGTAAATAATAATAACTTTATTTAAGTGTCATTGTATTTAGCTTTTTACAAACTAATTGGGGACACAAACGAACGGAACCATTCAATTCAAGGGAAGATCTGTTGACTTCGAGGACTCGGACCTACTCCTGGTGTTCCTATAGCACAACCGCACAATCGACTGTCACTCGTGTAAAAAATACGACAAAAATGCCTGGTCGGACTTGAACTAAGCTACATGGCCTGTGATTGATGCTATTGATGACGTTGATGGAGCAATTTTTACCAGGAACACAAGACAATTATCATTGGTAAATGAATGACACCTGATTGTGAAATGCGGTGATTGTTATTCACAAAATCAGGTCAACTGTTGTACGTGAAAATTCTATCACTCGGGCTGGATCTGACAGTAGTTGACAGAAGCCAAATTGACTTGTAAAATGTCCCATTCGGCGACAAGCAGTGGATTTCATGTTTGCATGGTCGAGGTTTAAATCTCCAAGTAGACAAACCTAAGGTGCGGTTGAAATCGGGAACTTGACTTGAGGCCAGTAATTTATTATTTCTGAAAACATTAGGTAAAATGTTCACTTCATTAACATATCTCCAGAAATTGTATGTTACTGTAACTAGTTACAAATGAGGTTGACCTCACCCATTGCATGGGTCTGTATGACAAAGTATGTAATATGCCTGGGTTTACCTGTGTCCACGGTCCAATCGGCCTTTTACATAACTTATCTCCTGCTCATTGGCAATGGGTTCAACATTAGCAGAACCAAACTCCTCCTTGTCAAAAGAAACATAAAAATAGTAATTTGGATTTAGCAAATGATTAGTCCTCTAGCCCTGCAGGGTTACTACTTTGCGACACTATCTTTCGTTTTGTTGTGGACGTGGGAGCTTAACAACAACAACAACAAAACTACGTTATTGTATTTTGTATTTTCCGTACAGTGTATTGGAAAATAAGAGCCAAAAGCCTGAGGCTTAAAAGGCACAGGCTTGAGAGAATATCTGTGAAAACAACAAATACTGTTCTGGGACATTGGTGATGGAACAACGGTATCAAATTATTATAAGGCCATAGAACTAGGCTTAAGGAAGTGTAGCTGACAAATAAAATAGACAACAACAAAATAATATACATAAATAATATACATAAATACCAAATTAATAGAACATAAAATGTGCAAGGTGCCATAAGAACCTATGTTATGTATCAACCATTAACTGGTCTACTGTATACAAGCTTATTTTATAAATATTATTACTTTAAACATATTAGCCGGAAGTACATGCGTAAAATATTTATATATCTACATAACTATGAAATATACATATATATATATCTACATAACTATGGAATACACTTAATAAATAAACCAGCTGCAAGCGAGCTCCGTTCAGAAATAAAGCACGCAGCAAGTGACGAGAGCACTCAAGAAGTGTGGGGAGAAACGCGAGCCAAAGGCGAGCGTTTTTCCCCATTTCCTGAGTGCTCTCGGCACTTGCTAAGTGCTTTATTTCTGAACGGAGCACGCTTGAAGCTGGTTTATTTGTTTTATAACATAGAACTTCTCCAGTTTTACAAAAAGCTGTCTTTATTCATCAAAAATGATGGAATGCTAACAGCGATGAAAAAACGGATTCTCTTAAACGACTCGGCGGTCCGAATTGCCAAGTCAGTGCAGTTTCGCTTCAACTTTGTAACCAGCTCGTCTGTTCTATAAAATTAGACAACATCTCGCAGTAAAAAACTATGTTTTCCCGTAAAACTTTGGACTACAAGTACGTGAAACCATACAGTTGGCTAGTGCACAAAATGCACATTTCAAGGGAATCAACAAACGCTCCAACGGCCGACTCGAAAATTGTGTGAATGAAAACTTACCAATTTCTTGACTCTACCTTGTAGTACAATCAATTGAAGTCTGTCACAAAATTCTTCAATCAGTTTTTGTCAGTCACATCGTCGGAAATGCTTTCTCTTGCATCACTACAAACACGTCTGCTCGTCTGTCTTCGCCGTTCATGTTCAGTGATTGCTTAGTTGGCCGATCTTCTTCAACTGAATGGTTTGCCTTCTCCTTCCTTGTTGAAGCATTCAACTTCAAACAACCCACGGATGTAATTGTGACTCCCAAATATGCTGTACTTATGGACAGTGCTAATAAACCGAGTTGCTTCTTACGACGCTGACAAGAAACTTGTGCCGCGGCCGTTCTTCGACATAGATTTTCCCTCTCCAAACTGTTGAAGTGCTTTTTGATGAGGTCACGTTTACCGATTCACGGTGAACCGTACTAGCCGGTGTCTTTCACTTTTAAGTTTTAAAAAGCCAAAATTTTATCTCGAAGTTGGGCAATGTTGATTCCATTCTCGCATTATTATTATTATTATTATTACTTTTCTTTTGCCAGAGGATGACGTAAGCGTGGTTTATAACTTATAAACCACGGGTAAGCGTGGTTTATACTCTGGCAAACCATGGTTTTCGACCAATTAGCGCGCGGCTTGCATCGTGACTATGTTATAAATATATTTACATGCATACATATTAATGAGTAAAGGTGTGCTAGGCAGTGAGATAAAGAAAATATGACTCAAATGACTTTGTAGTTAAACTGCCTCAAACACTGACGAATTGAAAGTGGAATAGAATTCCAGATGTGAGGAGCTTGTAATTTAAGCAAGTTTATAGCTTAGAGAGTGTTTATGCAAGTCATATTTGTGTCTGGTGTTATAGGCATGGCACAAGAAATGTGGATAATGTTTTGGAAGCAATTTGTTAATGTGAGAAAAGACAAAGCATGAGACCTGTAGTTTATACATAATGGAAAAGATTAAGGTATTAAGCCTACCAATTAAAGGTTGTGACTGTAGATTTAGTGAACTTCGATTTTTTTTTCGAACAATTTCCAACTACAAACTATGAGCCCGCAATAGATCAACAGAAACCTGAATTCAAAATTATCCCCGAGCGAAGCTAGGGTAATAATCACGACGCTAATGCAGCAAAATCGCCCTATTTTGAAGACTCCAAGCGGGTCGCCATCTCGATATTAGTTTGTTCGTGTGTCTGATTATCTGTTTGTCTGGCGTACGACCTCGTCCCCAGGGCCATCCGTGTTAAGCAACGACAAAGGATCGATCACGTGTCCCGTTGTAGTTTTACTGATACTCTGAATATGATTGAACGAAGCAACATTTGAAAACTGAAAAACTTGAAACACAAAAGCCTCGTGAAACTCGTCTTCAAAAGAGAAGGGAACAAGCACGGGCAAGGCGGAATCCGTCTCGACAAAAGACGACAATCCTGTTATGACCGAAAGCATCATGAACAGAAGCGTGCTGAAGAAACGACCCCGAAAAGGAAACAGCGCTTGAAAGTAAAACGGGAGCTTCAGACGCCGTTTTGATCAGATACTTATTCAGAAAGGACAAGCAACAAAGGTCAGTCAGTGGAAATCAAACAATCACCGTGACAAATATATTCTATCCCGTATCTTGTAACTCGATTACTTCAAGAATGTAATAAAATCTGTATGCTGATCATTTTCCCTCGAAGTATTGTTTTAATACGCTTCTGTCGCCAGTTGCGACACCGTATTCGCTCAGAGCAATCGGAACTTGGAGTCTTGAATGATTTAGTCAGATGTCTTATTTTTTTCTTTAAAGAATAACTGTATCAAATGCTGTAATCTGACATGCGGTGCTTGCAGCGAGAATTGTTCACAAGCCCTGTGAAGTATGACTAGGTCGGAAACCCGTGTATAATTTGAAGTAAACCGTTCAAGATTTGTTTGATTCTGGGAGAAATCTTGCAGTTTTGAGCGGGTTCACATACAAAACAATTCGATCCATTAAATATGCATGCCTGAGTCTGGTGCATAGAGTCCAGAGTAAAAAAAAAAATTGCACAGGAAGCCTATTTAATTGTACTGCCTATGAATTCAAAAATTGAATATCAGTGTTCCTTTATCCCGTACTACGGCGGCTGACCAACTTCAAATGTTAGTATTAAATTTTGAGAACGTGCTTGGCAGACTGTATGGATTAATTTGACGTGCCGACCGTGGGAAATATGTACTTCGTCACGCAATCGACTCTTTTTTTCAACGCAAAAGTAGAACATACACCATTCTTTTTCTCCTTCCTTTGCGTATAGCACTTGACTTCGAAGAAAAGATCGAGTAAACATTTTGGTAAAATAAAGGCTGCTCTTGTTGAGCAGTACCAAAGTAGAAGTCCAACCAACGGTAGAGCGAGGGATATCTGCGATTATCGTATTTCTAGTAATACGTTATTTCTGTGAAGCCTTCCATTACAAGCGTAAACGCAACTGAGCATTTCATTGACTTTTACCCAATGATAAGGCCACTGCAGCAAGTTTTGCATCACAGTTTGTAGAGAAACTAAATAACTCTCCGTGCATACGACTAGGACCCCGTCCACACTAATCCGTTTTCGTTTGAAAATGGATATTTACTTATTTATCCGTTTTGGCCACCTGTCCATACTAAGACGCATTTTCGTGACCGAAAACGGATATTTTAGAAAACGCTCTCTAAAATGAATATATTCGAAAACTCCTGTTTTATGTTGTAGTGTGGACAGCAAAAACGGAGATTTTCGAACGCCTAACGTCATGATGATCATGTGATCTTTGTTCCAGTATCTGCGCGTGCTCCATTCGGGCATTTAGCGTTTTCGGCCGCGTCGATCCAGAAAATGATTTAAAAACGATAGTGTGGTCGCGAAAACGAAAACGGATTAGTGTGAATGGGGTCTAACTTTAGCCGGGCATACTACGTTCGCCTGATTTTCCACTGCCTAGCTATTCGGATCAATAACGGAAAATGATATGTACGTATATGTAGAGTTTACTGTAATGGTTAGCTGTTACGTGCTTAAATGAACGAGACATCTAAAGCAAACATTGCAGACATGGAAACAACAAAGAGAGTAGTTAGCTAATATATATTAACTCAAGAGAGAAACTAAAGCACGATTAGAATTGTTATCAATTTACTAATCTGATCGATCTCTTACCCTGGTTAAAATGTGATAAGCCGCTGACCTACGCCAACTGATTTTCGCCTCTTTTATGCTCAAATAGGAGAACCTCAGAACGAGGAACATTAAGCACAAGAGAACAGGGATTTTGAGTAAAGTTTCCTGCAAGATAGATGACTAAAATGAAAAGCTGCCAGTGGACAAGCATCACAACTTGATAGACAACAGTTTCTTTGTAGACGGAATACGCCGGTTGATTAAAATGGTCTCTTAGCTAGCGCGGGAGGAGGGGAAGAGGAGTTGGTCATTGTGTTGGGGAGTTACAGTTATTTTAGCGCAATAGTTTATTTCATAATATTTTTCTACAACTTCAGAGGGGTTCGAAAAAAAAAATAGGTGTCACCCAACTGCAAATGACCAGCCCCATCCCCTTCCACCCAAATTGAGACGTCCCTCAATTAGCGATTTTGGTAGCTCATTAAACCGTGGGGCGCACTATAAAAGGACTACACGGAGATCTTCCTAAGAAAGATTTTGATAAGGCTTTGATAAACAAGATGGTGGTTACAAAACAATCAATGATGCGAATAGAGTTTGTGATTGACCAAGGAAGAGCATACGACAGTGATCACAAATAATATCATATCGAACTCCTCGCCAGGTTTTTTGCTCGGTTGAACCCGAAGTGAGTCATAGTTTTGATAAAATACATAATCTTACCAAATATATATTGCGAATAGGCCTTTCTTTTACGCAGGCCTCTACTATCTGAATACATCTATCCGCACAAGTTTTTTTACCTGCAAAAAGCAGGTCCTGTAAGGGTTTAAAATTATGCCGGCATCTTATTTATAAACACTTTGACCGGCTTTCGTTTTGTACCGACTGCGCAATTGAGACTTGGGCGCTAGTATCATGACTGTTTGGAAATTTGTTATCATAATCTGGAGCGGTGAGCTCGGTGAGCTTTGCAAGAATGTCATCGTACTTGTGCTTGACGGTGCTACACGGCAGCTTTATCTGCTTTGTTACCTATCATGACCAGTAAAAGAACTGACACTTCCTCGTATGCACAATAGCATGGCACCATTTTGAACTACCTGAATGCAACATGCACGCGAATGGTAAAAAGTCTGATATACATACATCTGACGGGATGTGCAGGAAGAATACTGGAAGAAAACTTTCAATTACAGCTGTGTACTTAGTTTGATTAAAAGGCTTTGCAAGATTTGTTTACTCCATCGCACGAAGAACCGTGGACGCATCGTAAAACTGTAATTTCGAATTTTTATAATTTCCTATTAAATTCTGATGTCCTCCAAAGTATTACGAACGTCAGGTTTTTATTTCAGTGAAAGTTTGGTCCCCACGCAAAATTTTGTCTGAAAACCCCATAGAGCCACTTTAATATTAAAAGTATATATATGAATTTTGTGGGCTGTCCCATTGAACAGTGCGCCCCGCAGGTTTTAAGTTAACATTTTTGTTGCCGCACTTCCTACCAAATTCTTTAAAGAGCTCACTTCAACCACAGTGGCTACGGCAACCATTTTCGGTATAACAAAAATAGCGTCCACGACGAAGTGAGTTGAAGGAGGAAAAGTAGGACTTGAGCTCTAACAACAAAAATTTACAACAGCTTTTGTTCAACGCCACGCCGTATGTGTTGAAACTCCAAGGCTCACCAAGAAGAAAGCAAAGTTTAATTCGTGAAAGGTTCTGGTTGAAATTTGCAGGATCGAGTTTGCTGCAATGTTTTGCTCGTCTCGCAATGTATCAGAACTGCTCTTTATTTCAAAATTATTGAACACGTAGTCGAACAAGCAGTGCTTCGAAATTGTTTTCTTTGCTGGAAGAGAGTTTAAACTACGACATAGGGAATCGGTGAGTTTGAATATTATTACTGATTGAATATTGCAGTCGCTCGTATGAGTGCAGGTATTTTGTGTAAATATTTCCTTCAACGTGCAAGTTATGCTGCCCATATTTTGATGCATTACTCGTGTCTTCAGATGAATTAAAAGCCTCCCGTTTGCTCAAGAACTGTTTTATATTGTTTACGTTTGGGCTTAGCTGCTTGATTGAGCACGTTTACCAAATAATCTTTTATCACCAGTTTCGGCTAGCACATTTAGCAGTGTAATCGAAAAATTAGTTAGATGACTCCTTTTTTCTTTCATGGTTTGAAATTCGTTGGGTTGAAAAGCTTTAACTATTTTAGAAGTGCTGCGATTTGACCTGAGCAGGGTCCTGCAGCGAGATTATGCGTGAATGACCGTTGACAAGCTGCTTGAAATGTGACGGGGTTTGAGAACCGCAGAAGCCAGCGATGAAAGGCCCGGGTACTTTAAAGTGAAAGTTTCAGATTTTGTTTTGAGTCTGGGAAAAATCCAGGCTGTTTTGAACTTCACATACAAAACAATTTGAATTGGCCGTTGAAACTCTGCACGCCTATTATTTTTAACACAAGTACGCAAACAGCGAACGCCTTCTTCAACTTCTTTTTCAACATCCTTAGTGGAGCAGCCGGTAGTGTTTTTGCACATACTTGCACGTCTCACAGATGCTCTCAGATCGACTACCTGGATGAAAACAATAATAGACGCGCGCAAAGCACTCTTGTTGAAGGGGGCTCTTTAAATAATGCAGCATCCAGTATACACTCGGAATGTGGAACATCTAGAATATTTGGTGGCATTGCTTCATTTTTTTTTTTCTGTTTTCCAGATAGAAATAATTTGGTCAGACAAAAATAAACCGTCAGAAACCTACTGAAAATAGTTTCAAACCACTTTATAAGTATTTCATAAAGGGTGGGGCGCTTTATCAGATGAAACAATAGCTAACTCTTTTCGAGAATAGCCGGACGAAGGAATCTTCCACCTCTTTATGCACAATCACACTTGTTGTCACATTTCTTAGAGGAAAGTGGAACCCCCCAGATGTCATGGACTATACAAAAATGCTCACTTATACCAAAATGCTCACCTCAAAGTTCACCTCGATGCATTCCAAGGAAATACAAAATTCCACAACAAACCTGATCAATGAGTACAAGCGCAAAGTGAGTAAAATAGCAAAAAAAAACACGTACCTCCTTAACACAAGTGTGACACTATAAAGAAACAATGGCGAAAAGCGCGCAATTTGAAAGTAAAGAGCAAAGGAAAAACATAATATGCAAGTATAACATGATTACCTGAGAAAGCTGTACAGGAATCCCATTACGGCGCCAACCAATCTTCGCTCAGTTTCTAGGCAAGCAACCAGGGGATAGAAGATGGTAGCCATCACAAGAATAGTTTTTATGGCTGCAAAGACTGTTTGCACGAAACAATATTGATTGGTGTGAATTATTAATATGCCTGATCGCAAGTCAGGTGGTTTTTAAGTCCGTCAATGCGTCGGTGTGCGGGCGAACCGTAATAATCGCGATTTTATAGGTGCAATATATACTACATTTAATTTAAAAATTAAACAATGTATAGCTCTTTTTGGAAATAAATATAAAATGACGCAACTAGTATTGGAGTGTATGTAATGGTGGCCATTATAGATTATTTTACCAAAATATTGCTCTTTAGCCTCTATTGTACTCGGAAACAACATGGCCGTCTTTAAATTTTGAATGCATGTCCTTGGGTTGTTTGATTGCACCTAAATATTGAATAACAGAAAAAAAGAACACAGAAAAAGTTCGAAATTAATTGCTAAAAAATATGCAAAGAAAAGTAGATTGACCACATGAATTTTCTTGTCAATCGGTGAAACTTACTTGTAAGGACAATAACAAAGTCATCAGACATCAGCAAGACATGTTCGAAGTTTTTGTATGAATTCTTTTAGTTTAGTTTAGTTTAGTTTATTAAATTCGTCATACACACACTAAATAAATACAAAATAATGGAGTGTAATGAAAGGAGAAAGAAACAGGACTTGCGTCCCAATTGACATCCAACTCCTAACGGAACTTAAAGATAAAAATCTATCTAAAACGAGGAATCTAACAAACAATCATAATCAACCTGCATTCAGACCATACGTCACAAAAAAATGTCTAACTTACACAAATTAAAAGACACAGTACAATAAGAGTTTCAAAAGGTAACAATCGGGCTCAAAGCCAATAAACTTACTCTAAATTTCAAGAAATCCATTATATAATATTTAAATCAAAAAAGAAGAAATATACCGTAAACTTTTCAGAAATCGAAGTAAATGGGGCAAAAAATCAAAACTCAAGGGTGAAAAGCATCCAATTTCTGGGAGTGTATACTGACAAAAACCTGAACTGGAAAGATCAAATTGCACATGTCATGGATAAAAATATATATCAAAAACAACTGGAATCATGAGTAAAATGATATATTATATAAATAAACCGACATCTTAAATGCTTTATTATACATTAGTTTACCCTACCTAATCTATGGAAATGTAGTTTGGGATAACACTTGCAAGACAAAGCTGATTCCAATTCTTAACATCCAGGGAAAAAAACCTCAGATTAATGACTTTTTCATCTTACACAGAGCACACAAGAACCATTATTTGATGAATACAAAAACCTTAACATTTACCAGATTCATGACACTCTAATTGGACGATCTATGTTTAAATATCATCAGAATAACTTACCACGATCATTTGACAATTTTGTTAGTTTAAATAAAGACATACATTCATACAATACTAGAAATTGCACAAACAACTTCCAAAACCATAACAAGACAAGTTATAGAGTTCATAGCCTAAAAAAATAAAGGAGGCAAACTCTGGAATGAACTACCTGAAAACCTGGAAAGCTCACAAAAATCTCACATTAAATTTATCAAATGCTAAAAACGCTCATAAAAGAAAAATATTAACAATGAGTTGCAATCATGTTTTACATACCGCCCAAACAAATCTTATTCAAAATATTATTATTAGATTATCGTCATTATTGAACTTACTATTATGCACTATAGAAATATTATTAATGGCCATAAATAACCTGTATATATCTTGTAACAGGGGTCTCCTAGAAAATAGGTACTTCATGAGACCTCTTGCCGTATAGGAACATTCAAACCATGTATTAGATTATGGGTTTATACTAATAAAAAGGGTGAATCAACCGTGAAAAACATAAAACGCAACCTACTGAGGTTGTCGCCGGAGAAACCATGCAGAAGAGGCAATCATCAGAATGATCAGACCAAACGAAGTACCCGGGTGTGACTAATTTGATCTTGAATTGTGACGAAATCTGCTCAGTTCTGAAATTTGCCATCCAGTTATTCGTGTAATGCCAGCTCTTAAGAGAACTAGGTTGACTGCGTCGGCGTGGCGGAAGACAAACTGTTGTATCAACTGTGTGTTGATGAGGGTAATGGAAGGCCGTGAAAGAGACAATAGCTGACGTTTCGAGCGCTAGCCCTTCGTTATAGCGAGAATCACTAACAATGAGTTGCAATCATGTTTTACATACCAGTTATTACATTGTTTAAACGGCTTGAAGTGGAATTCAGGTCATTACGTCAGTAGAAAGCTCGGCAAAATTGCCTCTTTACACAAAAAAATGTACTGATAATCAAAACAAATTACGGGCTATAATTATACTTTTACCCAATTAGGATAAATTTATTTGTAAAGACTTGTGAATACTTATCATAATGAATTGCTGGTCAGCATGCTTGCTGTGCGCGTCTATTGCCCTACTAGGCTGATCCTTACCATCCGTCCAAGATGTAAAGCCATTTGAAAAAATCATCTCTAGGGTTGCCGAAGCCGTTGTTCCAAACGCAATGGCGATTGAATATCTGTTGTGAAAACTAAACCAGTTCACTGGGCTGAAAAGAAAAGAGCACAGGAGGATAAAATATTTGATTCTGACTCTTTAGAGTGTAAATCATAGGGCCCGTATCCATTGAGATTGTTAATGAGTGGCGTCGATTCTAGAATGGCCTGTGAGATTAGTACCGAGGTCATTTTCGTTTACATCCACACTGTCAAACGTTCAGAAAATATTGACAAGCTACACTCAGCTTGAACTTTAGCATGGAGAGATCTCGAATTGATCAGAGTGCACAAAAAACCGACCTACGCTATAAAAGGGCAGGCCTTGCCTCTTTGCAGATTGAATCTGTATGGAGTTTTACATGCCGCCACAAGGTTCAAACTAGTTGTATTAAATTAAAAAGTTTTACTAAAGCACTAGCGCCAAAAAGCGTATTTCAAATCACACTGTAACATTCGCTGCAACATTGAACTCTTAAGTTAAATAATGGAGGTAAAACTTTGTTTTAGGCTGTCAAAATACATTTTTTTTAATTTGGCACGAGCCAAGCAACTCTTGATTGTACGTTGTTTATATATGATATGTTTAAGAATTTAGTCTGGATTTTGCACAAAACATCTAAAATAGCTTTTGACTAACTAGAATCTCTGGTCTTGGTGTCTGCTGATCAAAAAGTCACTGACAGCTCAAGTTGGCCGATTTCTAGCGGAAGTCCTTGCCACTATGGAACCAGTCCCTCTCCCCCGCCTCCATGCGTTTTATTGTGATGAAATATTCTAAGCATAGCTGTACTTTTTGCAAAATAGGAACATTGTGGAGGTTCTGGCCCATTAGGGGCTCTGCGTAAAGTCAGTGACGTAATTCAAAAATAATTCTTACCAAATAAGGCAGTGTTTAGAAATAAGGCCAGTTTTGTTCAGAAAGTTCAAGGAACAGTGCATATTAACAACCGTATATATGAAGCACACCGTATAGATACATCCTCCTTGTTTTCATGTTTTATCATGTTACCGTACCGTGTCCAAGCTTGGTAGTTTTAACATATCTCAAGTGTGTTCGATTTTGGTTAAACCACTAAAACTTGTCCAAATAATTTTTGACCAGCTATAGTAACACCGCAAAAAAGAGCTAGAACAATACGGTACACATCACCCCTTCCCCTTGTACGTCCGCGGTGTAAATCAATATCGTTCATTACTGGTTACAAAAGGGACAAACAGGAAAGTTAGCGCAACAGGAATGTGGCAAAATCAAGCTGATTCTTTAAAAGTAGGCAAGCAATAAGTACTTTTTGCACGAAGGACCAATTTTCTTACGAATCATTCAAAAACACGTTTACAGTTTTACTTACATAACTAATTCAGGTAGGCCATCGCAGCGATGAAGACCATTGCGAGATTTGCGCTTTAGAAGCGCCAGCACTAACATTATCAACAACTGAAATACAAAACACGTAAAGTAAACATTACATTTAAAGACATTATATTTAAAAACAACATATTTTTTGTTTAGGAACCTTGTAGCTATTTAGCAATCCACGTATCAAAAGTTGATTATATTTTTTCTTATATGTTCTATTGCACCAAGCACCCACAGATTATCTTAGTCAGACATTCCCAATGGTTACTGCACAAAAAGAAGAAGGCGAGTAAAAGCAGCCTATTATGGACATATTTACTCACGGATGGAGCAAGGCATCCGACGTTGAAAGTATTTACATCAATTTTCGGAACACATCTGCCAGTAATTGAAATCATGTAGTTAGTATTCATAGATAATGTCAGAGTTTAGCAAAAATGCTGATAAAGGCAACTCTAACAAGTAATAAACAAATAAATTAGTAGTGGTAATCATTGGTGTGCGAGCTCAATTAACGATTCATAGTGCGAGTATTGTTTGAACATTCTAACAAAATAACACGAGTCCGCGAACGAGTGTTGTTTGTGGAATTTTCAAACATTACGAGCACTATTAATCGTTAATTGAATGAGCACACCAATGATTACTAGTTAAAAGTATAAATGCAAAAATAAACAAGGTGAAGGAAGCCATTCCAAAAGCAAAACCAACAGTCAATCAATGTCAAACGCGCGACATTTTATTGGATGCTGAAAATTCACGCTGTGAAGTTTGCATAATGTAAAAACTCAAGTCAAGCAGGATAGCTGTCTTGAATAGCCTTGAATGAAAGACTTAGTTTACCGGCATAACTGGCTGCCGACAATCACCAAAAGGAAGAGAAACCCGAGTTACGGTAAGTCTATATATTTAATTTACTTTATAGCGAAGATTAAGAATCCGATGAAAGCACTGCTGTTCAGTTAAAAAATTGCTATCGTGTCTTGAAGCCCTTACTCATAAAGTTCTGCAGAGACGATCGACACACTCGCGAAAATCGAGCGGCTAAACTTTCACAAACATGCCTTTCAGCAGAAGAAACTGGATCGAGACTGAGAAATCAACTTACAAAAATTAAAGATCACGACCTGTCGATGACCTCTTGAAGTTTCAGACTATTCCCGCTGGGGATGGCTTGGCACTTTGCTGATCTCCAAACATAACTTGACTTCGGGCTCCTAGATTTCCACTTTCATTTGACGTTTTAATAATTCCGCTCCTCCGCGAACTTCTTACAAGCATTTTTGTCCATGTTTTAGAGTCGATATCCTGCGTTTGAATTCCCCAGTTTAAAGTTTTTTGGCAGCTTTGTTTATCTTTTGGGAATCTCCCGCTCATGGCCACCATTTTTTTCGATGCAAAAGTTGAGCTTGCGACTCGCTTGCATGATTGTCGTGGCAACGAAGTGTGCAATATCAATTAATCTGCGCAATTAACTCTGATTAACTACTTTTGCACACCTGATTAGCCTTTTTTGCACACTTGTAAGCTAATTTAAATATAACACCCAATCATAATTGAGTATTTTTGCATCTATATTATTAATTAATAAATCACTTTATTGCTGGCGGCTGCGGCTAACTTAAAAATGCAATTTTTGTTGTTGTTTTCTTTTCTGGGTCAAGAATCAGCACACGGTGATTGCTTCACACTGTCACATGACATGCGATGACGTATATTGACTTTGCGAACAATTTCAGATGTGGGTTATTATTGAGTTGTGCATTGCTTGTGTGTTAAGTTAACTGTATCCCATCCAAACTCAACACCGTTTGGCTCTGTGGAACATGCACGGATAAACTGGATTTTAGGGAATGATTTTTGGGTTGCGTTCCTACGTTCACCGCGGAAATTTGGTGGATTCGATATTTGATGGATACCGCTACGGGATTGCAAATAATTATGTCGCCGCTAAGTACTTAGTCCCGACGAAGCTTTCTGTGGCGACACGAAATACTTTTGGGAAGCCGAACAGGCCGAAAAGGGAAACCAATGCTAAGATGAGCTTTAGCCGTAAAACAATGGCGATTTCTGCTTTAAACTATACGTGACATCTGTTGCTTCACAAAATGCTTCTGTTTATCGTACATTGCCTGTTGAAATGTTTCTTCCATTCGATCATGTAGCCTTTGTTTTGCAGTGGTCATTGTATACTAGAAATGAAAAAAAGCGAAATAGTCCTGAGCATTGAGTTTGCAGTCACAAATGACTGAACACGCTGTGAACAAAACCGCAATATTATTGTCCCCGAGCGTAAGCGAGGGTAATAATCACGACGCCAACGCTGCAGTATCTCGCTATTTTGAGAGTCCAAGCGGGTGGCCACCTCGAAATCTAATGTTCGTCTGTCATTCAGTCAAGGGGCAGACAACACTTCATGGAAAACGGAAAACTATTCTACTCCTTATAAGGCAGTTCGTTCCTTGTAAAGGACGCGTGCGTCGGATCAAATTTGACAGATTTGAACTAAACTTTGAAGGAATGTCAAACATCGAATGGATCATTGATTCGTTCTGCGTTAAAGAAAATGAATTTGGAAGCTGAAAACCTGAATGGAGCTCGTCTTCCAAAACGAAGAGAGTATGACAGAGGAAGGCAAGCGTGAAACAATCGAAGAGCAGAAAATCTGTCTTGAGCAAAGACGCGAAGTACAAAGCCTTTAAAAACAAAAGCAGGGGCCAGAAATTGCTGCCACAAAAGGATGATATGACAGAGAGTATTAGAAGCAAACGCGGACACAGCAGACAACCAAACTCCGCAAAGACAACAGCGCATAAAAGCGGATCGGAATCAGTATTGTAAGCGGTTCTTTGAGGCATCAGAGGACAACAAACTCCCGATCGGCACTTATTCAGAAAGGACAAGCAACAAAGGTCTGCAGTCAGTGGAAATCGAACAATCATGACCGTGACAAATTCCGCGTGCATCCATAACTCGATAGACGCACGCTAAGCATGAACCAATTCTTAATTTGTGTATATATATGATTCGAAACAAATGTCGTGATATTGAGAAATCATACATTCGAAGTGGCTACGATCCGAAAGCTGGCAAACATTGTCCGTGTTGATACAAATACGTTGAAGGCAGCTCTACGGAAATTATTTTAGAAATTCTTGTCCTTTTACCGACCAAATGCCGGTAATGCAAGCTCATGCATTAGTTTTGCAAATTGCGCGTAAAATAAAAATTCTAGGCTCTTCTTTCACAGCTCAACACGCCGATCAAGTGCCCACATTGTTTCCTAACATCAGATGTACACAAGTCTAGATTATTGTAAGTTTTGTGATGCAGGTTCTCGAGACAAATTTTCGGTGGCAAAGAAACACAGACCATTGCCGTATGGTCTGACATCAATTTGTAGTGTGTACGTGTCTCTAATAGTCTAGTGTGTATTTCCCGGCAAGGTTTATTGACTACTACAAAATATACCAAAACTACATTAAACTCAGATGAACATCTTTATGCAAGTTAAATGCTTCAGAAAAAGAAATCGCCTAAGATTCGTTTCGAAACAGGGGCAACAAACATCGGTTCCCAAATTGGCGTTCTGTGACGTTTAGTCATAGGGCATCCAACCAAAATTTATTCATCCCCGAGCGAAGCGAAGCGAAGTGAGGGTAATAATCACGGCCGCTAATGCAGCAAAATCGCTTTGTTTGGAGACTCCAGGCGAGTCGCCATCTCGAAATTTAATGTTCGTCAGTCTGTCAGTCTGTCATAGGGCGACCTTTTAGGCCAGGCGCCTAAGCCAATGACGTAATAATAATTATTATCGATTAGCCCGGTTCAAACGTTGAACTTTACATGTGCGTGGTTAATTTTACTGACAATTGTACGTAACTGCATTCACGAAAATGAACTTGAAAACTAAAAAACTTGGAACAAAAAGGTCTCGCGAAGCTCGTCTTCAGAAGAGAAGGAAACAGGCACGGGCAAGGCGGAATCGTGAAACAATCGAACAGCGCCAAATACGTCTAGAAAAAAGACGACAGTATGATAAACAGAAGCGTGCCGAAGGAACGACTCCGCTAAGAAAACAGCGCTTGAAAGCGAATCGAGAACTTTCAAGAGCAAAAGCGGGCCAAAGAAAGACTCCGCAGAGAAAACAGCGCATGAATGCCGATCTAAAGCGGCATGAACACAAGCGAGTCGAAGAAAAGACTCCACAAAGAGAACAGCGTTTGAAAGGGAATCGGGAACTTCAGAGACAAAAGCGGGCCAAGCAGACTACTCCGCAAAGAGAATCCAATCGCCAGCGAGTAGCTTTCCGACGTGGCAATGAATCGTCTAAACAGAGTACCCGCAGGCTTCTAGCTCAAAATGAAGCCAACACTCTACGCCTACAACAGCGTGCTGCAGTTGTCGAAGAACGTAAACTGGAAAACTTGAAACAGAAAGGTCTCGCAAAACTCGTCTTCAAAAGAGAAGGGAACAGGCACGGGCAAGGCGAAGACGTGAAACAATCGAACAGCGCCAAATACGTCTAGAGAAAAGACGACAAACATGTTATAACCGACAGCATCATGAACGGAAGCGTGCCGAAGAAACGGCTCCGCAAGGGGAACAGCGCTTGAAACCAAATTGGAAGCTTCAGGCGCCGTTTTGTGTTAAACTCAGATACTTATTCAGAAAGGACAAGCAACAAAGGTCAGTCAGTGAAAATCGAACAATTACCGTGACAAATATATTCTATCCCGTATCTTGTGTAACTCGATCACTTCAAGAATGTATTTTAAAAATCTGTATGCTGATCATTTTCCATCGAAGTATTGTTTTAATACGCTTCTGTCGCCAGTTTCGGCTACCGTATTCGCTCAGAGGAATCGGTACTTGGAGTCTTGAATGATTTAGTCAGATGTCTTATTTTTTTCTTTCAAGACTAACTGTAACAAATGCTGTAATCTTACGCGCGGTGATTGCAGCGAGAATCGTTCACAAGCCCTGTGAAGTATGACTAGGTCTGAAACCCGTGTATAATTTGGAGTAAACCGTTCAATTTTTGCTTTGATTCTGGGAGAAATCATGCTGTTTTGAGCGAGTTCACATACAAAACAATTCGAGCTCATTGAATATGCATGCTTGAGTCTTGTGCATGGCGTCCAGAGCAAAATAAATTGCACCGGAAGCCTATTTAATTGTACTGCCTATGAATACAAAAATGGAAAATCAGTGTTCCTTTTTTCCCGTACTACGGCGGCCGACCAGCTTCAAATTTTAGCATTCAATTTTGAGAACGTGCATGGCAGGCTGTATGAATTAATTTGACGTGCCGACCGTGGGAAATACGTACTTCGTCACGCAATCGACTCTTTTTCCAACGCAAAAGTATAACACACACCATTCTTTTTCTCCTTCCTTTTGCGTATAGCACCTCACCTCGAAGAAAAGATTGAGTCAACAATTTGGTGAAACAAAGGCTGCTCTTGTTGAGCAGTACCAAAGTAGAAGTCCAATCAATGGCAGAGCGAGGGGTATCTGCGATTATCGTATTTCTAGTAATTACGGCGCTAATACAGCAAAATCGCCTTGTTTGGAGACTCAAAGCGGGTCGCCATCTCGAAGTTTAATGTTCGTCAGTCTGTCAGTCTGTCATAGTACGACTTTTTAGGCCAGGTGCCTAAGCAATATGACGTAATAATTATCGATTGGCGTCTCCGACAGTGGTTAATTTTACTGACAACAATTGTACGTAACTGCGTTCACGAAAATAATTTTGAAAATTGGAAAACTTGAAACAGAACAGTCTCGCGAAGCTAGTCTTCAAAAGAGAAGGGAATAGGCACGGGCAAGGCGAAATTGTGAAACGATCGAACAGCGCCTAGAAATACGTTTAGAAAAAAGACAACAAACATATTATAACCGACAGCATCATGAACAGAAGCGTGTTCCTTTTTTCCCGTACTATACGGCGGCCGACTAACTTCAAAATGTAAATATTAAATTTAGAGAACGTGCTTGGCAGACTGTATAAATTAATTTGACGTGCCGAACGTGGGAAATACTTACGACGTCACGCCATCGACACATTTTTCAACGCAAAAGTAAAACACACACCATTCTTATTCTCCTTCCTTTGCTTGTAGCACTTGACTTTGAAGAAAAAATGCGTCAACATTTCGGTCAAACAAAGGCTGTTCTTGTTGAGCAAAGTAAGTCCAATTAATGTCAGAGCGAGAGGGTATCTGCGATTATCGTATTTCTAGTATAGACACATTTCTAGTTATAAAAATAGCACGAATACTGCGAGAACAACAAGGTAAGTATTGAATCTAACAATATGATCAGCGACAATCAAAAATGGTAGAAAGCATATTCACGTACACTCAGCGCATCAGTTAAGACTAGTTTTCGGTAGTTGCCGTTGCCCCGAGATGAAGCCAAGCTGTAAATTTAACAAAAGTGCCGATTCCAGAAATAATAACACACTCCACAGATTTCAACGTAGCTTGCGCTTCATTCAACCGTAAATTGGATTGTCTTCGGATCTTGTCTACTTCTCGTTTACCGTACCTAATATTAAAATCGTTTTAAGTGCGCCACTAATAGAGTTACATCATCGGCGACTGAATTTTGGTCTCTGAAGCGGCAATCAAGTGTGTGCTTCAGATCCAGTCAACACTTCAAGCTCGAGCTCCGGCTTCGAAATTCCTGGTACCAGTTTAATACATCATGCAAGATGCGAAACCTAACAAAGCTTCAAGGTTTTCTCAAGTTATGAAATCAGCAATGTGATTTTATACATATTATATGCCTGTTGATACCGTCCGTCGGTCTTTGAATGTCGGCTCTACATGGTAATTAATTGTCTGTCGCCAATGCTAACCCTTGGCTTTGGCTTATGTGTTCACTGTTCCGTTTATTCTCTATTCACTTACTTTTCGGTTGCGTTGTTCAACTGTCCGACTTCCATTCTTATTGCACATCTAAAATTGTATTCGAATGAACTATGTGTCAACTCAGTTTTGTCCGATGAGAGTCGGATGAGCGTCGGATGTCGTCACAATAGTGCAACCTATAATCACGTGACACAATGCGCACGAAGGCTTGGCATGGTGTGACATGACTAAACATAGGTCCGCAAAGCGTACGTGAAGCTATTTCCTAGCTGATGATCGTCTATGATAGTGCATGATAGTTCGTGTTAAAACGGGAGTGAGTAATCATGACCAAACTCAAATGCACAAACATGACAGTTTATAATATAACTAGAAATACGATAATCGCAGATACCGACTCACTCTGTCATTGATGGGACTTTTACTTTGGTAACTCCCAACAAGAGTAGCCTTTATTTTACCGAAATGTTGACTCAATCTTTTCTTCGAACTCAAGTGCCACACGCAAAGGAAGGAGAAAAAGAATGGTGTGTGTTATTACTTTTGCGTTGAAAAAAGAATCGATTGCGTGACTAAGTACGTATTTCCCACGGTCGGCACGTCAAATTAACTCATACAGTCTGCCAAGCACGTTCTCAAAATTTAATACTCAAAGTTTGAAGTTGGTCGGCCGTCGTAGTACGGGAAAATAGGAACACTGATTTTCCAGTTTTGAATTCACAGGCAGTACAATTAAATAGGCTTCCTGTGCGATTTCTTTTTACTCTGGCATGCATATTTAATGAACTCAAATTGTTCTGTATGTGAACAAAACAGCATGATTTCTCCCAGAATCAAAGCAAAACATGAACGGTTTACTTCAAATTATACACGGGCTTCAGACCTAGTCATACTTCAAAGGGCTTGTGAACGATTCTCGCTGCAATCACCGCGTGTCAGATTACACAGCATTTTAGTCTTGAAATGAAAGAAAAAATATGACATCTAACTAAATCATTCAAGACTCTAAGTTCCGATTGCTCTGAGCGAATACGGTAGCCGAAATTGGCGACAGAAGAGTATTAAAGCAATACTTCGAGGGGAAATGATCAGCATGCAGATTTTAATACACTCTTGAAGAGGGATAGAATATATTTGTCACGGTGATTGTTCGATTTCCACTGACTGACCTTTGTTGTTTGTCCTTTCTGAATAACTATCTGAATTTAACACAAAACGGCGTCTGAATCTCCCGATTTGCTTTCAAGCGCTGTTCTCTTTGCGGAATATTTTCTTCGGCCTGCTTTTGCTTCTGAAGCTGCCGATTTGCTCATTTTCAGGCGCTGTTCTCTTTGCGGAGTATATTCTTCGGCCCGCTTTTGCTTCTGAAGCTCCCGATTTGCTTTCAGGCGCTGTTCTCTTTGCGGAGTCGTTTCTTCGGCACGCTTCGTGCTGTCGGTCATAACATGATTTTCTTTTTTTCTCTAGACGAACTTGGCGCTGTTTGATCGTTTCATGATTTCGCCTTGCTCGTGCCTGTTCCCTTCTCTTTTGAAGACGAGCTTCGCGAGACTGTTGTGTTTCAAGTTTTCCGGTTTTCAAGTTTTCCATTTTCGTGAACACAGCTACGATATACTGTAGTTGCTTCGTTCAATCTAATTTCTCTTATTGTGAGTAAAACTACAGGGCCACACGTGATCGATCCGGCCTTTGTTATTGGTTCTGCATCGACGCAATAGGAACTGCGGACGAGGTCGCACGACAGACTGACAGACTGACAGACGAACATTATATTTCGAGATGGCGACACGCTTGGAGTCTCCGATAAGGCGATAATACTACTGCATTAGCGTCGTCAGTATTTCCCTCACTTCGTTCGGGGATTATTTTGAGCTGATCGACATAAAAGGAGCAAAGTATAGTTTGCCAAAATATTTCAAATTGTTATGTAAATTTCTGCGAGGTAAGCCAGATTTTGACTCATTATAATAGTTTCGTATTAACGTAACACACTCCAGCCAACCAAATCTGTGAATCTTCGAACGGTGGTGAAGGGCTCTTTCTAAGTGTAAGCAGTCCTCATTATGGGTGTGTCCCTGTGTGTCCCTGTGTATCTATAGACAACGTATAGACACCATGCACCAATATGCTGTCTATCCCCTGGTATAGACAATGACATTGTACAGACACCATAGACATGCACCAACTGTCTATGCCTTGTTTATAGACACCATAGACACTATAGGCATGACTGAATTGAGGCTCCATAGACAGCATAGACACTACAGACAGCACATAACTGTTTATAGTAATTTCAGACCCGAATGAGCTCGCATTGCTAGGGTACTCCTTGGACATCGACTGTATCATAGCTTTGTGCTATTCTATCTATAATTTATTAAAATCTGAGTTTTGATAGGTCCAACACGTCTTAGACCACTGTTCTCGGCAAAAATAGAAATTCTAAGGGCCGGACTGGCCCGTTTGGTTAAGATCTCAGTATAGCTGAAACACATAAAAAAAACTGCCCAATTACATGAATCCGGGCCAGTTCGGACATGTGGGAACCCTGCTGTGAGATACCCGGATCCTGGTAAAAACCGAACTGACATTTTCAAATGCAACGTATAACCCGACCACTGGGCTAGCAAAAGGCTAGCGGAAAATACTATATTCATGCTCAATTGCCGCATTTCTGTACTGATGCCGAACAGATCCCAAACAGTCTTCGAATATTTTCGTCGAAATACTCCTCCGTCACTTGTTCAACAACCTTTGCTACCCGAGATTCAATGAAAAACGGTGTTTTAGTGTTACTCATCCAAAAATTAATCAAAATTTACTTTACGTTCACGCATTTTACATTACCACGCCGGAATTTCAAGCGTCTATTTCGCCAGGAATTTAGGTTGAGGGCCGAGGAGACAACTGATAGTCGCTGTGAAACGAGTCTCCACTATTTTGGCACAATATTCAACGATAATGACTAAGTTTGTCTTGAAAGAAGGAAGTTCTCACAATATTAATCATCATGCCATGTCCATTTAACAGTAATTTATTTTGTCTCATAAGAAAGTATACAGAGTCAGTCTTTGCACCACATTCATAGGTGAAATATATAGATACTTCTCAAGTAGGTTACAATATACTTCTCAGAGGTTCTCAAGTGTTGCCTAGTACATGTACAAACACAGAAAAATCCCATGCCAGAGAAATATAGCCCTAGCCCGATACTATCCCCTATATTCTCCTGTGAGTGAAAATGGAAAAATGCATTATAAATATACACTAATTCTACAGAATATTAGACAAATGAGAGTCAGGTTGGCACATTATCCACCACAAGTACTGTAAGATGCTGTGAGACTTGAGAAGAGCATCAGTTTAGTACTTTATTGATGTTCTTGTCTTTAAAAGGTCTCATTTTCCATGTCATGTGGGTATAACCTAACTGTTCCTAATCACAGAAAGATATCTTTTCCAGTTGGACTTAGTGAACTTCATGTTTGTTTTGATATATAGGGACCTGTGGAAACAAAACAAGCATCAAAGTCTATAAGTAGGAATGTTGTAAACTGTGTTCTGTGGCATGAGATAGGTGGGTGGGTGGGGAAGCTAATTGTGTTGGTCGGAGTAACACTTTAAATAATATCTCACCAGAAATTAATGTCATGCATTGAAAAAACACTTGTTCAAAAGAAAACTTATTAAACTATAATCATCACCAAATCTATCTAGGAAAAGAAAGAAGTTAATGTATTAAGAGCTGGCTTAAATAAAATAATACTACCTGTGGTAACTGCAATATGACTCTTTTGGCCTATAATTATATGTATCTTTGCAAATTGATTGTCGACCTTGAGTCATTGAAGGCATTGACTTGTCATTGTTATCTAATTTGAACTTGCTTAGATCATGGCAAATTTTTTTCTGCCTACACCAGCTAATACAGTTAATCTCTTCTGAACATTATTGATTTAAATATACAGTAATGTATATAGTCACACCTAAACAGCTAATTGAAAAAAAAAAACAAAAGGAAATGTAGCAATAAAATACAGTTCTTTTTCCTGATGCCAAATTGATAAAATAAAATAATAATTTCTAGTTTTCTGAAACATCATTCTGTTTATATAGTTTACATATTCATAGCAAGGGAAAGGGGGAGGAGCTTATTAGACTGAGAGAGAGGCATATTTCTAAAACTGACCTTGTGAGAGAAGCTTACATAGAGAGGGATGGTTACCTGTATGAAGCAACTATAGCACACCCGGCCACTTACTATTCCTAACATATTCTGACATATCTGATATATAACACTTCTAGAACAAAGCAAAGACAAAACAAAAGACTGTATTGGAAATTTAGTGGCCGAGCACTCTAAAGTTTAGGCCACTGACTTATAGTACTTATACAGTGTTATACAGTACATGATAACAGCAGCTGGGCAGTTAAAAAACTGCATGTTCAAACCAAAACTCACAAGTTCTTGAAATGCAAAAGGTTTTACGATGTTTTTACTCTGTATTCAAAAATTTGACTGAGCACTACAGGTATAATTTCGCAGGGGACAGATTTTTTGATCTGTTCTTTGATAGACTGAAATGGTTTACTCTAATCAAATGCACAGAAACATCAAGATTCTTCTGTGTGAGTGATGTTGTGATTTTGTCTGAGCAAGTTGTCAAGTGGCAAATTAACCTCTGCACTGTATGTGACACTGGAAGTTGATTTAAATGTCGAGACAAAACAATTTTCTGTCGTGAAAATTTATAGCTTTTGCAACAACAAAGTTTTACCGCGGCCACAAAATGTCCGATAAGCTCGAAGCAATGCAGAACGAACGAGTTGAGTGAACAAAGTAAATATACATGTCTTACCTGCCCCTTGGAGCTATCGGCCGGCCTTCAAGCACTATTTTCTGTCCTGAATTGTTTGTCGGACCTTGCGCTTGATCATAACTGTGAACGTTCGACCGATTTCAGCTATATAATATCAAATCCGTTTGTTTGTCTAATCTGGTTTTCGTCCTGTTTCTTGGTGTACCGTTGTTCTCTGGTCTTGTCATCGCTCTTTAGCTCCGCTGTTAAAATTAGTACAGTACTCACACAGTTTCAGCTCCCGCTTCCGTTAAAACGTTTTCGGTCAACGAAGCATAACTCCGTTGCTTCGCGACGGACTCCCAGAAGACCCTGCGGTGCGGGTAGGCCGCCCCATGAACAACATTCAAATCGTAAAAAAGCCAACGTGTTGGGCCGGGAGAGAAAAGAACCTGGGAAACGAGATTCGAGGTTCTATCGTTTTACCCCGCATTCCCCGCGGTGCGGGTAGGTCGCCCCGTGAGAGTCTGTCGTACGACTACCATATATGGAATACAAGACAAGCCGCCATATGTACACATAAAGGGCTCTCATGTGCACATGGACGGCTCTCATGTACTCATACAGGGCTCTGAACACCAGTCTCTCTCTGCGTACAAAATGGCGGTAAACAGCAAACAGAATAGCGACCAGAACGGGGCTATACTAACGTTTTTACTGGGTTTTAGCTGCTAGAAACGCGAGCATTACATTACAACCTACTGTTGCTCGTTCTTGCACCTTGGGAAGAAGCCGGATGACCCGTTGATGAATGAATTTAGTTCAGCGCCGGAATGAAGGTATGTTTTCGCGTCGACCAGTTGAAGTGGGGAACGAAAATTGATTCGTGTTAATTCAGGAGTTCGAGAAATCGGGGGTAACATTACAGTGTTTAAACAAGTCCAAGGGAAACGAATTTTAGTTCGAATATATATATCGTGAGGTGCGAAAAATCGAGGGTTCGAGGATTTCTATATGCGGACGAACACTCAGCCACGTACAATTTCATGCCAGCAATTTGTGAAAATAACAGTTTCCTGTTCCTACAATCAGTGATATTAGAGACTAGAGACCACAAAAGCTGCCAATCAGTAAGGAAAAACCAGACCTTGTTGATCAAAGGATGTTTTTATTTTATAACCCCTTCACGGTTTTTAACGTACTTGATGTACTGCTTGTCGACATTGTTCATCCCACTTCTGACACCATGTGGTATTCTCTAAGGTCTTTATTCAAGCGTACTTTTTTGTGACGTCATCATGGCTACCGGACGCGTCTTTCTGAGTCCCCGAGGTTTTTTTGCGTTATACTTCTGTTATACTTCCTTGGCCAAGTGGAGAAAGATAGGCAAGACTCCCCCTCTATCAGTGAACATTTCGTGCCAAGTTTTCCACATGGTTGTCAACTGAAAGCGGAACACCTAGAGTTAAAGTTTCGCAACTTTCACGTTACAAGATGCCGGACCCATGTGAGTGTCGCAACTAGGGCCAAAAGCCACTACAGCTTACTACGACAATTCAACTTCGGCCTTTAGACCCATTATACAACTACTACATGACTTGGAATTAAACCCTGGACCTGCAACCGAGCCGGATAAGTCCACCGGCAACGTGAAGATAGCACATCTTAGCGTTCGCTCTTTGAAATGCCGAGATCACTAAATTCTTGTAAAAGAAACTCTTCTGGCTGGCAAGTTTGATATATTTACTGTTTCTGAAACCTGGCTTGATAGCTCGGTCTCAGACTTGGAGATTGAGATTCCCGGTTATGTTATCTACCGTGTTGATCGTCTAAGCAAGAGAGGCGGCAGGATCTGTGCTTATGTTTCACGAAATTATAAGACCGAGTACCTGAGCAACATCTCACTCATCACAGCATCTGGCTTCCACCAACTTTGGCTGAAAATCCAGGTCAGGAACTTGAAGTCCTTTATTGTCTGCACGACCTATAGACCACCGGATACTCCCGTGTCATGTTTTGATTCGGACCTCTCCGAGAATTTATGCTTCATCGTTTAACAAGCCTATTTATTTATTGGGAGATATGAACTGTAGGCTTGAAAACACTAACAATCCTAAAGCTAAGGCCCTTATTAATTTTTGTCTCTCCTATAACCTGTCACAACTTATCACCACACCAACACGAGTTACGGAGACTTCTAAATCGATCTTGGACGTTATCCTCGCCTCGGATACAAAACAAGTTCAAAGAGCAACGGTTATGAAAAGCTCGATCAGCGACCAAGACTTAGTTTGTGTTACCCTGAAACTGAAGAAAGCTCACTCCAAGCCTGTGTATCTCACCGCCAGAAGCTTCAAGCACTACAAGCCTGACGCGTTCTACAACGATGCATCACTTGCACCGTGGTCGATACTTGATGTCTTCGATGATGTCGAGGATAAACTGCATGCATTTAATTTATTATTCACGGATATACTCGAACAACATGTTCCGGTCAAAACTTTCAAAGTTCGCGGTAGATCAAACCCATGTGTAACTGACAACATTCGTGGGCTGATGAAGACCAGAGATTACTGGCTCAGGGAAGCAAAGAAAACCAATGATCGAATGGCTTGGACTGCTTACAGAAACTTCAGACAGGAAGTAAAAAAGGAAATTTGAATCGCTGAGAGAGAATTTCATCGCCAGAAATTCCAGACATTTTGCGTCCACGATTGCTTCCGGTCTTTCCCAGCGGCGTGCGGTATGAGCATGCGCCATTCACACATTCAACATTGTTACGTACTTTGCCTCAGTGGGGTGGGGGAGGGATGGGTTTCTCCGGTTCAAAAAGAGACTGCTACGTTTAGGAGACGTGCCGCTGAACGACCTAGTTGAAATTAGCTTTCGTTTGGTGCAATTTTCATGCGATTTGGAGCTTCCCAGCCCAAAATATCAACATCCGAAGTCAGCGTATTTCACGGGAGGTATTCGCCATGGCTGGCTGTGAATTGCAAATTCAAACACAAAAAGTACACATCGAATTTGCTCCAGGGGACTGACTGAGGCTTCACAGGAGATGTTCAATCCTTCGACAATCAGGTACGGGGTAGACATTTTGCGTTTTACTCAAGGTTCTTGTATTAAATGCAGCTTAAAAAGTGACAGTAGCCGGTTTTGAGCGTATTCTGCTATCAATCCCTTCTTACGTCGGCCGAAATTTTAAATTCAAAAAAGTACACATCGAATTTTACCGGAGATAAATATTTTTTGTACTGTTGTGCTTAGGAAGTTTCCCTCTTCCGAATGCTGCCCAGACATTTTTACGAACGTGCTTCAGTTAAGCGAAAAGCGCAATTTATTATCAGATCCCATACATTTCTTTGTTATTTCTTGAGCGGCTGTCAGCGTGAAACCTGATGCCTCTTCCGAGATGGCGCAACCGGATGTCTGAAATTTCTGGCGATGTGTTGCCGAACAGATACAGGGAAACCCTAACAATACAAATAACATCTGGAAAGCAATCCGGCACTGTATCCCGAATAAATCTTCAACTCGGCGAACATTTAGCAAGGACGACAAATCTGTTGCAGAAGAATTTAACCGTTATTTCGTCTCCATTGGTCATAGCACTGCTGATAAAGTAACATCGTTGGCTAATAAATACAACCTGGGGCACAACAAGAGTTATTTTCTACCAAGGCAATATCCGTTGGCTGAGCAGTTTACGTTAAGAGCCATAGACACTAAACATATCTAGTACATAATAACATCAATGCCGTCTAACAAAGCCCCTGGGATTGATAAAATTCCAATCTGTGTCATCAAGGACTGCCTCACACCAATTATTCCTGTAATTACATCTATTGTTAATGCTTCCTTTGAAACATGTACATTCCCATCAGATTGGAAAACAGCTGAAGAAACACCAACTCCTAAAGAAGGTGACTTTGACCTACCAAACAATAACAGGCCAATTTCGCTTTTACCGGTTTTATCAAAAGTCTGTGAAAGGATTGCACACAACCAGCTTACTTCTTATTTGCAATCAAATGAAAGACTAACAAAGACCCAAAGTGGCAACAAGAAATGGCACTCGACCGAGACATCTGTCATTGAAACAACGGACACAATTCTTAATGCCATTGGCAAGAAGAAGTTAACAGCTGTAGTGCTCCTAGATATGAGCAAAGCCTTTGACAGTGTCAACCACGAAACGCTCATTTTAAAATTGCAAGATGTCGGCGTCTCTGGTCCTATTCTTCAGTGGTTCCCCAGTTACCTTAGTGGTAGGCGACAAGTTGTACGAATTCACTCAACACTATCAAAGCCTCTACCTGTGGTTAGCGGCGTGCCTCAAGGAAGCATACTGGGCCGCTCCTCTTTAGCATATACACAAATGATCTTCCTTCAGTGCCGCAGAAGTGTAGCTCTCAAAGTTACGTAGATGATACGAAACTCATTATTTCTTTTCAACTCAAAGACAAACTGGACGCTATTACTGATATCAAAGACGACTTACTCAAGATAAGTGAATGGTGCTCCAGCAACCTCCTACTCCTGAGCCCTGACAAAACTAAACTGATGGTGTTTGGCAGTAGACAACTACGAGCAAAACTAGACGATTTCTGTTTTCCCCTTATGGGAAAGGACCTTGTTCCCGTACATACTGCCAAGGACCTGGGAGTGACTTTGGACTCTAACCTGTCTTATGACGAACAAGTAATTAAAACCGTTTCCTCCTGTATGTCTCGCCTCGGACAGATTAGTCGTACTAAGCATGCATTTGATAAACGCACCTTATTAGTAATTTTTAATGCTCTAGTTGTTAGCAAATTATTTTATTGTTCAAATGTGTGGGCAAATACATCCAAGTGTAACATCAAGAAATTGCAAGCCGTTCAGAACTTCGCATGTCGCATTGTGAGCGGCACGCGTAAATACGATCATGTCACGCCGCTCCTTAAGGAACTAAATTGGCTCCCTGTGGCTAGCCAGCTTTACCATTGCAGCGCCACAATGGCTTTCAAGTGTATGACAGGTTGTGCACCCGAATATCTGTCCGCGAAATTCATCACGCGAGCGGAGATCAGCGGTCGTAATACCAGGAGCTCCCAAATGTTGGACATACCTCTTTTTAAAACTGCTAGTGGCTAGAGAACATTTTATTATAGAACTGTAAGCACTTGGAATTCTCTAGACTCTTCTCTTAAACTTTGTAATTCTGTAGCTGTTTTAAACGTCGCCTTTGGGACAAATTACTGAAAGAACTCTGGGATTCTTAATGTTATTATTATTTATCTATTTTATTTATATATCTATTTATCTATTTTATTTATTTATTTTGTTATATTAATATTAATGTTAATATTGCTTTTAAAATACGTATTATTATTATTATTATTATTATTATTAGTAGTAGTAGTAGTAGTAGTATATTGCCTTCGAGTATATTGCATTGTATTTAAATTTAGATTGTCTTTGAAAAGGCTCTTTGGGGAAAGTCAATAAAGTATGTATGTATGTATGTATGTATGTATGTATGTATGTATGTATGTATGTATGTATGTGTGTACTTTATTACAGACTGTTTAACCCGGAGCGTGAATGCGTAATCATAAAGACCATTAACTATTAACTAATTAACTAATATTAGATAACACAACAGACACCATATATGCTTTGGGAATTCTTAACCGCGGAAAAGAGATTTGTTGACCTCTCGGTCATGAAAATAAGTCATGCAAACAAAAGTGGTTTTCTTGGTCGGAAGCTTTCCGAGTTAGAGGCTGGTATTTCTCATGACGGATGCTTGTGAATGATGCTTTGACTCTTTTAATTAGGATTGGGAAAAAATGAGGTACCAGGAGCAATTTAATCGCGTTGAAAATGGACTATTTTAAGCAATAGCTTCAGCGGTTTTCAGTGGTGTATATAAAATGTCTTGAATCAACGTCATTAAATTCGATACGGACACTTTAAATAGTCTCGAATGTAGAAGGAGGAATGTCTAGCTGCTCTGAGCAAATTGAATCAAATCGGATTTCATTGACTTCAAGACTTCATTGACGCTTTTCTTTCGCACATAATTCAGACAAAAGATGACGCGGAAATCGCCCCTTTTGGAGCGCAATCAAACTTTTGCAATTTTTCCGAAGGTAAGGCCTATCCGATACGTTTTTGCGACGCTACGGAAAGCTGTCCGGTACAGTGTAACCGTAGCCTTAGGCTATTTAGTAAAAATCAGCTAGTGGTCTAATGCTAATCCTGCAATCTGATTGACTACGCTACTTGATGTCTATCAGCCGACAGACGTCGAGTAGCGAAAAATCGGTTTTCACTTGGACGCCGCTTCCCCAACTAACACAAACGTTTATACAACGTTGTACCAAGGTTGTGGATTGGTTACGTCACTTTCAACGTTTCAAGAACGTTGTAGTCAGGTCAGATCACAACGTTGCTTAGCCACCTTCGGACAACGTTAGGTATTGACGTTTAATAAACGTTGTAGACACGTTAGGGTTGTAAGGTTTTTAAGTTACCTCCAGAAAACGTTATGAGCTGACTTTCTTTTAACGTCAGGCTGCAACGTTATAGCTTACCTACAGAAAACGTTGTACTGACGTTCTTTTTACGAAAGATAGCAACGTTTTACAGTTACCTCCAAAAAACGTTGTTTGCTGACGTTCTTTTAACGTCAGGCTGCAACGTTATATATTACCTAAAGAGAAACGTTGTGCCGCCGTTCTTTTTACGAAAGATAACAGTGTTTTAAAGTTACCTCAAGAAAACGTTGCTTACGTGAGAGCAAACCTGCTAGTTTCTTTTAGGAGTATTGAAATGTTGCGTTTTCCTGCATCTCCAGGCAACGTCATATAATAGGTCAGACTAGAATGAGTTGTTTCAATAATTGTATGCTCCAATGTGAACAAGACAGGCCCGTGGCCAGTGCGCTTGTGGCGTCATTAATACAATGAATAGAGACACGCGGGGTCCCGGGAGAGGAACTTTTGTCGTGCGTTTATATGCAAAATATATTATAGCCGAGTCAGTTTTTGCACATGACGGATCCAAGAGCTGCCTTTATTTTTCTTGCCCTCTTTTCTTCTAATTTCGGTCAAACAGATATTCACGAAAAAGTGTATTATAATAATTGAGAGAAAGCATTTATCGAAGGCCCCGTAGGAATATTCTTCGTTTGCAACAACCCAGTTTTCATAGCTCCCGACTCATGCAGGGTATGATGTTTCATACGGAATAATATTTTCAATGAGTGATTTGCTTTTGCCTTGAGTTATCTTTTTGCCGGGAGCATTTTGAACTTGCTTTCCGACGATGCACGTGACAGTACTGGTGTGACGCTTGCTATAGTAACCTGGCAACTTTGTTGATTGAATTTTCAAGCTGACATGTTTTGTGGAGGAACTGTGTTGTCATTTTGTAATGGGATTGACTGGGGAATACCCGACATCTTAAGTAGCTGCAAGACAGCGTAATAGCCTTATCTCATGTTGGAATGCTCTTAGAACATGATGCCCGGTATCATTTTTGGCTATCTGTAGTGCCAACATCCCATAAAACTGGTGACTGACACCTATCAACCGACTGCCCAATGGTGAAGTTGCTTCGTCATCTCCACTGGAGTTCTCGTCTTGACACTGTCGGGTTGTAACGAAAACAAAGACCCTGAAAACGAAGACCTATAACCCCGGAAAACGAAGACCCTAACAGCAACAACAAAAAGCTTTTCTCAGTGCCACTCTCTTTAATATTGCTTCTTTATGCCTATCTCTGCAGCAGATGTTGGAATGTTTGCGTATGTATCATGTGCAAGTATAGCTGCAATAACAGCTTTTTAGTCTTATCTCGTCTTTGCTAATCTTCCCAGCGTGTGCATCATGTTCAAGTGGTTGCAATTGAAAGCTTTTTAGACTTATCTCTGCAGCACATTAAAACATGATACTTCCCATGGTGAAGTTACTTCGTATGAAAAAGCCATCTCAGACGTTATGCATCCTACATGTATAAGTCTGATCACTAATATGTTCAAGACTGCTATGCATTAAGCTTTAACGCAAAATTCTGGGTCGATACAAAATTAATCTCTATCGGAAGCTGCAGACATTTGAATACCGTGACAACAAAGGAATGCATCACGCTTGTGGAGCGAACATTAGGCTCGGATAGTCGGATATCAACCTTGAGCTTTTGAAGACTTTGAGGTATTCAATGACAAATATTCTCGATGTAATTGCCTGCCGGTCTTCCCTGCTTTTGTTAAAGCGGCGTGATTGAAAGCTAAGTAGCTGATGATTCGGGATTCCCCGTTCTATGATATTATGCTCGTGACATTTCATTGACAGATCTTGTATCTTAATCTCGCCTGATGTTTGCCTCAAACCTATTAGTAATTCAGTATCCTCAGACAATAAACAAAGAACCTTTATTTCACGCAAAACGAACTTAAACCCGACTGTTCGTATACGCCGCGCGCTACACAAAGCCCAGAGTTTCCGACAAAGGGAGACGCTCTGCCTGCAGGGAAAAGTTCAAGTTTTATCAACTTTCGACACGTCTTCTACTGCTTATTCGATGTTCTTTCATACAAATATTGCTCAGAACACAGATACATTGGTTGAAGCGGTATCTATAATCGAGCATTTGCAAAAACACAACCCTTTGTACTTTACGGGGGTCCCGCTGGTAACACATCAAGCATTTGTGTACGGCTATTTTCAAATCTTCCGACGCTTAAAAACAATGCAAGCCAAAATCGTTCTTAGAGTATGGCTTCCGTACATCCAGAAAGCCAACCGATGATCGTTTTGTTTGGATCAACAACTGAAGGACCGGAATTTTTTTCTATATCCCTTGACAGAGAAAACCCATTGTACTTGGTTCTGTGATTTTGATCTCTGAGTACGTCTGGTCTTGCAATGCCGTTCTTGCAATTCCGTTCACCCAGAAAGCCAACCGATGTTCAGTTCGGATGGGATACAGGCTAACACAATTCAATTTCAGTCTCTTGCTTCAATCGCCGACATCTCAAATCACTCGCGAGGAAATGTCAATTGCATAACGTCATCGCAAATCACGTGATAATGCGAACAATCACCGTGTGCAGATTCGTAAAGCAGAAAAAAAAAGCAAACTCCATTTTAAAGCTTGTGTTATCCACAAGCAATAACACTATGATGTCGATCGAATTTGGCAGAGCATCATCTCGCTATTTAAATGTGCTGTACTCAACGTCTAAAAGACTATCAAGTACCTAACATCCACTAGCAATAACCACGGGTCTTGGAAGATTCAAAACGGCGTTTCCCAGTTGCGAGAAGACACCAAATGTTGATATATCACATTTGGTTGCCTAGATAGAAAAAAGAAAAACAAATTGACTCCTGCTAACCCGTGTTTGATTGACATTATATAGTGGAGTGCATGCAATATCACGCACAGGAACGAAGCGCAGATTGAACCAGCAGTTTGATAATTTTTCAATCCAGCCATCGTCAGGAAATCACAAACAGCCGTTTTATCGGCGTATAATATAGTCGTTAATTTCAACAGCAACGTACAACATCACAGGGCATCACACAGCATCACAAGGCATCACACAGCATCACAAAGTATCACACAGAAACACAAAGTATCACACAGCAACACACATCATCATACGGCGTCACATAGCAAAGCAAGGTATTATACAGCATCACAAGGTATCACACAGTATCACAAGGCATTACACGGCAGCATACAGTATCACAAGGCATCACACAGCATCACAAGGTATCACACAGTATCACAAGGCATTACACGGCAGCATACAGTATCACAAGGCATCACACAGCATCACAAGGTATCACACAACAACATAAGGCATCAATCACACAGCTTCACAAGGCATTTCACAGCAGCATACAGTATCACACAGCAACACACACTACTGACAAGGCATCACACAGCATCACAAGGTATTAAACAGCAACAAAGGCATCACACCGCATCACAAGGCATCACACAGCATCACAAGGCATTGCACAGCATCAAATGGCATCACATAGCATCACAAGGCATTACACAGCAGCATACAGTATCACAAGGCATCACACAGCAACACACAGTACTGACAAGGCATCACACAGCATCACAAGGCATCACAAAGCATTAGTTATTTTTCATTCTTTTAAGTGTTTTGTCACAGGATATAACATCCAAGGCAGCACATTTATAACTTCCTGTAGTTATAAAATTGCACCATATTGTTCAATATTCATCACTTTTGAGTAGTAGTTATAGAACTAGCTGGCAGTGCTAACACCTCTGTCAACACCTCAGTCAGATCGAGTCGGGCCAAGCGTCAATCTCTATATTTCTATAAAGGTAACATTTACTTTAATTTACTTCTGATCCTGGTGACCTTTGCTAATTTTGTCTATTGGTTGATTTGTTATCTTCCTAATTCATACACAGCTTTTAATTTGTTTCGCTTATGCGTTTGTAGTGTACAGCCCCATAATTTTCGTGGCTATAAACCTTTTTGTAAGTTTCGTGGCTATAACCTGTTTATTGTAACTTGTCTAATCTGCCTTGCTAACCGCAGCATTGATCGAACAACGCTGAACAGTAATTCGATAACTATATAATAGTCTGTCATTTTTACAATGCTGTTTGCTCAGTTAATGTTGCTGCAGTGTATAACACGATCGTATTACTTTGCGGTTATTAATATTTGGTCCGAAATCACACATAGATTACAAGAATTTTGAATTATTTCTTAGACGTTAACACGGCCGTAGTCACAATACAGTACAATAACATGTACTCAAAATCGACCGGACGTGTGTAATTTATCCCTCCAGATGAATATCTTGGTACCCCAAGGAGTGTGCCGAATTACTGAAGATATGCTCGTGGCCGCGTGCATTCACGCCACAAACAAAAACCTTAATATAGACACCTCGATCAGGCAATAGCCAGTCGTGTATAACCATACATTTGGATCATACCCACACAAAATTTTAGGTACATTTTTGGTACCAAAAAGATATCTTCTGGGTACATCTGGATTGGACATGGTATCGTTTAGGTACATTTAGAAAAATGTACCAAAAACATACCTTGTATAAAATACCCAAAATGTATCTGAAACATTCCAATTACATACATGAAGGAAAATGATTTCAGGACACCCAAAATGTACTTTCAAATGTGTACTTCTGACATATGTATTTGATAATTAAAATGTACCTTCCAGATAATGTACCTGAAATGTACTGTCGATAAAAATACCCAAAATGTACCTTCCAGAATTATGTACCTAAAATGTAATTGATAAAAATATCCAAAATGTACCATGAAAAATATGTACCTGAAATGTATGTTAATAAAAATACCCAAAATGTACCCTCCAGAAAATGTACCTGAAATGTACGCTTGATAGAAATACCCAAAATGTACCCAAAAATGTTATTGCTTGTGACGTCACAAGCTTTAAAATGCAACGATTTTTTTATTTTTTTTATTTTTCTGGGTTAGAAATCTGCATGCGGTGATTGGTTCATATTATCATGTGATTGGTGATGACGTTGTGATCAAGTGACTTGGCGGGCGAGCAGTTTCGCCATTTTGAAGACAGCAAGTTGCTTGCCTTAGTTGGCTCTGTGGATTATTTTATGGACCGCTCATCTTACTTACAAACGCATACGCCGGCTGCGGTAGACCCATACTAAATTTCATTGAGCGGTTTTGGCTTGGGTCGGTCCGTTCAGCCTCAAAAGCCATATTGAAAGCCATGAAAGCAAATGCAATGAACTTATCAATGAACTGCATAACTATGCACAACTGTACAGAAATGTACGAAGAATCTGACATCCAGAACCTTGAGAACTTGAAGGAACAAGCTGAACGAAGCCGCTCGACATACAAAGACGAGAACCTGTGTAAAGACGGCGATTCTTGACAAGCGCTTGATAGCGGATTATATGGAACTGTTTAGTATGAGGGTGAACTTGAAGGTACTTTGTATTCTTTTACTTTGTATTATTCTTGCTGATACAAGTAAAGCGTCAGAAAATCTGACTTTTGTTTGGGATCAAAATTTCACTCTGCTGTGCATTTATGTTGTTGTTGCGACATTTTGGCTCGGTGCCATGAAGGTCAAAAAGTCAGTGGAACAGATGGCGTTGTTATTTGAAAATTGGGAAATGGCTGAGGAAAAAGTGACCGTTGGTAGATCTCGCTTCGCTCAGTTTTATTGTATTCCCACAAATGTTTATGTGAAAGAAAACCGAAGTCCTGCAAGACAAAGTCGTGAGCCAAGCCACGTACCCTTGAATAACCTTTCACGCATTTTGAACAAGAGTAGAAAAAGCAGGCGACTAATACAAGAATACATTTCAAAGAATGTCCCAAAGTCGTCAAAAGTCCATGGTTATACCCGAGCTTACGTACTTCACAATGCTAATGCGTTCCGAGAACGTGCATGTAAACAACATGTAAACAATAAAAAGCCACAGATGGAAATGGAAAGAGAAAATTAGGATCAATAAACCATCGCTGCGAGAAAGCTAGAAGCTCAAAAAGAAGATTGCCAAAAGTAACCGAGGTGCTAAGATACGTTTGTATTTTAAAATGTGTTAAAAAACAGGCATTGCAAGACCAGACGTACTCAGAGATCAAAATCACAGAACCAAGTACAATGGGTTTTCTCTGTCAAGGGATATAGAAAAAAATTCCGGTCCTTCAGTTGTTGATCCAAACAAAACGATCATCGGTTGGCTTTCTGGATGCACGGAAGCCATACTTTAAGAGCGATTTTGGCTTGCATTGTTTTTAAGCGTCGGAAGACTTGAAAATAGCCGTACACAAATGCTTGATGTGTTACCAGCGGGACCCCCGTAAAGTACGAAGGCTTGTGTTTTGCAAATGCTCGATTATAGATACCGCTTCAACCAATGTATCTGTGTTCTGAGCAATATTTGTGTGAAAGAACATCGAATAAGTAGTAGAAGACGAGTCGAAACTTGATAGAACTTGAACTTTTCCCTGCGGGCAGAGCGTCTCCCTTTGTCGGAAACTCTGCGGCTTTGTGTAACGCGCGGCGTATACGAACAGTCGGCGTTTAACTTCGTTTTGCGTGCAGTAAAGGTTCTTTGTTTATTGTCTGAGGATATTGAATTACTAATAGGTTTGAGGCAAATATCACGCGAGATTAAGATACAAGATCTGTCAATGAAATGTCACGAGCATAATATCATAGAACGGGGAATCCCGAATCATCAGCTAATTAGCTTTCACTCACGCCGCTTTAACAAAAGCAGGAAAGACCGGCAGGCGATTACATCGAGAATATTTGTCACTGAATACCTCGAAGTCTTCAAAAGCTCAAGGTTGATATCCGACTATCCGAGCCGTAATGTTCGCTCCACAAGCCCGTGATGCACGCCTTTGTTGTCACGGTATTCAAACGTCTGCAGCTTCCGATAGAGATTAATTTCGTATCGACCCAGAATTTTGCGTTAAAGCTTAATGCATAGCAGTCTTGAACATATTAGTAATCAGACTTGTACATGTAGGATGAGTAACGTCTGAGATGGCTTTTTCATACGAAGTAATTTTATCATGGGAAGTGTCATGCTTTAATGTGCTACAGAGATAAGTCTGAAAGCTTTCAATTACAGCTACTTGAACATGATGCACACGCTGGGAAGATGAGATAAGGCTATTACGCTGTCTTACAGCTACTTAAGATGTCGGGTATTCCCCAGTCAATCCCATTACAAAATGACAACACAGTTCCTCCACAAAACATGTCAGCTTGAAAATTCACTCAACAAGGTTGCCAGGTTGTATAACAAGCGTCACACAAGTACTGTCACGTGCATCGGAAAGCAATGAAAACTGGGTTGTTGCAAACGAAGAATATTCCTACGGGGCCTTCGATAATTGTTTTTTCTCAATTATTATAATACACTTTTTCGTGAATATCTGTTTGACCAAAATTAGAAGAAAAGAGGGCAAGAAAAATAAAGGGAGCTCTTGGATCCGTCATGTGCAAAAACTGACTCGGCTATAATATCTTTTGCATATAAACGCACGACAAAAGTTCCTCTCCCGGGGCCCCTCGTGTCTCTATTCATTGTACTAATGACGTCACAAGCGCACTGGCCACGGGCCTGTCTTGTTTAAAAAAAGATACCGAAAATGTACCACAGCATAAAGTGTGCCTATATATACCTTGATAAAGATACTCAAAATGCACTATAAACCAAGTAGATTGTAGTGTCTATGATTATATTTAACAAATAAACCAGCTTCAACGTGCTCCGTTCAGAAATAAAGCACGCAGCAAGTGAAGAGAGCACGAAAGAAGTGTAGGGAGAAACGCGAGCCGAAGGCGAGCGTTTTTCCCCACTTTTTGAGTGCTCTCGGCACTTGCTGCGTGCTTTTCCCTCTCCAAACTGTTGAAGTGCTTTTTGATGAGGTCACGTTCTTTACCGATTCACGGTGAACCGTACTAGCTGGTGCCTTCACTTAAAGCCAAATTTTATCTCGAAGTTGGGCATTGGTGACTCCATTCTCGTATTATTTTCTCTTTTTTTGCCAGAGGATGACGTAAGCGTGGTTTATAACTTATAAACCACGGGTAAGTGTGGTTTATAAGTGGCAAACCACGGTTTTCGACCAATCAGCGCGCGGCTTGTATCGTGACTATGTTATAAATATATATACACTATGAACTAAACATATATACCCACAATGTATATACCTTGGTATACAAGAATTGTACCAAATGCTTCTTGAGAAAGTAATCTCTACATAAAGATAATTATTTTGATAAATTAATTACCTATAAATTATGTATTTAAAAAGTTATTATGATGGAAGAGATATTCCAAATATGTGTCCATATAAAGAAATCAATGTCATCCGTTCTGTCTGAAGGGTATAAAAATCTATTTTATACATACATTACAGAGTATCTATAGTCGTCATGTCTTATTCTTTTTCAATAGAATTAGGAGTGATACCAATGTATGCACTGCCTTCTCCTGTATCAAGATAAAGGCATTTGCGAAGAATGCTCTCCACAGATATGCACATCAACTGCGTTGCCTCTCTTATGACAGGTATCAGATGCATTAGCTCGGCAACTGGACCCGTGAGATTTGACGAATTCAATGTTGTAGAGGGATCCTTCTCAAAAACTTTGATCATTGCTTCTTTTTCTCAGGATGATTTCTCTTACGTTCCGTGGCTTTTGCTTCATCTTGATAAACACTTTCGTGCGTTCTTGGTTGGGCTTCATAACTTCGATTTTGTTGTTTGATGTATGGGTATATTCTGCAGTTCCCTTTCTTGTCCGTCCTCAGATTTTCACCTTTATGTTTACAGTAGGGGCATCCATTTTGTCCATTGAACTGCATCAGATCCAAAAACGGACACTTTGCAGGAGCATCAAGAGTGCTACTAATTATCATTGCCTTTACTGTGATCGGATTTGGACAGTCAGGAACACAAACTTCGAACCCATCCCTGTACAGAGATTGTAATGCAGTACTCAGTGGATGGAAGAATGTTTGGAAAATTGGCTTTGAATGGCCAAACCAAAGTCCTGCAAATATTCGGTATTTGCGCGTGTACCTCACCTTTGGAGGCAAGTCACAAATAACCATATATACAGGCCAAACATTGAAGTTTGACGAGCCACTCCAAAGCAATGTCTATCAATCTGAAAAGCAATGTTATACGGATTTCTTAAAAATCCCTCGCCTCCAAAAAATCGTTAAAAATTATTTCCATCTAAAATGTCTTCTATGTTTTTAGCAGTGCCACGCTTCTGCTTGCTTTCCTCGTGCTTAAACTTGTACTGTAACAGATTCAAGAAGCCTTTTTCCTGAAAGAAGCTGCTAAGTTGAGTGATCAATGGCAATAAAATGAAAGACCGCCAAGTTGTACAATTTAGTCCATTGAAGTTGAAAGCACAGTGAGTGCATTGCTGCTGTGCTGAAGGGATTTCGTTTCCAATGTAATTATTGCAATTATTACATACGTAGTGCCATTCAATCGGAGCTTTTAAATTTCCAAAAAATCCCACAGTTGTTTCGCTGATCTCTTGCACTGGTTTGGTGTAGGGCAGTGCAAGTAAATTAACATGAGCAAATGAGCCAGGGCACTTCCCGTCAAACGTTCTGCCATGGCATACGTTATGACGGAAATTACGTGCATGGATGTGGTTAGCGGGCATCCTTCAAACAGAGGCTGATCATTACACTTCTCGTCAGTCTCATTTTCGTCGGCACCGCATTCAAACAAATCAGAAGCATCCTCTTCTTCATCCAACTCTCCCATTTCTTCGTTTTCCTCCATGGCAAGGGTAATACCTTCATTAAAATCTGTCGCTAGATATTCAACGTCTTCAGTAACCTGGATAGTATCTTCATCTTCTGTGGGATCATAATCGTTTTCAAACGAGGCCCCTTCGAAACCGATTTATCGACTCGCATTTCGGCCGAATCCTCCATGTCCAACAAGGCAGTTTGCTGACAAAAAGGTACAGATTCTGTAGTGGGAAGAGGTGAAATTGCTCTGTCCTGTTCTTCCAACCAGTCACGGCGAGTGCTCCGGGGTATCTGTTTCCATTCTAATCCTTGCTTATGCAGGTAAGATAGGTATCTTTTCCTTGGTTTTTGTTTGTTTGTTTGTTGTTCTGCCATATTAAAACTTAAACGCAAAAAGTGGATATGTTTAGTGATCGCCTAGAGCATAATTAATTCATTTGGCATCTCCCCGTAGTAAATTTCCGGAGTAACATTAAAAACATACCCAAGGTAAGCAAGCCGGCTACGCAACGTGCAGATATCCACGACTATGCACGTAATATCGGTAGTTATTTCTAGGTTATCGCTTTGTTTAATGCTTGTCTGCCATAACAAATCTAACGCGCAAAAGGTGATTCCCGCCTAATTTCCGCACGGTAATTATGAGGCAGTCTCTGTAAAAACCACCAGCTGATTTTTTGCGTCAAAAATGGATTTCGCTAATTTTCCTCCCACAAGTCAAGGTTGATATGCACCTCAAAAAACTGAAACCCTTTCGTCTGAAATATTTTTGTGTCCTCCGAAATCGAGCAAAATGACCTTGACCCCGTGTCAGCCATTTTGACGCCTGTCGGATTTCGAAAATTGGCAAAGTTCGGCCGGTCGCTTTGTCAGTAGTACAAGTTCCCAAAATTTAAGGTTTCTTTTATTTGAAAGAATGGCATCTGTTCTTTACATAGAAGTGTTCCAAATCTCAGTGCGTCAAATATCTGCAGAATACCAGGTCAATAGTCTAACCTGCCTCCGACTACGTTTCACGATGGCATGTTTTGACCTTTTTCAAAATGTATTTAGCAAAAAGTGGGAAAGTTTATTCTGAAGCAGTCTGCAGTAAATTAAAGTTTAAGGTTTCATCTACAAATATCTGCAATAAAAGCTTTTGGCCTCGATCTTCTCCAGTGTGCTATGAGCTTCTGAATATCACTAATTTCACACTTTTTGCAGTTACGTGCGCCCGTTTTTCGACTGTCACATTAAGCATTGTTAGCCGCTGCAATCTAAACAAATGCCGTCTTACATGATTCTGAACAACTGATAAAGCTTGAACAGTGCGTGGGTACACAAATTTGTCCGTTTTCCGCCAAAAGTTGAGTGTCAAATCTCTTAAATGATTGCGTACCACACATGCGACTGCCGCCGTCCACATAAATAGAGTAAAGATGCATTTTACACGCAAGAAATACACATCCTTTATAAACCTTACCAATATTTTCGCTGAATTTTACAGTATATCAAAGAAACACATTGTGGTTCTTTCTCTGCATGAATAATTTCGCCGTTAATTGTCAGCGACAAGACGTCAACAACAGAATGACGCAGTCTATTTTTAGATTGGATTGTAACGCAACCTGTGTTTCACCGTATTAGGATCTGATGTGCCAAAGGTGGGTCAGTAGATGATGCATATCTATATTTAGGTTCAGGAAGGAAAAAAAATCATAGTCATTTGCTTGTAAAATCTGCGAGGTACTTTTTTTTTTCAATACAAAACCGGAATGGGATAGTAATACTCAGCTGATTCTCTTGGCAAACAAGGGCGCGGAATTGATTCCCGAACACAGCGCAATGGCAAACTGTTTTCTTTTGAGGAAAAAGGGTTTTACTTGTGGTAATTCAAGAGGAGTTGCAGATGTAATACAATTGTTGGACTGCAAGGCGGACGTGAGCAACCATCTGGCCACTTATAATTTATCAAAAGAAAGGCTGACAGAATACCAGCTAATCCTTGCCAGGGCTGGCTTTTTTTATTTGATTGAGGCCCAAATCAGATGTATGTGGGTTTGCCCTCGTCATCGACACAATCTTGGGAAGTTTTGGACACGCTCAAGAACAACTTGTCAGTATCCCGACCATAAAGCACCAAGAAGTAGACTAAATAAGGGCCCGGGCCAAGTTGTCAATCTTCAAATCGCTAAGGATGTATTTCGAGTCCATGGATCTGTCCTTCAACTTGGATCACGTAAGTTTTATGTCTATGTGACTGTGTCTATGTGAATCGATCTAACTAAAATTCATTTTGTTGTCTACATTTTTGGTAAGTCCACCACACCCATATTGCTTTTTTGTTTAATATCTAATGAAAGATTTAAATTAAAAGTTTTCTAGTTAGGTTTTCCAGGCAAATTTCTACAGAAAGCTTATGTATTGATGGTGCCGGGCTTTTTATCAGCCAGTCATATTCGAGTATTATCTCATACAAGTGTACACAACTGTGTGCACAATTTGAAACTAGACAATGTTCATTCATTGGAAACTTAGTTTTCTTATGTTTTTTAGCCATATGTAACGGTCGGCGCAAGCGTCACAAGACTTTGGCGAAAGAAGAGGTTTGGCTAAAGGAATCTGCACCTAGAAAAGAGGCAGAAGTAGACCAAGAAATACCGACTTCTCAGATCCGGTGAGTACACTTGATTGAGACTGTTAACGAAGTTACACTAACAAGCCGTGGCCTTGATTTTACACTAATAAGTCGTGGCCTTATAGTTTTTTAAACATTTTCCACGCCAGCTTTTGTCGCTTTCGCAATTCATTCATTCTAGGTGGTAGAAACAGAAAATATATATCCTACTTTCTGCAGAAAAAAGAAGCAAATTAACCTTTGATTTGTCAACCTCGCTCCATCCGAAAAAAAGAGAAAGAAAGAAGGAAAAAAAAAAAAAAAAAAAAAAAACAATAACGCGCCTGAGGATAGAGTTGGCTAGATATATTATTGTGACTTGACTCTTGGTAACTATTGACTGAATGCAATTTGCAGCAGATGATTCCTCGAACCTTGTTAACTCCAGCTGTCTTAAGTCTTGGTCTGCACCCCAGTCTCCGAAGTTTAAGAACGAAAAAAAGAGGGGGGAGGGGGTTTACTAGTAATAAGTTTTTAGAGTCGAATATTTGATAATGATGTTCGTAATATTGTTATTTATAGTATTATTATTATTATTATTATTATTATTATTATTATTATTATTATTATTATTACTATTTTTACATCAATCCAAGTGATATCGCTGCATATAGTCTATCAGCCTTAGCTTACAACGTATCGTTACTATCCTAGAATAACCGGATCATCGTCCCGACACCTTGAAAGCCCCGCAGAGTCCCCATCGCCGAATGATCAATCTTTTTCCAGTAAAGGCTGGACTCCAGGTGCGTGGCGCTGCAGTGAAGCAACTTTTAGCTCATCAGACGATTCCTTGGAAGCTTCAGCTAAAGTTGATAACTCTGATATAACTCTGCAAGTATTTAATGATGCAATAGGGAAAATCTCGCAATATGCTTCATACCAGAAAACGAACAAACTAACATTTAGACTCAACACCACATGGACTGAAGCAACGGAACAAGAAAAACAGTTGTGCGCAGAAGAGGCAACCGAAGCATGCCGCGTCGTCTGCAGCATAATTGTCCCCAAAGATCCTGACATGCTGTTTAATGCTTTGCTGCGGCCACCAACATGTAGTGATGTAAGCGCAGATCTGATAGCTCTGATGACTGCACACAAACAGGCACCATCTAAGCAACTGAAGATACAGATCCTCAGCATATATGCTAATCGATACAGCATCAACCAACTGCTTCAGATGCACGAGAAGTTTGAGAAGATAACAGAATGGCAAGTGAGGCAAGCTAGGAAACATGCAGCGACCGTCGGAATAGCAGCAACTGTTGAAAAGCTGCCACACCATCGCATTTCCATAGATGTGACGAAGCTAACTTATTTCCTGGAATTTACTGATCGCCCGTACTTCTTCCAGGACGTGGCGTTTGGCACACGGACGCTCAAGTTAGAAAGTGGCGAAAAGCTTATGATGCCAAATATTATCCGCACTGTCACGCGATCTACTATAATAGCACAGTACCTCAAGTACTGCAGTGATGAGGACTTTTCACCTCTGAGCAGAGCGACTTTATACCGAATACTGTGCGTAAGGGAGGCATCACAGCGCACAAGCTTGAAGGGACTTGATAACACAGCAGCTGATGGTTCGGAAGCTTTTGAGACTGTTCTCAAGGTTGTAGATGAACTCCAGAGGGTGGGTGCGCCAAAGGAATGGTCCGAAGAAACCCGAAAAGAACTACGTGATGCTAAGCGGTACCTCAAGACAACCTACAGAGATCACTGCAAGCCACAAAGCCAGTGTGCTGACCATTGTCGAGACTATGCCCTCAGCGATCCAACAGACAACGATCTGCGGCAGGCATGCGATCACAGTCACGGAGAAGTCTGCAACAGTTGTGAAAGCGTCAAGAACATCTTTGAGGGCATTGAAATCAAGATCGAAGAGATTGCACCGAATTTCTATACCAGTGAGCAAAAGGAGGACTTACTTTATGACCTCAAGCAAGCTAAAGAACATCCTTCGTTCAGCCAATCAGGAAGCCAGTAAGCAGCATGTGCTGGACAACTTGGACGTCAAGTCAGTACTAATACTTGTCGACTGGGCGATGACGTTTTTGCAAATAAAGTACAGAGAGAAGCAAAGCGACTGGTTCGGCAAACGTGGCCTAAACTGGCACATTTCAAGTGTCGTCTCAAAGACTGAATCCGGTAGCACTGAAGTCTTGACTTACGCCCACCTTTTCGACAGTTGCACCCAGGACTGGTTTGCCGTGGCCAGCATCATAGAGCACCTACTATCGTGCATCAAGAAAGAACAGCCATCCATTGAAAGAGTCTTCCTGCGTTCAGACGAAGCTGGATGCTACCACAACCATCAATTGATCGCAGCAATGCAAGGGATTGGTCAGAGGCATGGTGTTATAGTGGAAAGGTAGGACTTCTCTGAGCCCCAGCAGGGAAAAGATGTGCGATCGTATCTTGTGTCCAATGAAGGCGGCAATCAAGCGGTACTGTAATGAACGTCATGACATCCGCACCGCATCAGACATGCGAAAAGCTCTCCGCGAACGACCAGTGAGAGGAACGACAGCCGCGATGGGCCACGTTGACCAAAGTAGAAAAGAGATTGTGGTGAAAAAATTCCCAGGATTCAGCTCATATCACAATTTTGGCTTTGAAGAGAACGGCATTCGAGTTAGCAAAGCATTTGGAGTTGGCAGAGGAAAACTCATTTTGTATGGGAACATCACGACTAAGCCACAGGGCCAACATCACTAGTCACAGAGGAAGACAAGGGATTTTTTCCGCCAGTATTGCGCAGGGAACTACATCAGAAGAGTAAGGAGATAGCGGAGACTGACGACGGCGTAGTGCAGTACGAATGTCCGGAAGTTGCTTGCACACGGTCATTTAGTCGCTTAAAGATTTGGAAGCTCACCAAGATGTTGGCGTCCACTTCGTTGCCTCAAGCGAGAGCATATTTGACTCCTTGAAGAGAGACTGGGTCAAGAAATTCGCCACAATTTCTTTAGAAAAGAAGAAAGATGCGCTGGAAACAAGATGCGAGTCTAGTACTCAACCAATTGCTGCGCACTGTCCCATGGGCTGGGCACTGCACAAGCCTCGACCAGCACCAACTCGGTATTCCCCGCAGGTTAGGCAATACCTGAACAACTGCTTTGATTTGGGTGAGAAAACGGGCCACAAGGCAGATCCCCAGCAATTGGAACAGATATGAGGAATGCAAGAAACGAGAGTGGTGACAGAATGTTTCAAAGACAGGAATGGTTGAACAAGGCACAGGTCCAGGGGTTCTTTTTGCGATTAGCTGCTAGTCGTCGAAGGCCAAAAACTGCCGATGACGACGTTGGCGATGAGGAGAAGGAGCAATGCAGCGAAGACGCCCTGGCCCAGGAACTCATGGAACGTGAACAGTGCGTTTTGAAAAGCGTCATCCAGGAACTGTCTCTCAAGCACCCCATTGAATATGGCTCATTCAATCTTTGCGAGTATTACCGCACGAATAAGCTGAATAGCTTCAGCGTGAAAGTACTTAAAGAGATGTGTTCTCATTTTGACATTTCCTTTAAGTCAAGAGACAAAAAAGCCGACCTGGTGGCGAAGATCGGACATGAACTAAAAGCGTGTTCCTGTTTCAAAGCGTAAGCTAGATTACGTGAACGCACAAATGGAAAGTTTCAAAAATTGTGAAAAACAGGTTGCGTTACAATTTGATCTAAAAATAGGATACGTCATTCGGTCGCCGATCAATTAACGGAGAAATTATTCATCAAAGAAAGAATGACAACGTCTTTCTTCGAAATACTATAAAATGCAGGGAAAATATAGGCAAGGTATATAGAGGTGCATGTGTGTATTTTCTTGCGTGTGAAAACATTTATGTAGACGGCGGCAGTAGTCGCATGTGTGATCCGCGATCATTTAAGAGATTTGACACTCAAATTCTGGCGGAAAACGGACAAATTTGTGTACCCATGCACTGTTCAAGCTTTATCAGTTGTTCAGAATCATATAAGACTGCATTTGTTTAGATTAACAATGTTTAATGTGACAGTCAAAAAACGGGCGCACGTAATTGCAAAAAGTGTGAAGTTAGTGATATTCAGAAGCTCATAGCACACTGAAGAGGATCGAGGCCAAAAGCTTTTATTGCAGATATTTGTAGATGAAACCTTAAACTTTAATTTACTGCAGACTGCTTCAGAATAAACTTTCCCACTTTATGCTAAATACATTTTGAAAAAGGTCAAAACATGCCATCGTGAAACGTAGTCGGAGGTAGGTCAGACTAGTGACCTGGTATTCTGCAGATATTTGACGCACTGAGATTTGGAACACTTCTATGTAAAGAACAGATGCCATTCTTTCAAATACAAGAAACCTTAAATTTTGGGAATTTGTACTACTGACAAAGCGACCGGCCGAACTTTGCCAATTTTCGAAATCCGACAGGCGTCAAAATGGCTGACACGGGGTCAAGGTCATTTTGCTCGATTTCGGAGGACACAAAAATATTTCAGAAGAAAGGGTTTCAGATTCTTGAGTTGCATATCAACCTTGACTTGTGGGAGGAAAATTAGCGAAATCCATTTTTGACGCAAAAATCAGCTGGTGGTTTTTACAGAGACTGCCTCTTATATTTCCCGCCGAACATCTGGAATACGGTAAAATATTATACCCCCCTAAATTAATGCCATTCCTAAAACCAGTAGCGCTCTTTCCCAGGCTCCACAATAAAATGATGCAATATGGCGGCCATAAAGGAAGCAGCAAAAGAAAACATAAATAATCATTATTGGCCTCTCTTTGTGTGCCACCGTCCTTTTCGAAACTTGAAATGGGGGTGGCTTGAGAAACATATTTTGAGCTGTCAGATTACTGGATATATACGGCTTTTAATTGCTGTCGATCGATCGATCGAATCGCCACATCCTATCAAAACCAAAATCTCTAATGATAAGTGCATGGTGATCGACTACATGCACATGAAATTATGATTATTTTAGTTTATATACGAAACACCCCCAACACTATTTGAGTTGTGTACTTTCCAAGGGGCACTCATGAAACGCGCATTTTAAAACATCAATTCAATTCTTACCTTAATCACACCGCCAAAGAAGCAGCCACAAGGATTACTTTGTGAACGAAGCTGACGGCGACCCGACTGCTCTACAGGTAGAAGACTTAAATCACTACCACTGGCGGCCTACTTAATGTGCTGGATACAACAAACATGTTTGTGATCGATTGAATTAACTCTGGTTGAAGGTTAATCATTTATTAGCCGTTTCCGTCAGGTTGAGTCAGGTGACAAGGGAGTCGTATTTCTTTGTGCCCTACATGACCTCAGGTTGCAGCCTTTGAATCAACTCTTGACCTCGAAAGTCATTTTGCACAGTCGACGTTTATACTGATAGCTATGGGACGTTTTGCTCTGTTTTTTTTTGAAGCGGATTTAACTGTGGATATCTGTAGAAGAAGCAGTTGTGTTCTTCGCAATGGGTTTGAACAAGAGGAAGAGGTTGAGGCCAAGTACCGTGGTGACCGTTACGTGGGTTTGATTCTCCGGATACATGGTACGTACGCTCAGTCTTGCTGTTGTCTTATATAATATGCAGTAAATATGTTATAACTGTGTAACGAATCAAGGTTATCGCAAAAGATTTTGACTGCATTGTACAATTGCGTGCTGTACTAAAGTATATGTACTAGCAGTTGCACGCCTGTAGTCGTGCCTAATTTCGCTCTTCTAAACATATTTGATCTATCCCGTACGTGCATTAATGATTTCAAATTCTCCTAATAAATAAAAAAAGCCATTCACAATGCTGGGAAACCATTACTACTTTGGCGCTCTTTTCAACCTGCATAATTATAGTCATGAGCATAAATTAACCGACATATTAAGGGCCCGCCACGCACCGCTGCTTACCGGTTCATGCGCGCGCAACTCCAGGAATGAAATGTTTTGACAAGCTAAGAGACGAATGGATTCTGTTGTAGTAAAATTGAAATAATTATTTTGACTGGCGACCGATCGATGTGATGTTGGCTTCCTGAATATAGACAACTAGACTGGCGTTGCCAGTGAGCTCGCGGTGTGAGTTGCGTCGAGACCAGAATATACTAAAATGGAAAGTAGGGACAAGAGTGGAACTCCCAAGAGAGACTTCCAGTTTCTCACCAGAAAACTATCACACAGTTATAGAGAACTTGGCTGTTGAAACCTTTCTCAAATGAAACCTGATTAAACTATAAATTATCATTACAACACTCATACACTTGCTTCTTTAAGGTTGAGCGACCCTGCATTTTGAGAATGCGCGACATATCTTTTTATGCACAATCGATTTTTGACAGTTTGACTTCGACTCTTATTTCTAACGAGAGGCCACGATTAATCCAGCCTTCGCTTCAATACTTTTGTGGTTTCTTTTATTAACTGAATACGTTTCTTCAATAAGGCTTTCGAGTATTCGTGTTCTGTAACAAGCGAGGAATGTAACACGACACTTTACAATATTATTGCGGTTTTGTTCACAGTGTGTTCAGTCATTTGTGAACTGCAAACTCAATGCTCAAGACTATTTCGGTGTATTTTGCATATCTGGTATATATGACCATTGCGAAACAAAGGCTACATGATCGAATGAAAGAAACATTTCAACAGGCAAAGTACGATGAGCAGAAGAATTTTATGACGCAACAGATGTCATGTACAAAGTAAAGCATAAATCGCCATGTTTTGCGGCTAAAGCTCACCGTAGCTTTGGTAGCTTTGGTTTCCGTTTTCGGCCTGTTATCTTCCCAGAAGTATTTCGTGCCGCCACAGAAAGTTTCGTCGGGACTAAATATTTAGCGGCGACAGAGAAATTTGCAATCCTCGAGCGGTATCCATCAAACATTTGTTTACGGCTATTCTCAAAGCTACCACGGTGAACTTAAGAACGCAAGCCAAAATCGTTCCCTAAAATCCAGTTTATCCGTGCATGTTCCACAGAGCCCAATGGTGTTGAGTTTGGATGGAATGCAGTTAACCTTTACACACAAGTAATTACGAGCAATTCACTGCACTGCAAAAAATGCCGAGTAAATTGACGCAAAGATTTTGAGTAAAACAGGTACTTTACTCAATATTTTGAGTTTTTATACTCAAAATTGGAGTAAAATAATTAACTCAAAAAAGCGCTTTAGAATTACTCGCTATTTTGAGTAAATCTGCGGAAAAGGAACTTTTACTCGCACCTTTGAGTAAAAGTTTATTCACACTCTACTCACTTCTGAGTAACACGAAATGTACTTTACTCGACATTTTGAGTAAAAAAAAATGATGAGCGAAACACTTTGAGTAAATGTCAGTTTTGAGTAATTTCTACTCATTAAAGCTGATATTTTACTCAAAGCTCGAGTAAATCCAGTGGGAAGTCTGTATGTTGTCAATTTGGGCTTATACTTTTGAAGAGTCGAAGAGAACAGCTGCCAGAATAACAAAACATGCTTTATTGACATGGCAACGATGAAGTAGGTCGTACCCTGACGGCTTCTGTCCTACAGCATGCAATCTATCCTGTATTTCAGGACAACGAAATAATCATGAACAAAACGTCCAAATCCTTTTCGGATACATAGAGGATGGTAATCTTCCAAGTCTGCTTGTTTAGCGAAGGCTTCTTCATTGAGGTGTATCACCCGGTAAGCATTCAAATGGCTCACATATTCCTGAACCCGCAGTTTCCGGTATTGGAATATGGTAGCACTTCCATCGACAACCAAAACACGGGTAACTTTCCCAAGGACAGGGCTTCCATGGTATAGGCCAGTCACAATGACGCAGTCTTTCGCATATCTTGTACCGTAAACTTCAACCCAGGAAGAACTGCAGCAACAAATCAAATGGCATTACGGTCAGGGGTCTGGGAACAAGTTGTTGGCAAAGCGTGCAAGAGACTGAACGCTCATCCTTGTTTGCTAGCTGCTTCATTGTATCCTCTGCTGCGACTGGCTTAGTGGATTTGATTGGATGGAAAAGATGTTTTTTATCGAAAGTTTTAAGGCAAGCAAACATTCGCAATTGAAATGTATTCTCAGTTCTGTTCATTATGTCGGTACCTTGTAAGAGTACTCTCTCTGGAAATTGAATCATCTAGCTCTTGCAACGGTCTTTCGAGCCCTTCATCTTCCACGGTTGTTTTCTTTCCTGAAAAATGATTAAAGGATTATAGGAGCAGCGTTTTAAATTCATGAAACTCGCTTGTGTATCTTCAATAAATGTGCACCTTTCCCAACTTCGAGTGACATTCTCAAGAAGTTTCCGGTTGTAGACTCCAGCAGATAGGATTGTAACGCCTGATGTCGCCTTGCCAGAGAGTAGGAAATGTTCTTGAAATTGTTTATTTTGCCGACAAGCTTCTTGAAGTAATTGTGTTTCGCCTCAAAACGCATAGCCCAGTTTCTGACCAGTGGTCCCTTCCTGAGAAATCAACCGAATATGGATTATTCAAAAGCAACAACAGGACACTATAGCAATCCATGTGTAACCAGGTCAACAAAGCCTCCGCCACGAACCTCTACCCGGTCACACATGGTAATTGAAAAAATTATCTTGAATATTGATTATAAAATAATAGATCTCACAGACTATTCCAACAATACTGTTTCAAAAGGTCTTTCCAGCATCAACAATGAAAAACCCAAGCCTATTATCAACCACACACATCTATTACCGAAGAATGTGGCGGGGGTAATGCACCATGTAATGCTGCTTTGGAATTATGGGCCTTTCATGTAGTCTCGTGAATTCATCCAGGTAGTCCCGAACAAGGACTGCAAGGTATGCTGGGAGCTGCACACTTGACCTGGGTGCAAAGACTAGTTCTTCAATTTGGAGAAGTCTCAGATAATTTTCCCAGAGATCATCTTCAGGTGGAATGAAGTCACCAACAAGTAGAGGCAGCAGACGTGAAAGGCATCACATCTGTGCAGCTAGTATAATGAATGAAATTTAAGAATAGTTAGTGCATTTCATTATCTTGTGTCTAAAGATCAGTGCATTGGCATAAAAGAAAAGATAAGTGAAAAGTTTTTGTATAATTATTATTCCATATTTACCAGACTGACTCAAGGTTCCAGAGCCATCAGCTCCAGCCAATGCCTGCTGCTTGATTTGGCTTGGCTTATTGCTTCTGTCTGGCCCATACTCCAAACACCCCATTCTTTCATTGAGCACTTCAAGGGTGAAGTACTTATCTTCTTGGATGTATTTCTTCAAAAGAAGCTTTATCTGAAGGGGCAGCACACCTAAAACCAGATCTGTACTATGAGTATTTATAAATATTCATGCAAATAAACTCTCATTTATTCACCTTAAAGTTGATCATGCATAACATCAAGATCAAGACCTCCCACAACATGGAAATAATTGGACTTATTTAGAACAGATGCCCTCTTCACTCCATAGACAGATGCCAGTGATCGATCTTCTTGCACCAGGTTGCAGTGTCTGTCATAGTTAGCCCTTGTTCGAAGCTGAAATTCTTCTTCTGTGAACTATAAAGGACAAAATACACCATATATACTAGATATATCTTAAATGAATATATACATACATATTCAAGTCCTAAAACATGTGAACATAGGATTTGTGTAATAAGATTCATACCCTCTGTATGTGTTTTGAGGATTATTTATATAGTTATGTAGTAGAGATTATATATTTATATATATTGATGCACTCACTTTCATTTGAATGTCAGCTTTTGTAGCCATACAGAATCTGCAAATTCTCAAAGAGCTGAAGCTCTCTATGAATCCCCCAAGTGAATGAACTCCAAGATTATCTGCTGAAAATGGTCCAATACTCCCTCTGAACCTTCTTTCGTGGCCTTCTACTCGTATAATAACACCATGCTCCTGATGAAAATGCAGTGAACAACAATCACTTAGTATATTGTTGACTTTTCTTTGAAGGAGAGTTTATATAACAACTTGATATGCATCATTAGGTTTTGGATCTGTCAAGAATAATTAAGATTGAAATTGGACTTGAACTTGCGCATGCACTTTCAGAAATAAAAATTAAATTGGACTTCATAATCTGAAGTGACTTACGGATTCCAGAAGGCTTAGGTCCCTCATGAAAGGCTGAAGAATTCTGTTCATCCCATACCGGCTCAAAAGGGGAACCTTGCACAGAGCCACTAGTTGTATTGCATTGATCACGGAGCGGTAGCAGGGCCTCAGGTTTCCGAGGGTGAAGTAAAATGCCCCTGTAAAAAATTGTAAAAACCACACTAAATAAGCATAATTTAGCAACTATACGGCATTGCCACAGAATCCTGTTTTAAACAGTCTGATTCTCCAAAGTCAGACTCCAAAAGAAATTTACTCCTGCTTATATTAACACACCCTCCTCTGGAGAGCATATCAAGTGCTGGTGCCAAATGTGGAATGTCATCTTGTGATGCACAGGGATTTTTGCAGCCCAAGTGTGATTGTAAGCTAATTCACTGTCCACTACATAATGAACCAGAATTATTATTATTATTATTATTATTATTATTATTATTATTATTATTATTATTATTATTATTATTATTATTATCATTGTTATTACTATGTCTCACCTCTGCAAAGACCTCTGGTTGGTTCAGCAGTGCCTCCAGTGTTTTTAATATGGGTATGTACTGAAATGTTTCCTTCACGAGTTTCATTCTCTGCCGTCCATTCACATTAACGTACACAGCACGCTGACTCAAGACAACCTCTTCTGGCTCCTTTAACAAAGAAAAATAAATGAAGTGATAAAGTTATTTTGATTAGCTGATAACCCAAAAAAGAACTGTTCATGCTATGAATACAGGCCAAAGGATTTTATATGGCAGAACATCGGACGAACCAGGCATGACCTGTTCACACATATTTATAACTGTATGGGATCTGCAGTGTAAAATCACTCACCACCAAGTTGTAGTTTTCCATAAAGTATTTCACTTGAAGATATTCATTAGACAGAGGTCCCCTGGCTTTATTGAATGCACTTGGTTGTTCAAAAACATCCTTCAGACCTTCCACACCTGTGATGTCCATGCCATTATTTCTAAAACACGCTCTTATGTTGTCTTTAAAAACTTCCAAACTGTGATCAACGAGATCCGCAGTATTGTCCATTATAGAAGTGATTACATTTTGGCTCAGCTGATTTACCTCTTTTGTCTTCAAGATAAACAATGCAAGGAACCTCGTCATATTTTCAGTTGAATTATCAGGCCCTTGAGCTTCATCCAAATCACTTCCAGAATCATTGTCATCCTGATCGTCCTCCATTCCGTTGCATTCCTCAACATGCTCCGCAACTGCAGGCCATCCCTGAAGTGCCAGCTTTTTCTTGTCCTCTCTTTGAATGTGCGATTTGAAAGACGCAAAATTCCGATACGTTTTCCCGCACTCCCCACATGCTATGGAAAAGTTCGGTTCATGACTGTGGATGAACTTGATGTGACTTAATAACTTTTTGAAAGAATTTCCAAGATAATGAGCACAATATGGACAAGGAAACATATCCTCTGTGAATGACACAAACTTTTCACTTTACCCACGTGCGGCACCAAAATATTCGTGCCATTTTCTCGCAGGATTACACTTCTATTGTTCGGCTGTCACATCTTTTGTCCGTTGTAATCTCAAACGGAAGCGCCTCGATTTCATGAGACAAAAGCAATTTACATTTGCATGCACGCGTTTACTTTTGATCTGCGACGTTGCTGGACGGAGGTTCTTTGAGTTTAGTTTACGATCTTCTTGGCTTGCTTTTCTTGACCCTTCGAGACTTCGAAATGGTGAAATCTGTCGATGATGTGGAGGCGTGGCTATCGCAAAACGGCTTGGAAGAGTACGCACAGACATTTCAGGGTAAGTCTTTGGTTAGCCGTTGTAAGTAATGACCAGATTTACCAGTCACGAGTTATAGCATCCGTTGGGTGTCTCGTTGAATATCATGGCCATTAAGCACACAAGGGATTTTTTCTGTGCCGAGTTCGATAAAACCTGTTGTAAAGCTTCGCTTTTCCTTAACTTATGTGTACTCGTGTTCCACAACCCCAAAGAGTGGTCTTTTTAGATTTTGGCGGGAATTTCGCTACCTCGAGTAGACTTCAGCCATTTTTTTTTTAATCCACATCAATCCTTCCCCTGGTTTAGCGATCGGCTTTTCATACAGCTTTGATTCGTTTCTTGATATAATATTCGTTCACTGAGTACCCCGGCCGAAAGAAAAAGAGCGTCGGATGGATATTTTTAAATGCGTTTTCAATGTGATCGAAGTAACGTAAGCAAACGCGATTCTTTCATGACACGATTCTTTCATTGAGGACAAAACAACGGGGGAGAGAGTAATGAAGATAGGCGCTACAATATGATTTACAGTATGATGTTGGTTGAACTGCGGTGGACATACAGTATTTTGGATTTTTCTGCAGAAAACAAAATTGACGGCAATGCGCTGGAATATCTGACGGAGAGGGCAGCAGAATTGCTCGTTCCTGTTATAGGTGACAGGATGAAGTTCTTGCGCCATTTGGAGGAGCTCAGAAGGGCACCAAAAACCCATCAAGAGTCTGGGAAAAGAGGACAGCTGGAGCCATCCGGCTCAACTACTGTTTGCTCCGCGGACGCAAGTGCCGAGGATGAGGAGGGCACCCCTGTCAAAAGCAGGTGAGCAACAAAAGAAAGAACTAGAAAAAGGAAGGAAGGAAGAAAGAAGGAAAGTAGCAATTAGGAGAGAGAGAAACATGGAAAGGTTGATAGATACGTGGCTGATTGTTTCATATAGGGAATTGTACTGGAATTATTTTCTCATTTCCAAATGAAATTATCCGGTGTAGGCGGTTTGGTACTTTGATTCTGGATTTGTAGTGCTGCTTTGCAGCTGTTGTGTAAGGTGACTTTCAGCCGCCTTTTACCAATAGCTCACTCAAGTGGAACCTGTTAGGGACCGCTTGTCAGTGAGAACTACAAAGTCAGGATACAAAGTGTACGTATTTGTGTTGATGCAGCTACTGCTGCTGCTGTGTAAGGTGGAATTTTCCGCCTTTTACCGGCACCTGTTTTGAGTGGACTGGTCTACCAGGCCGCTCATTAAACAGGAGATACATAAATACGTTATGAAAACATTTTACAGAAAGAAGAAAAAGAGCAAACACTCCTTGGAATGTAAGAGAAAACAGCGACTCTCTCTCAACAAGCGACGAAAGGAAGACAGGAAGCAGCTTCATAACGGAATATTGGCTACGATTAAGGAGCTGAGACAGGAAAACATTTCACTTTGTAGCAAAGTGAAAGTGGAGGCAGCAATAAAGGAGAAATATTTTGAAATGTGGCGAGTTTCAGAAAAGGAAAAAGACAAGCTCAAAACTTCGAAACTAGTCTTTCTTGGTAGCCCACATAACACTGCACAGAGAGCATCATCTGAAAAGTCTGGTAAATGCTCGGAAATATTAAAAATAGATCCGTCTTTGCTGGAGGAAGTAACGAAAGATAATGTCCTTGGAAGAGGAAGATTTGGCACTGTTTCTTTACGGAAATTTAGATCGTCTCCAGTAGCCGTGAAATACTTTGATTCCTCTACCAACAGTAAACAGGTTGAAAAAGAAGCATTCTATTTGAGCCAGTGTTGCCATTTAAATTTGCCAATCATATATGGTATGAACAATGCCAAGCATCCTTTTTTCATCGTGACCCAATTTTATGGCAACGATGAGTTTCAAGCAACAACTTTGCATAGTCTTTTAAATGAGATTAGTGTAGGTCAACCAATTTCTGACATTGAACACTGGCTACACATTGTTACTCAACTTTCTGATGGTATATGCTATCTTCACAGTAAGCAGATACTGCACAATGATATAAAAAACGACAACATTGTTATTGTGGGAATCAACTCAGGGAGCAGTAAATTTTTTTCGCCGATTCTGGTGGATTTCGGGAAAGCACATCTTATTAGTGAGGCACGAAAAAAGCACCTATCGGAAGAAGAAAAATCTAGGTACAGAAAAGAACATTTCCACATTGCCCCTGAGATTGTTGACGGTACACATTCGGCAACAGTGAAGAGTGACGTCTACTCTTTCGGAGTGACAATAGCAAGTGTATATAGACATTGTAAGTACAGGCCATTGAAAGAAGTTGCAAAACGGTGTCTCAAACCGTTTCCCGGTAGGTGCACTTCGGTAGAACTTCTGAATGTTTTAGCCAACTTGATTAAGCTACCAGCCTAGTTTTATTGCTGCGTTATTATTATTATTATTATTATTATTGTTATTGTTATTATTATTTAAAGTCAGGTTCATAGACATCATTGACAAGAATAAGTTATTGTCATGTATCAACTGTCATAATTTTGAAGAATAAAGTACTGAACACGGATATGCTTCTCTATGTTCCCAATACTCTGCTCTATGGCCTGGCTCAACGTGTTTGACTGTTTCTAATTTTGCTCGTTTTTTAATCAGGAAAAGACCTGCGGTAAACTGCAGCCCCGAGGTAACAAAAAACCCGGGTGCTGCAGTTGTTCTTAACGCCAGGCTGCCTTGGCCATCACGGATAGAGCTGCCCGTGGACTTCCGGCCAGATCTCGCAAAGGCCTTGAAAGAAGGGAAGGAGAACGGCGTTACAAAAAGGCTGAGAAGAGCATTTATCGCTCAGCTCTTCGAGCACTTTTCCGTATATACCCTGTAAGTTCCGAAACCAAATTGTGACGTTGGCTCCCATACTATCTCTGTGATTGGCAATTATATGTCCTTGGTGAGATTGAAATATTAATCACCTCCGTTTTAGTTACCCAACGAGGAATCAGCTTACTGACGTGGCACAGATGGTGGTAAAAGTCTACCCATTTCTGAAAGACAAGTCTGTGGGATCTGGCTACGTAAGTATTCGTCACTTTGCCTATTGATCGCCTAGGCTTGAATACCCGGCGAGTTGATGGGTTCTGAACAGACTGCGAGAATGGGAATAATAGGAAAGGGTCTTGCGCTTTTGATCTGCATTTATTTAGGGCTAATCAAACTTTGTTTGTTTGTTTGTTTGTTTGTTTGTTTTTAGGACTCGTGGTATGCTCAGCTTTATGAGAAATTCAGAAATGAGAGAAAAACCATGGTGATGCCTGAGGTGTTGGCGAAGAAGAAAAAGACGGCGACAGCGGCGGCGGCGGCTAACCAATCTGTTGCTCAGACCTTGAGAAGGGGTGGGATCAACTGGGAACCACCCTTCCCAGAAGGTGAAGACGAGGCCTCCCTGAAAAGACACAGGGAATTCCTCCAGAACGAGTGGGCCAGGCGCACTCCTGATCAGGAGAAAACGAAGAGGCGAATGGCCCTGACTTTTCCCGACAGGAGGAGACTAATGAATGGCAGCCCTTCTCTGGTGGAACTTCGGGCGGAATACCCCTCCCTCTTCGACTATGATCAGGTATTGAAATGATATGGCTTTTTTTAAGTTAAACTCACGTGTGTAAAGTCACATTAGTTCTGGACTTTGAGATATTTTCACAACACGTTAATGAAACCATCCAGATATTGGGACCCCGGCTCGAAGCATTACCTCTCATCCACCAACACATCATCTTTGTGTAGTAGTTGTCGTCATCATTTACAACATTCAGCAAAATCAACGAGAAGGGAAAATTATAATGTACTTGCAAAATACCTTCTTGCTTTCAGAAGAAAAAGCTGAAGTTGCTATGGCATTACTTCCGAGGATTTTGCAAGCCACGACAAAGACAAGCTGCTCAGAGGACTTTGTCAAATTCATTCCGGTAGGAACAAATGCATCTTTCTTTGTTCATTGTGTAGTCCAAAAATGTGCGGTGTATCTGTATGTGTTGGATGTTTTATTTTTGTTTTCACGACAAAAGTGATTTATCCGAATACTGATTAACTACATTCAGTCACTGGTTGTGGGAGGATGGAGGTATAGGGGGAGGAATATTGTTGGCGGGGCAAACAAGAAGTCACAAAATCCGTGTGTGACCGTCTCATTTTATTCGACAGGATGATGGCTGTCTTCAAGATGCAGCAAGAGAGGACAAGACACCCTCGCCCAAAATTATTGTGCAGGGGACTCTGAAGTCTCCTGCAGAGATTGCCCTTGTGGCAGATAACCAAGTTCTGTGCACAATGCACAGAACTCTGGTGGATGCAGCCCTAGGCCTGATGGCTGTTTATTATGTTTTTTTTATACAAATACCCTACGGGACTCAGCAGCGTCTTAGTATACTTGCAGAAATGCATTCTTCAAATTCAAGATGGGAGAAAACTCCCTATATCGGTGTTGAATTTTGTCAACGAAATTGCCCAATCTTCTTGATTTTCTTGATTAAAATTTTCTTCATTTAAAAAAACTAGTTTTGAAAACTATTTTTTCATTTTTTTTTTCGATATTGTGTGATTGTAATCTTCTTAAATTTTGTATCTCCTTAAGATTCACTAAGACTTGTACGTTCCACAGCATGAGTAGCGCATTTACTCAATGTTTGAGTAGAATTACCTACTGTATTGATCACACGTTTCCAAGAGTAAAATTTACATGTTATTTAGAGTAAATTTACTCATTGCCTGAGTAAAGTTCTGTTTTACTCCAAATAAAGAGTTACTGGGGAGGCATTTTGTCTTGAGTAAATTTACTCGAAACCTGCGTTCTTTCAACTCTTTTGTTTGAGTACTTTTTACTCAAACCTGAGTAAGTTTTACTCGCGACTACGAGTAATTCCTACTCCTTATAACGCGTTACTGGGGAGGCAAACTTTACTCAAAATTTTGCGTTAGTTTTACTCGGCATTTTTTGCAGTGTGGCCACATCTCGAGTTGTTTAACGAAGTCAATTATATACATACATACATATTTTTATTGAAGCTCCCCTCAAGGGGCTTTTCAGCAACAATTTGGCTTCGCCACATTACTGTGGAGTACAGGCACTAAGGGTGGCCACTGCCAGAGATTTGTTTACGTCCTCAGTGGTTCTTTTACGTTCCCCCTGTAATCAAGTATAGAAGTATAGGGAGATGGGACCGCCATTTTACGTAGTCAGCCGAGCCAAATGAAGAGCTTACCATTTGCTGATAGAAACAAAGGCAGCATCTTCTCTTCAGTTATTTCAAGACCCTGAGTGCTGGTCCGGCCGGGGTTCGAACCCGCGACCTCCCGCACGAAAGACCGGCACTCAACTGTTACGGGGCTATAACAGACTTTAGAGTTGAAGCTCACTTTTAATGCCCTTTAGCGTCGATGTTCCGTTTTCAAGAACAAGTCTCACTATCTCCTACTAGTTTCTTAGCCGACAGCTTTTATGCACCACAAGTGTTACGTTGTCCCAGTGATTTTCTAATAGTTTTCACACTGGCCGAATTAGAACACAAAGGATAGGAAATGGATTTTCGCTAGGACCAAGTTCCAAGTCACATTCGAAACTCACATTTCCGAATGGACTTTTCCGCTAGGATGTCGTTAACACTCAAGTGGCTCCTCTATTTGCTTTCTACACTTATTCTAAAATCACACTAACACATTCCAATGGATACGATTGGCTGTAGTTAAGATCTGAAGGAAGAGAAGGTGCTGGCACGCCTACGACAGTGTGCGCACTTGCTATTGCTCATTTCCTAAAGCAGGATCTTCAATTAATAACAAGATCACTTAGATTTCCTGAGGAAGGCCTCAGTGTTAATCACAGTAAACAACACCGTAAAACTTAATTAAACACCTATTCTACTCTTCCAATTGTCAACAAAAGAACTCCAATTCACTAATTTATTCGCTTCCAAAACTACGGGAAGATATTCCGATTTTCTGCTATAACACAACCAACTGAGCCGACTGGGCGGCGGTTTACCTCATCGCATATCACGTGATCATATGAACCAATCACCGTGTGCTGATTCTCGACCCAGAAGAAAAAAAACTCCATGTTTAAGCTCGCCGGGGCCACGCCTCCGCGAGCAATTATTATTCGAATTGTAAACCACATGCAAATTATATTGCAAAAATATAATATATTTACCGTTGAAATATATCTTAACATTGCAGACAAGCAAGCGGCACTCGATCCCTTGGTTTCTGAGGCCTGTAAATTCATCCAAGAGGAACGATCGAAAGGCGATGGTAAATGTCAATAAAGTCATGTGGCAATGATAAAACAGTCGGAACAGCTGTATGTATAATATTAAGGCCAGTTTAAGTAGATATATATAGCATTAAATTGATCTACTAATGGCATGAATTTGTGTCATACTTTTATATGTATACAGTTCTACACTCATTGCAAGTCATTTATTAAATTGAATGTTCTTTGAATTTATATAGTTCCCTGAAGGAAAGAACGAATCAAGAATCGTCTTATCAAAGAATTGTCGCAGCTTTCATCAGAAGAGCTAGATATACCTAGCGCTGGAAGGAAAAGAAAGTCTGTAGACTAAAGATTACTGGGTAAGAGGTAAAGATTTCACAGCTATAGTCGATGAGATTATACTGGAGAACTTCCTTGCATACACATCTGTCACAGTGTGTTGAAAACATAAAATTTGTACATTGTCACTGTGCAACAGGGTGATTTTTAACTTCTCATATTGATCATGCAACCATTTAGCTAGATTAAGGCAATAAAAAGTCCGAGTATTTTTTGTAAACTGTATTCGTTTTGTTCCATAACTGAGGTTTGAACTTACATATACATTTCTATAGTCACAGATAATATTTTGAATACTACCACAGTGGAGCAGCTATTTAAAATATTAATATTTCCATACATTTAGATGATCCCTCCGATGCAAATAATCATGCTAATGCTGACCATCCCAGCCCCCAAGCCAACAAGAAGAGGGTAAACCGGCAGGCCGCTACTCTGCCAATACCAAGTTCCAGTGCAGATGATGGTGCTGCAATCAATTTGCTGCAGGTATTCAGCAGGATCAGCAAAATTGTTGATGTCAAGAAATGTAATGACTATGAAATGATACTTCGTGTGATGTCATCAAAATTGTTATTAATCATACTGTGAGCTGGGATGGAATTCAACAAGAGAAATTTGATGTCATGTTTGTAAACATTAAGTATCAATAATTATTAAGTTAAAATTGTATATGTTAATTTACATTTTTAGGATAGCTGCAGTGAAAGTGAAAATGATGATGGCGAGAGTAATGTTGGCCCAAAAAAGTCTTCAACTCCAACCAACAGGAGCAAAAAAATAAATAAAAAGTAAATATACCATGGACTGAAAACCTGTTCTACTTCTTCTCATCGCCAGAAATTTCAGACATCCGGTTGCGCCATCTCGGAAGAGGCATCAGGTTTCACGCTGACAGCCGCTCAAGAAATAACAAAGAAATGTATGGAATCTGATAATAAATTGCGCTTTTCGCTTAACTGAAGCACGTTCGTAAAAATGTCTGGACAGCATTCGGAAGAGGGAAGCTTCCTAAACACAACAGTACAAAAAATATTTATCTCCGGTAAAATTCGATGTGTACTTTTTTGAATTTAAAATTTCGGCCGACGTTAGAAGGGATTGATAGCAGAATACGCTCAAAACCGGCTACTGTCACTTTTTAAGCTGCATTTAATACAAGAACCTTGGGTAAAACGCAAAATGTCTACCCCGTACCTGATTGTCGAAGGATTGAACATCTCCTGTGAAGCCTCAGTCAGTCCCCTGAAGCAAATTCGATGTGTACTTTTTGTGTACTTGAATTTGCAGTTCACAGCCAGCCATGGCGAATACCTCCCGTGAAATACGCTGACTTCGGATGTTGATATTTTGGGCTGGGAAGCTCCAAATCGCATGAAAATTGCACCAAACAAAAGCTAATTTCAACTAGGTCGTTCAGCGGCACATCTCCTAAACGTAGCAGTCTCTTTTTGAACCGGAGAAACCCATCCCTCCCCCACCCCACTGAGGCAAAGTACGTAACAATGTTGAATGTGTGAATGGCGCATGCTCATACCGCACGCCGCTGGGAAAGACCGGAAGCAATCGTGGACGCAAAATGTCCGGAATTTCTGGCGATGTACAGATGATTGAATTGGTTGCTGGTAGTGGGGTTTACCTATTTAGAACCCAACTAGCCCTTGTCAAGGAAGGGGTTAAAAGTAAATCTGCTCTGGCCTGTCGTCTCCTGAGGGTGTTTTTTTTCTGAGGAGCAGTTGGAAAGTGGACGAACAAGCCCTAAAGTGCGTGGAGCTGGTCTCTTGCTAGATCAAAGAGTAATTGAGGGAATCAAAGGTACTATTATATCAAACGTTTATATCATTTAAAGTACAGTGCAGTCCTGATAATTCACACCTCCAAGGGAAACAAAATTGGTTTGGGTTTTGCGAGTTTGAGTTAACAGTGAGGTAAAATTACAGTGCTAGCTCAAAATCAACGCCAGGGTAAGCTATAGTGATAAGAACAGCTGATAGGGAAACCAATGAAATCTGATTCAACAAGTGTCAGTGGTATGCAGTGAGATGTTAGGAAAGAGTACTTGGATGTTAACTCTTAATACCATTGTTGCTCATTTTTTACACATCTGCAGAACTGTCAAATCTTTAGACATCCTTTTGACCTATTACATTGCACATTAGAAACAGTTTTCATGGGCACAGCTTAAAAGTGGCATGCATCAAATTTGCTCTCAGTATTATGATATCCAAGAGACACACTAGTATATTAATATTATGAGATCCAGGTAGTTGATATGCAATATATTCCTAATATTAACTCATACCTTTTTATATCACAGCTTTTGCAAATAGGCAAAACGATTTACCAAGTGGGCACAAGAAAGGTATTGCTTTTGCCATGAACATGGCATGCAAGAATAAGGCAATAAAGGCTCGAACTAATGTCAAAGAGGAAGTTGTGCAGGAGGAGGGGAAGGAGGAACTTGAAGATTCCGAGAATGAAGATACCAGAGTATCACATAACATCAGCAGATAAGCAATATTGTTAACTAGTCTAGTAGACTGACTTTTTTCATGCATGCAATAGCCAGAGTGAAATGCCAGTAATATTATTGTCTGCGTTAATTTCATAAAGATATACATTGTAAATTATTTATATTGTGCGTTGCTAATCAACATAGGTAATTTTTGCTTGTGATCTTCAAACTTGATCCAAAATATATTTCCCTACTTTTGCATGCCATGTTGCCAAAGAGGCAATTTCCATGAGTGTTATAATACTGTAGTCCAAAATATAGACTTAATAGCTTGTTGCCAATTATTTCCAGTTTCCTATTTGATTTTTTAGTCAATCTGCTCAGTGGAAGTGATTATAATAAATGAAATATTACTTCAAATAAAATAGCAAATAATCTGAATTATATTTAAATATACATCCAATAAATTGACTACAGCACATATTTGCAATCCATTATTAATTATTGCTTCGTCAGACTGAAATATTGACATACACTTTTGGTACATTGTTGGTACATTATGGGTATATTTCAAGTACATTTTAAGTACCCTTCAGAGGAAGGGTATGAAATTGATATGTTAATGGTACATTGTGGGTATATATGTGGTACATTTTGGGTATATTAGAGAAAAATTTTAACAAGCAAAAGAACAATTTGTTTACACCATTGGTACATTTCGGGTATCTAAAGTGTACCTTACAGGTACATTATGGGAACATTTTGGGTACAATATCAGTACTGTAAATAATGATGTGGGTACATTGTGGGTATGTTATTGATACATTATAGGTATATAACAGGTATTCAAATGGTGCTATGAGGTGTACACTTTAGGAACATATAAAGTACTTTTTCAGTACATTTAAAGTACATCTTGGGTATCTAATAGGTATGTAGTGCTGTGATTAGCACTCTTCCCTAAAGGTACCTTTTAGGTATCTTAGTCAAGGTACCTTTTGGGTGGCGAAAAAAGCTACTTCGGAGATACCTAAAAGATACCATGTACAAGGTTCATTGTAAGTACATGTTGGGTACATATCAGGTACGTTGATAGGTACAACAAGTGTACCAGAAATGTACCTAAAATGTACCTAAAATTTCGCGTGGGTATTTATTAACCGAACAGCGGAACATATAAAATTTACTTACCTTGGAACTGATCTGGCAGAGGTCTTGCACGTCCGGCAACCACACGTTCTTGTCTATTATCCTCTAGGAGATCACTAATCGCCTGCAAACCACACGTAGACTTTGATCAGAAATAGTCGTTTATTGACACAATGGAGAATATTGGTGGCTGTGGTGCGACGTCACCAGTCGGCCGAACACGAGAGTGCGAGAGGTCTGGGCCGACAATTACGAACTCAGAGTGCGTTGCCCGGTACGAAAAACCCAGCGAAAAAATAGAAAAGAATGCCATTTGAATTAGGGCTGGGAAACGTACCCCCCGATCGAATGCAAACGCACGAGCCTTGGGGAATAGGGCTGAAACAAAAAAAAAAACGCCTCCAAGGAAAGCCCGAGGCGGCTAGGGCCAGCGGTCACGCAGCTCCGACGTCCAGGAGAGTAAACGGATCACGCACAAGTGATACATGCAAGAAAAAACGCAAATAACATTTGTCAGAGTATGAAAGTACCCATCATAGAAAAGAAATAAAACTAAACTACACCTTTATCCAGTCAACCGAATCAATCCTTGACCTTATTATTTCTGATTCACCAGGTTACTTTATTTCATCTGGAACCCTCAGTCCTCCTGCTAATTGCGACCACAATGTTATCTTTGGCAAATTTGTTATTCCCATCAATAAGCCGAAATGCTTTCAAAGAAGTGTCTGGAACTTCATAAATGCGAATGTCGAACAATTAAATGAGGCTCCTTTAAATGCAAACTAGGACCAGGTGTTTCAACCTAACGAAGGCAATATTGACACTGTTTATGATAAATGGTTAGCAGTCTTTCGATCTATTGTGGAGAGTTTTATCCCTCACAAAAATGTCGTCATCCGTCCAAACGACAAATCATGGATGAATGGACATATTCGTCGCGCCATGCGCAAACGTGATCGCCTTTTAAAGCAATATTCAAGGAATAAACTTGCCTTGCACTGGGAAAAGTATCGCATACAAAGGAATCTAGTCGTATCACTGATTCGCAAAGAAAAATCACAATACAATAAAAATATCAATGAAACATTGATGGATCCAACTTTGTTTCCAAAGAAATGGTGGAACATTGTCAAGTCGTTTTATGGCCGCAAGACGTATTCATCCATCCCAGCTCTTATTGAAGGCAATGCACTTATCTATGACCCTAAAGAAAAAGCCGAAATCTTTAACAAATTCTTTATAAGCCAGACATTTTTAGATGGCTCCAGCTTATTAGAGCCACCTCAATTAGCTCCTTTTACTGCAGAGACAATATCAAATTTGCAATTCTCTGAACAAAAATTCGCAATCTTTTATGTGAGGTAAATATCTGCAAAGCATGTGGTTTTGACGGAATCAGTAATAAATTAATTAAAATTTGTAGTCCTGGTATTTGCCGTTCGTTTGCACATCTAATCAACACGTCGCTGTCTCTTGGTCAATTTCCTAAATGCTGGAAATTTGCAAATGTGCTGCCTCTATTTAAAAAAGGCAATCGACAGTTAAAATTTAACTATCGTCCCGTCTCACTTCTACCATGTCTCAGCAAAATTTGCGAAAAGCTGGTCTTTACTAAACTCTATCAAGTTCTCGAACATATCGGTTTCTTTTTTCGCTTCCAGTCGGGATTTCGTCCAGGCGACTCAACAGTGATGCAGCTAACTTACATTGTTCACAAGATCTATGAAGCCTTTGAAAGGGGGAATGAAGTTAGGGCTGTTTTCTTAGATATTTCCAAAGCTTTTGACAAAGTTTGGCACAAAGGATTATTAGCAAAACTACGCCTTATAGGTGTTAGTGGTTCTTTGCTTTCTTGGTTTGAAAGTTACCTCTCTGAAAGAGAGCAGAGAGTGGTCATTGAGGGATTTAATTCTTCCTGGAGCGGGATTCGTGCAGGAGTTCCTCAAGGTTCGGTTCTTGGTCCCCTTCTCTTTTTAATCTATATAAATGATATTCAATCTAACGTCCAGTCATCCTGTTTTCTATTTGCGGATGATTCATTTTTGTTAGAGGAAGTTACTAGCTCACCCGATGTTTCAGCACTTCGCTTAAACCAAGATCTTCAGTCTATTATGTCTTGGTCTAAGCAGTGGTTGGTAACCATGAATGAATCAAAAACTAAATCAATGTTGTTTTCTCTTAAAAGAGGAAATCCATTTTACCCTCCATTAACTCTAAACGACATTACAATTGATGAAGTCAGTAGTCATGAGCACTTAGGACTCACTCTGTTATCAAATATGTCTTGGCGTGCACATATCCTCAACATACATCAGAAAGCTTCAAAAAAATTGAACTTATTGAAAGGTCTTAAATTTAAACTTTCTAGAAGTACTCTCGAAATACTCTACAAATTACTAGTTTGTTCCAACATGGAGTATGCAGACGTTGTCTGGGACGGCTGCACTTTGGGTGAACGTGACCTTTTAGAAAATCTCCAGTACGAGGCAGCACGGGTAGTTACAGGTGCCATGAAAGGTACTCATAGAGAAAACGTTCTGAATGATGTCGCTTGGCAGAAGTTGCAACACCGACGTGTTATTCATAAATTAATATTGATTTACAAAATAATTAATAAGCTAACACCCAATTATCTTAATGATTTGTGTCCTTCTTATGTAAGTCAGCGTACCAATTACAATCTCCGTACAAGTAATGATCTAAATCTCCCTGCTCCTCGTATTGAGAGATTTAAAAATTCCTTTCTTTATTCAACTATTTCATCTTGGAATTCCTTACCATTGTCAATTAGATCAAGTCCTTCGTTAGCTTCATTTAAAATGAAGTTGTTTCACTTAAACACGAAGACGCGCTATAAAAGGGAATGCTCCGCCCCCTAATTAGTATTCAAACTGTGAACTGACCAAAATGGCTGCCAACGGTCAAAATGCTCTCCGAGAAATTCAAATAAAAACTAACAATCTGCCTTGATTTCCTCTCTTAGAGTAAAGAAATGGAAGCTCTTTACTGATTATAAAGCATCTGTGAAGTTTTACGCCGGTTTATTGACTTTTTACATCACTGGGAGAACAGCCGTTGTACGATTCAAATTTCGCGCTTCGAACTTCTTCGTCTCCGGGTTCTTCCCCGGCCTTCTGAGCCTTCTATCGGTAGATATGTTAAGAAGCAGTGTTTTCATGATATTATGCGGAGACATCTAAATTGTAGTTGCGCAAAAATATAATGTAACATTGTGTCGAGCAACGAGAGTTACAATTATCGCTCGATCAACGCTACAGCGATAGTTGTTGCTTCCGTTTCTCTTCGGCAACGACTCTTTGCTTTCCTGGATTTGTTTTTCTCGATGTGGCGACCAGTAATCATTCTACAGCAGGGAGGAAACGTCGATCGGCTGAAAAACGCCGCGGGTTATAGTTTTCAGTCGATCAACATCAAGCTGAGCTGCAAGAGAATCATTTCATGGCGACTTTTTGACGGATTTTAAAATCCAGTAGACGGAATATCGACAAGAATTTATCTAGATGCTAGATGTGTTCGGTGGGATTTGACGGAGTTCTGACCAATCTGAACGTATTTATCGGGCTTTGAGCTAAGACCGTTGGTAATCGGAAACTCCAGCCGTGTTGTTTTCACACGGCTTCCCTTCCGTGTAAAGCTGGCTAAAATGTCTTAAAATCCCACCAGAGACACAGGTAATCCGGGTAAGGGTTAATCTAGGCTTTACTTTATACATTAAAACCGTTTACTTGCGGTCTTGTGAAATTTCCATGTATATTTGCGTCGGCTCGGGCGCCTGTGTCGAAAATTTATTTTGAAGTGGCAAGACGTTGACTATTTCTGTATACCGATAACCTCAGCATCACATTCCTCCATCATTTCAACATCTGAATTCTTATATTTACAACGGTATATCCTAAACTCTACAGATTCACACGTATAATGGCAAATGACGGAACAATTTTTATTTCACAGAGAGATCCCATAAGAGCGTCCGGCACGGACGGCGGTTGATTGACAACTGAAGGCGAGAAACCTTAGGCACCTCTCCTTTTATACCGCGTCTTCGTGTTTAAGGTTATTTAGTATACCTACGCTAAATCAACTGGTTTATGTCGGTGACCGTTTTTCTGCTGTCCTACATACTAGGCTTCGTTTAGGTAATAGTACACTGAATCATGATCTTTTTCCAAAAAGCTGTGTTCCCTCTCCCGCTTGTAAGTGGGGTGCTCCAAGAGAAACTAGAAGCCACTTTCTTCTTTTCTGTCCCAGATTTGCTGCCCTCCGTACTGAACTGCTTACCTCTATTGCGCTGGTTACCGGTCATGCTTGGGCTAATTCGACTTTATCGAACAAAGTTAACTGGCTCTTAAATGGTTTCTCAGGCTTAGATTATGATTCAAATGCTTTTATTTTTAAATCAGTACAATCTTTCCTAATGCAAACCAAGCGCTTTTGCTAGTCTTCATGTCTTACTTTAACTATTTGTCCCGTCCTCTAACAGGGTGTTAAATCATTTTCAATTATTAGCTGTTATCTTAACATTATCGCATGTAAATTAGCTTTCTATTTTGTCTTTATGTTTGCTTGTTTTGTTCAGCTCCTTCAAATAATAATTTTTGTATTAAATTTACCTAAGCTCCCTAGATGAGCTGCATTCTGCAGCTCTTGGAGTTAATGTAAAGTTCCAAATATTGTTTAAATAAAAAAATAAATAAATAAACAAATAAACCACACCGAAAGTGAACTAGGTGCCGAATGCCACAAGAGAGGCAGAACACACCCTGGATCCTCCCTATATACCACTACTCCACGTGCTAACCCACGTGACCTCATACGCTCCCGAACCGCCAAAAAATCAATTTCCGCCTATTCTCTGAACTGTCGGAAATGACATTTCTTGTCTATTCTCCGCTAGGAGATTACTAATCGCCTGCAAACTACGCGTAGACTTTGGTCAGAAACAGTCATTTATTGACACAATGGAGAATATCGGTGGCTGTGGCACGACGTCACCAGTCGGCCGAAAACGAGAGGTACAAAGAAAATGTGTAACATGGGTGCAAATAACCACTAAATACCCAGGACGCGCGGTACGGTTAAGCGGGCTTCCATTGAATCTTTGATGTACCCGTCGCGAGACTTCTCTGAGCGCCAGCGCCCATGTTTCGAAATAAGTCGGTCCCTGATCCCGGCTTGAGCAGCAACTGATGCACCCGCTTGATCGAAGGCTGTGCAGGCCATAATGACTTATTTTGTCAGCCGGAATTAAAGGAGCGAGATGTTCGCGGAAGATCTTGCGAATTCTGGAATGCCCGATCTTTTTGTCGCCACACACCTTGAGACCCTCTTTTGTTTGAACGAGCCGAAGTAATAAGTGGCTGTCTGGGGTGAGTGAATCACCCATGGCGTACTCTTGGCCGCCTTTGCTGCTGCTTTCTCCGTCAGCTCGCGTTTGAAAGAATAGAGCTTGTCCTCCACCATGCATGCCACGGTGGCTGAGGCGGCCTCGATTGCTGCTGACTGGGACGCTTGGATAGCCCGCAGAATTTCGACTGTCTCGACGCTGTGCCTTGCGTATCTCCGAGGGGTTGTGATAAGGACATCGTGTAAAACGGGCGTATAGTACAGAAATAAAACTAAACGAAATCGAAAGTGAACTAGGTGACGAATGCCACGACAGAGGCAGAACACACCCTGAATCCTCCTTATATAACACTACTCCACGTGCTAGCCCACGTGACCTCATACGCTCCCGAACCGCGAAGAAATCAATTTCCGCCTATTCTCCAAACCGTCCGAAATGACACTTCTTCTGATTCTATCCCAAATAGATGCGGAACTGCGTACCGTCGATGTAGTTTAGGATAATTAGTTACGGCTGATTACAAATGCCAGACAAAACTCCATAGCTACACTATAACGAAGCTCAAAGCATGTTCTGCTGCCGAACGGAAGTCCTCGGTTGAGCCTGGGTGCTAGTCACTTGATACGTTTGAGCCAATGAGAGCCTTTCAATCAGCTTACGTATTCTAAAATCAGAACGACCGTTGCATCTGCTGGAAATGGCGCGCGTTTGCAGTTGAACTGTGAATTAGCAAAAAGCATTCAGTTCTAGTAAAAAAGTTTGCCGATATAGTTTGAAAGATTATGCTTAGTTCTCGATTGACAGATCTGGATGTACAAAGGAAGACATCTACAAGTTCCAAAAGCTAAGTACAGCGGTGTTTTATAATAGATCACGTTGACCGTTTCATGTTCCTCCATGTTACACTAATTTGCTTTTCTTTTGATTCGCCTGCACCTCGCCCGGACAAATTTGGATCTATATGGATCGGCATAAGTAAAATATTGTTCTCTGCCTTTATATTTATATCCACAGGTGCATTGATAGGGTCAACATTTTGGCTACGTGGCCGATGTGTACTGAATATTCATAGCAAATCCCAGGCGAAAAATATTTTAATGGATTTAACTAATTTAGATCAATAATTATCCAAATTAATTGTGTTTTCAAACCTCTCTTTACTTGGTAGGTTTTCAGATAGTGTGCTGACCAAGCTCAGCATAATTATTATCGAAAATCAGGGAGTTGTTGTTAAATATGATGGGACGAGAAATTTGTGGGCGCCAAATCAGTGATCGAAGTCAGAACTAGACTGGAGTTGCCAGTGAGCTCGCGGTGTGAGTTGCGTCGAGACCAGAATACACTAAAATGAAAAGTAGGGACAAGAGTGGAACTCCCAAGAAGGAAATCCAGTTTCTTACCAGAAAACTATCACACAGTTATAGAGAACTTGGCTGTTGACACCTTGTTCAAATGAAACCTGATTAAACTATAAATTATCATTACAACACTCATACACTTGCTTCTTTAAGGTTGAGCGACCCTGCATTTTGAGAATGCGTGGCATATCTTTTCATGCACAATCGATTTTTGACAGTTTGACTTCGACTCTTTTTTCTAACGAGAGGCCACGATTAATCCAGCCTTCGCTTTAATACTTTTTCTGTTTCCTTTTATTAACTGAAACGTTTCTTCTATAAGGCTTTCGAGTATTCGTGTTCTGTAACAAGCGAGGAATGTAACACGACACTTGTTGCTCGCGGGGGGTGGCTCCAATTAGGAAAGTCTTTTCTCCGCTACTACCCACTTGTTTGGAAGCTTAACATCCTTTGCTCTCCAGAGAAGTCCAATCTCATAGTGGCCCAGGTCATTTCTGAACTGAGTGGACTCCGCCAAAGGACTCCGTCTTCCATCATTGTTCCATTTGTGCTTGTAGTGGACTATCCAAGCTGTTAGTATGCCCAACGTGCACCTGGTTAGGTGTCAGCTTAAGAACACTTTTGGACACACCAGCAACTGCCCATCCAAAATCAGTTCTCACTGCGTGAGGTTGGCCCTTTGGACCCCTTCGTGATTGGTGCTGGAGCATAGCCTCAACGACTTCCACGCTAATAAGTAGGCCCACTTGGTCAGTGGCTACTGCAGGAATGTCCAAGTCCTTTCAAATGTTTCCATTTGTTTCGGTCCCTCTTCCTGACAAGACGCCTGCTGGGAACATTCAGTTGTTGGACTGTCCAAACTCGCTCAATTTTAACTGGCTTCTGCGTAGCTCCTTTGCCAGTCGGTGTTACGATAATACTGACAATTCTTGAAGTTTGGGGGCTGCTAACAGTTTAAATGTTACCCAAGGTAAGCTGTTGTTCAATGCCTTCAAGCCCTAGCTGGTCAGCAATGTCTCGCCTGATTAAAGTGTCCGAGCTGCCATCATCAAGGATTGCAAATGTCTCAATCGGGGCTATCTGGTCAGCGCCTTCGATCCTTACAGGGACAATCTGGAAGTAGACAGATCTGTCTTTCGTTTGTTGAGGCTCAGTAGACACAGCACCAACGTGAACTGGAGGGTTGGGGATTAAGTCTTGGGGTATCTCTGCAGTGATTTCCTTGTTCTGGTTTGGAGGGCGCTCGCTTGTCCCTCTCTTTTGGTGCAGCAGACTGTGATGACGCTTGGTGCAGTTGTCCACTCGACAATGATTCTTTGACACACATTCGTTGGCTGAATGACCTCTACGCAGTCAGTTAAAACAAAGTTTAAGACGTTTCACCATCTTCACGCGATCTTGGGTAGACCTTTCTTTGAATTCACCACATTTGTAGATCAAATGGGACTGCGAACAACATGGACATGTCTGTAGGCCTGGATTCTAGCTTGGTGGAGGATTCTGCTGACGGTGCTCCCTCGATGCATGTTCATTTTCTCTGCGTACGTTGTTACACTGGAAGAAAGGAGCCGCAGTATCAGTCTGATCTTCTGTTGTGGCAATGTGACTGGTTGCATAACTTGTGACGTAACTGGGGGGGGGTAAATTGGGAGTTCTTTGCTTGCTGAAGCCTTTGATTGTGACAGTGGCTCTCTCTACATTGTGAAGTTAGCCTAGGGCATTGCGGGAGAATACTGGATCAGTAGCAATTGCCGCTTCTGTCTTCACGAACTTGGCAAAGTCTCTGAATTTGGGAATGGTATCTTGATAGAGTCTCGTTTTGTTGGCTTCCCTGCACCAACGATCCTGCAGCTGCACTGGGAGCTTCTTCACCATGTTTTGAAGATTATGCGGGTGGTCCAAGATCGTAAGGAAAGAGAGTAACGTCATGACGCTAAGGCATTAGGTCAGGAAGGTTGAATACCGATTAAGGGCAACGTCATCTCCCAGTTTGATGGTCGGCCATTTAGTTACTTTCTCGAGGTAAGCATTGAAGATCTTGTACGTGTCACCATACTTTTCTTCCAACAGTCGTTTTGCTTCAAGGTAACCCTTCTTGGGGTCCATGAATAGACACCCCTTTATCAGCTCTTTTGGTTGTCCTTCCAGGTACCGTTCTAGATAACGCAGGCGCACATCATCTGAGCTGAGCTTAGATTCAAACTGCGACACAAAACCCCTGATGAAGGTGTTGTAGTCGGTTGGGTCACCATTGAACTTCGACAGAGTCAAAGAGGAGAGTAGGCTGTATTGATGTTGTTCAACCAATATCTCCGTCAAATTGTTTTGTTTCCTTAATAGTTCTTCAAAAGTTCCATTATTGGGTACTTTTCTGCAATCAAATGCAAAATGGTTGAGACACTCGCAGAAAAAGACTCATTCTTCTCTTCTATTCCCTCACTCTCATCTGGATTTCATTTGACAGCATCTTTCCCCCCCTCCCCCGTTTCAATGTTGAGTATCCAATATCACACAACGAGATTTCAGGCCCGAACAACATTGAGAAGGGGGGAGGGGGGGAAGAAATCAACAAAACTTAAAAGCCGATAAATTGCTCAAAATATGCACAATGTCTCAACTACTTTTGCATTTGATTGTGGTTTCAATGAAATTTTGGTTGCAATCACGCTGATAAACAGGCTGGAATTCTGGTGTCACTGGGGGCCGTAGCTCAGTAGGTTGAGAGACAGGTAAAGCCTTTGATGGAGTAAAAGCGGGTTGCTGCGACTGTATAACTTTGTGTTCATCGAGGTATTCATTCATCCCGTTGCCAAAGTTCAGTTCTTGTTTCACTTGACCGCATGCGCGTTGACGAGCTTGAGCCACTGCGATCCCTTCCTGCAGTTGAAGCCTTTCAGTTTCATTTTGAAGAGCTTGTTCTTTCTCCAGCATAGCGGCTTTGGCAATTAATTCTGCTACTTTAGCTCTTTCTTTGGCTCTCGCAGAGACAGATGAAGCTCTTGAAGAAGCCTTGGAACGGTTGGACAGTTTAGAGATAATTGAACGGTTATCGAGCTGTTCCTCTATTTGGTGCTTTACCAAGATAGTCCAATTTCCAATTTTGTCAATAAAATCACCCATTTTATTGTTCTGCTCTTGGTACTAGTCCCTTGCAGTGACTTTTTCTTCCTCTGTGGTCAGAGTACCACATAAGACGTCGTGTACTTTCTGCAGGTCTTCAAAAACTTCATGCAAAGTCTTCAGTTCACTCTGAACAATGTGAACGTTGTCATAGTCTTCCGCAAGCAGTTCTATTTTCTTCATTTCACGTGATATTTTCCTTTGGGCAGATTGGCAGTTTTGCCATTTGATGTGTGCTTGAAAAGCCATGCCTTTCGCTGTGGGCTTTTTCTTTCTTGCGCCGCCAACAACGCCTTGTCCATGCTTGTTCCATACTCGTTTGCTTTGATGCCTTCTCTCGGTCTTGGTGAACCTTCCAACTCGTGATTAGAGTCAGTCATTTCCAAACTTTGCCATCCGGCTCGAAGGACAAAAAATGTTATTGAATCGACTCCATTTTCGTGAGATGTCCTGTTGCTGATGATTTATTGGGTTCACTTCACAGATACACAAAATGGTTGACGATTGACTGACTCACTGACGACTGATCGATAACTAACTACTGATTGAAGACTGACTGCTGACTGATCAAATAACTAAATAACATATGGTAGAATACAAAGAACTGGAACAAAGGAATAAATTATACAAAGGAACCAGATGGTGAGCTAAAACAAAGAGACAATATGGTAAACATGATACTGAGGTTGTGGACCCTAAATACTGGCTTACTTGAACTGAAACTAAAACTAAACTGCTGAGCATCTAAAATAATCGCAGGCACACTAAAACACACTAGAGACAGGAAAAGACAGACTGTTCTGGCCAGTTGGCAACAGGTGCAATTGCCTCTTCTACTGGTTCTGCTTTGGCAAGATAGTGCTGGGCACTCTCGATTTCAGCTGCAACTTTAGGAACATGTTGTTGCGCATATTCTGTGGAGAGAAAAGTATTGTATGCTCTGTTGAACATTGCACTGCATTCCTCTTCAGCATCCCATGCATTATGAGGAGCTCCAACTCAAGGCTTGTACTTGATCAGCTGGTATTTTGCAGTATAATGGGTAGTTTTTTCCATGAGGGTTGGATGAAAACGTTGGAAATGCCCTGATGACAACCTCAGTGGATCGCGGTCTTGGCTCGTTGTTGCTGATGCGGTAGTTAGAGGCAAATTCCATGAAGTTGAGGGCTGAAATTCCAGGAAAAAGTTTCTTCCACTGAGTATTGATGGATCCAATGCTTCACCTGGTTCACCGCCTTCTTTGTTTTGTTGGTGGTTCACTTTGCGGCTTTCATCAAGTGATACACTCACAAAGGAATAGGTGTGTTTCCTGTGCTCCCATGTCTCCTATCTCTGCAGTTAATATTTTGCTATCAGATGACCGGAGACCACCCTGTTTTTGGTAGTGCTAAATATTGCCCTGGGGCGGGCGGCTGATGAAAGGTTTTACCGAGTCTGGTGGGGGTCGTATCCGCATTGGTGGGGTCGAGTATCATTTCGTTGCCGAAAAGACATCGTTTCGGCAAATTGCTCGACACTCTCTGGGCAGACTGTCAATTGTATCAGATGAATGGAAAGAATGTTTATGCAGATGACTCGTGCTTGAGTTTCGTCACGACTGGATCGTCGATTGCTGAAATTTTCGTCGCCGAGTGACCCTCGATCGTGTCAGAGTTTCCTGCCTTCCCTTCTTTTGTATTCTATCTATTCGATTCTATTCTATTTTATCTTTTTACCGGTTCCAACGAGTGCAGCAAGCTGACGTTCGGAGAGAGGTAAGATAACGCGCAACTAAACATATTTAACCAGTTTTTAGGTTTAATAGTTGCCGAAGACCGCCGTTCGGCAAATGACCAAAATCATGTTCTTTCGTAATAACAAAGGTATCACATATCACTGTATGACAGACAGACAGACAGACCCCCGGAGCCTGGGCTGCCTGTGGTTGTGTTGGGCAACAAAGGGGACGGTAGCGAAGAGCGAATAAAACAGAGAGCACAATATTAAACACAGAACTGAAAAAGACTAGTGAAGACGATAACAGAATAACAGTAATTGGTAAAAGTGGAAGTGAAACGAGTAGAAGAGCGCTCTAAAAGGTGTGTCGAACTAATGACCATCATTTGAGGTTTGTCCGTCGAAGCAACCGCGCTATTCTCATCAGGGGCATAGTAACGCGCCTGCCCTATGAAGGTGAAAGTTCCTTCAATAGTACGTGTTTCGAAATGGTAGGCGCATGCCATCGATGCCCTACACGTTCGACGGTTACAAACTTTTGGCCCTGGCCGAGTTAAGGGGAAAGGGAGAAAAGCGAGGGAAGATGGTCAAGACTTAGACACAAGGAGGGGAGGGAAAAAATAGGTGGAAGGAATTGACTTACCTCGATAAATTTCCGAAGGTCGATGCCATAGGACTGCATCCAAACGCTAAGTAAAATACTGGGTTGAAATACGACAGGCAGTTGTAAACCAAGTCGAATCGGGGCCACGTGAAATGTTAAGTGACCTTTGGTTTGTGGGGGCGTACCTTTCGCTGGCCAATAGGAGGCGGGTGTAGGGAATTATTAACAAGGAAAACGGCGACTGGGAGGGGCGGGCCGAAGGGAGGGAGTGAAAGTAATAAAACAGGATGTGTTATGTGGGAGACCAACGCGTGGCTGGTGGGCAGTGAATACATTTGTATTACAAAAAAGGACAAGGGGCTTCGTTGTTTATTGTATGTGGTGGGTAACGTAGGGGGATGGATATGAGGCCTGGGGATGAGGGGGGATTGTGGGGGGGTTGTGGATAGCTGTAGGAGAGGGAAATTGTTTGTAAAACACAATTGTATTTGGAAACGGGAAAAGGAGTTTCGTAGTTGTTGTTTCTGTAAGGTGGGGGAGGAAATGGAAAGTTGTTAGAGGGGGAAATTGTTTGTAAAACTTATTTGTGTTTGGAAACGGGAAAAGGAGTTTCGGCGTTGTTGTTTCTGTTTGGTGCTCAGTTGGTTCGATGGGCGCTTTTTTCTTTCAAGATTTTCAAATCGATAGAATTGTAAGCTGTTAACTGAATTCGTTGTGTAAACAAACGTGCGTTAATTCATGCCCGATTGGTGTTGTTGAATGCGGAGACGAGTACTCCTTGGGGCCTTGTTCTGCGTTTGCCGAAAGATGTAAAGCCATATAGTAAACATTTTATTAACCCCGTTTGCTTGGTCCGTACCGTAAGTTATGGATCCTCGTTTTTTTCGTTGCCTTATGGCCCGAGCACACGGTACGGACCGCGCACTCGGTTAATTAATAAGATGTATTTATTCATTCTTGTAAAATACATGCCAATTCAGATATATAAATGAAAGAAGCCACTTCTAGCTGTCAGAGGAAAATATTTCATCATGCTGGTCAAAAAGGTGACAGCAAATAAAGAAAGTGGAAATAAAGAGAGAAAGGAGAGTCATAATTTTCTTTATTGAGACCAAGAGAAAGGCATAACTTTTACAACATTTCCTAGTCCACAACGCCCCCCCCCCCTCCTCCCCGACCCCACATTCGAAAAACTTACATACCCTACTACCCTAACAGTTAAAAAAAAAAAAAAGCAGCTCGAAATTTCATTGGATTTAATCGGCGCTGAGGCTTTTGGGAGAATTTAGGCCGTTTTGAGGTCCACAGGCGCAATAAAATTTAAATCAACCGATCACTGTGTGAAGCCATAAATATGCTTGTCGCGCGTGAGTGACTCTCGCACTGTTAAATAACACAGTAGCCTGAAATTATTGGCTAACGGTTATAATTGCTGTTTTCTCGAAATCATTGACTAAAGACAAATATAAAAGTACACCACTGGAAATAAAGAGCATAGGAGGTTTTCAACCGGGAGGTTTTATTGAAAGGTAGTAATACTTTATTTCTTATGCACTTTCAGTTTGTTTACCGGCTTTTGCTCTTCTTAAAAATCCTTGTAAACAAGGTAACCATGTGAGTTTTCTTTGTGATTGTTTCAAACACTGTCTTCCTTGAGTGCCACTGTTGGATCGCTTTAGAGTGACCGTTATTGCGTCACGAGTCGTAAAAGTGAATTGTCGACTCGTACGAGTCGTACAACTCGTCTAATGTATTGACAAGTCGTATAGAAAGCCAGTCAATCCGTCAATCTCATTGACAATGTGTCCATTCGTACGAGTCGTACAACTCGTCTAATGTACACAAACAAATCGAATGCGAATTGTGCACAGACAAATCTACTAAAAACACCACGCGAAATGCTCACAAAGAATTGTGTATTCCTTGTTCTACAAATAGCACCGAGCGCGAAAATTACGCAGAAAGTGTATTCCTCGTTTTACTAAAAGCACACAGACTCAAACTTGCCAAAAAAACTCTAAGAGTCTCTAGTGAGATTCACGGATTAACTGGCTTTCTTTACGACTCGTGAACACATTAGACGAGTCTACGACTTGTACGAGTCGACAATTCACTTTTGCGACTTGTTACAAGCCATGATGTTGGACAACCCTAAAACGTGGAACCCCTCTCCCCCATCCTGTCCTCAATCGAAGCGCTAAAATTGAGAAAACGTTAAGGTAACAAGTTCCAAACTTTCTTCAAATCCTTCCGTTCCGTCCTCCGCCGTCACTTGATTAACAACCCTTCGCTACCTGTAACCAATGAGCGACAAGGTTTTATTTTAATTATCCAAAAACCAATCAAAATTTACTTTACGTTCACGCAAAATCTTGTGATTTCATTGGACATCATTACCACACCCAGACTTTAGGCGTCTATTTCGCCAGGAAAATTGAGAGCCGATGAAACAACTGATAGTCCCCGTGAACTGGTCTCCACTGTTTTGACGCAATATTCAACGACGATGACGAAGTTTTGTTAGAGGTAAGTCAGAAAGTTTCGATACGTTTGGTGATTACGTAAGCATGCAAGATGAACCATGGCTACATATTCAGTTATTCTTGTTGATGACCACGTATGTTTGTCCGTGGGCATCTTGCTAACTTCATTGAACTGGTTTTCGCTTCTCCGTGTTCAATTAGGCTCCGGTCGCACTCGTAACTTTAACGACATTAATATTGACATTTGCATCATTTGAAGTGTAAACAGCGCTTGTCACCAGAAATACATGTTAGCAAAATGCTACCAAACATTAAAGAAACCGTCGTATTGCTCACTCATGCTGAGTTATCATCGACTAAACTTTCTAGTGCGACCCGGCCCTTACACACAGTTTTGAAGAACTGATGATATGTTTGTTTGGACTGCTAGAGACAAATAGTAGCATTTTCGTTGACAGTACGTGCCAAATTCATAAACAACTTCGACAGTGCTTTTTCAATTCGAAAATGTAAACAAGTGGCTTATAGTAGTACTTTGCGAAACAAAACTAAACGTGGAAACGGTACTTTGCGAAAGCCCAACTATTTCCTTTATGGTTAGAGTGTGAAAGTTCGACTTCTGAGGGGTGAATTCTGAACGTTTAAGACCGACTTGTGTTTACTAATGTACCTTATGAAACTTGAAGTATGTAGGCTCCAAAAAGCAACGTCGCTATGAACGCTCCTCAATCTACGTCGCTCTTCAATATAACAGCCTTCGCTCATTAGCGAGAAATATGCCTCCTCTTCCAGTTCATTTACAACTCACTCGTTTACTACGTAAAATGGCGCATCGCCTGTGTTTACATTTAATAAATTATGGTTAAAAAATTGTATTAGAAACGAATATTTTCTGAGAAAATTTTAGAATAGGGAAACGTGCAATAGTTCTGGATGCAGGAAGAGATACACTGATATAGGTTGAAGGCAGAGAAGATATAACTTTTCACCGATCGAAACTTGAATCATTACAAATAAAGACAGAAAGAAATATTTGCATGGACGCCAGAGCCGAGACTGCCGCAAGACTCAACTGAGAGAAAAACATAGTTTCCCAGAGATGAAGACGTCCTAGGATCTAGTATAGACTGTGATGGAAGTGCATTATAACGACCAGTTTTTGATAAAGTGATATAACCGACATGGTTTTGCCATTGCTCAAAGTACCATGATTTCGTTTTGTTTTGTTTCGCAAAGTACCATAAACCTAGATTGTGAAGCTGAAGGATCTCAAACGAGTTTCTCCTACAAACTAAACAAGAGATAGTAGACTCTGTCGTCAGAACTGATTTAGCTCTTGTTTTTGGCCGAAATTCATTTGTGACGCCAGTCACAAGAAACGTACTTTCCAATACATGATGCATTCTGTCGAAAGCAAGAAAAGAATCGCCAAAAAAGCGGAAGTAAATAATGTATTCACATGTATAAACAGTCGCTATTCACTCTTGTAGAAAATATGTTAATTCAGATATATTTAAATGAAAGAGCCACTTCTAACTGACAGAGCTTTGTGACCTTCACAAAAGGATTCATCTATTGTTACTCGTGAAATTGCAATTTCTCAGAACTAATGTTTATTGATTAGCTCGTGCATTGTTTATAATCTTGGGAAACCAACCTGAGTATTAGCAAAAACAAACTTGAAATATTTTATCCGTAAGCTTAGAAAATTGAAAAAGGGCTTTCTTTAATACAAAGAATCGTAACGCAAAGTTGTGTGGATTCTATTTTAATATGTCCAAAGAACCTCTATTGTGAACTGCTTTCACACATAACATGCATTCTAAATTAGCACTTCTTTTTCTGTCACGTCAGTGAATAAATACCCGTTAAGTAGTTTTGTCAACTTACTCTATTTCGAGAAGATGCCGATTTGCGAGCGGACAGAAGTATATCTTACGCACCAAGCCCGTCAGAAAGGTGACCGCAAATAAAGAAAGTGGAGATAAAGGGAGAAAGGAGGGTCCCAATTTTCTACCTTAAAGCCTGGTCCTCACTAGCGCATAAACATAAGAATAAGCACAAGCATAAGCATAAGAATAAGAGAGAGACAGTGGCGACATAAGCATAAGCATAAGTATCAAACGCGCCCGTTCCTTATGCTTATGCTTATGTCGCCACTGTCGCTCTCTTATAATTCTTATGCGTATGCTTGTGCTTATGCTTATGCTTATGCGCTAGTGAGGACCAGGCTTAACGGTTAAAAGAGAAGAAACTCGAATTTTTTCTGGATTTAATCGGCGATGAGACTTTTGGGAAAATTTAGACCGCTTTAAGCATCACACGCGCAATTAAATTTGAATTAGCCGATCACTGTGTGAAGCCGCCAAAGTCATAAATATGCTTGTCGCGCGTGAGTAACTTGCACACTGTTAAACATTATATTTGCCTGAAATTCTTAGGCAACGAATATAATCGCTGTTTACTCGAAGGCATTGACCAACGACAAATATAAGAATACACCACTAGAAAGAAAGAACTTAAGAGGTTTTCAACTAGAAGGCTTTATTGAAAGCTAGTAGTAATTTATTTCTTACACACTTTTAATTTGTTTACTTTTTCCGTTCTTCTTAAAAGTCCTTGTATACGCGGTAATCATGTGAAGTTTTCTTTGTGATTGTATCAAATATTTCCTTGAGTGCCGCTGTTTTATCGCTTCAAATGACCGTTATTACTTCAAAGTACCAGCTTGTTTAAGAATTTATTCTTCAAGTTAATTTTGCGATGATCAAATCAACCAGTGTGTCTGCTATTCTCAAAGTGACTTGGCTGTGAATTTTTGTTTACATCCTGTTCTATCCGAATAAAAACCAAGTTTACATACCTTGTTTAAAACCTTTACACTAACCACATTAAACTGCTCGGCGTATACATCGATGAGAATATCAACTTTCATTGGTGATGTAAGCAAGAAGGCCAGTAGGAAAGTTGGAGTGCTTATGCGCTAGCGCAACATGATCCCATGCTCGGCCAAATTAATGATTTACTAAATATACGATAATTGCAGATACCCCCTCGCTCTGCCATTGATAAGACTTTTACTTTGGTACTCCCAACAAGACTAGCCTTTGTTTTACCGAAATGTTGACTCAATTTTTTCTTCGAACTCAAGTGCTACACGCAAAGGAAAGAGAAAAAGAATAGTGTGTGTTATACTTTTGCGTTGAAAAAAGAATCGATTGCGTGACAAAGTACGTATTTCTCACGGTCGGCATGTCAAATTAATTCATACAGTCTGCCAAGCACGTTCTCAAAATTTATTACTCAAAGTTTGAAGTTGGTCGGCCGTCGTAGTACAGGAAAAAAAGGAACACTGATTTTCCAATTTTGAATTCATAGGCAGTACAGTTAAATAGGCTTCCTGTGCAATTTGTTTTTACTATAGACTGCATGCACCAGACTCAGGCATGCATATTTAATGAGCTCGTTTTGTTTTGTATGTGAACCCACTCAAAACAGCATGATTTCTCCCAGCATCAAAGCAAAACTTGAACAGTTTACTTCAAATTATACACGGGCTTCAGATCCAGTGATACTTCTAAGGGCTTGTGAACGATTCTCGCTGCAATCACCGCGTGTCAGATTACAGAAAAATAAGACATCTGACTAAATCATTCAAGACTCCAAGTTCCGAGAAAAATGATCAGCATACAGATTTTAATACATTCTTGAAGTGATCGAGTTACAAGCTATACGGGATAGAATATATTTGTCACGGTGATTGTTCGATTTCCACTGACTAACCTTTGTTGCTTGTCCTTTCTAAATAAGTATCTGAGTTTAACACAAAACGGCGTCTGAAGCTCCCGATTTGCTTTCAAGCGCTCTTCCCTTCGCGGAGCCGTTTCTTCGGTACGCTTCCGTTATGATGCTGTCTATCGATTATAACATGTTTGTCATCTTTTCTCTAGACGGATTTGGCGCTGTTCGATCGTTTCACGATTTCGCCTTCCCGTGCATGTTCCCTTATCTTTTGAAGATGAGCTTCGCGAGACTGTTGTGTTTCAAGTTTTCCAGTTTTCCATTTTCGTAAACACAGCTACGATATACTGTATCTAATTCCTCTTACTGCGAGTAAAACTACAGGGCCACAGGTGATCGATCCGGCCTTTGCTATTGGTTAAGCAGCTATAGGAACTGGGGACGACGTCGTACGACAGACTGACAGACTGACAGACGAACATTAAAGAGATGGCGACACGCTTGGAGTCTCCGAATGATGCGATACTACTGCATTAGCGTTGTGATTATTTCCCTCACTTCGTTCAGGAATTATTTGTTTGTGTTGGATACTGTTGTTAACTCATTTGCGGTTGTCTCCCGTTTCTCAAATACGATAGGCAAGAAAAAATTTATAAACACCCCTGCTAGTAACGGTTTAAAACCCAAAATAGACCGGGATGGCTGTCATGTTATAGCGCCAATGGTATAAACCCAAAGACAAATACACAAAAGGTAGAACGTTTAACTGAGCGGTAACACATTTTGCGATATTTATCAAGCACGAGTATGGTATGGTTTAAAAGTTAGGAAAATACCAGGCCAAAAGATAAGAATACTATAAGCCATCTTGCTATAGGTACTATGCTATAGGCACTAGGTTGAGTTTGATACAATGCATCCCTTACAACCAGAAGATTTTACGTCGCGGCCAAGACAAGTTTACAATTTTCGCAAATGCCTGAACGTGACCACACTAGGATCTAAAACTGAAAGCACGCTAGGTGAAAACAAAACTACTCAAGGCTTTTGCTCCCCGGTGTACTCAGCGGCGGGCCTATGCACAGTGTAAATTTACGATGAAATGATAGTATAGTGAGCAGCGTTACTCGGGCGTTTCGAGCTCAAAAAACGTATTTTCTTATATTAATTCTTTTTTTAGGTTGTTCACCAATAAAGAAAAACATCTATGGAAATGGCGCCACGCAAACGGCTAATTTGAATTCACTTTGTTTCACTGGGGTCTGAATATTTTAAGTTAAAAATAGCCTTACTGTGCCAATACTAATTGGAGGCACACCAGGTGGTTAACTTATTCAAACATGTAAACCAATCCTTTGTGTTTTTTTCTTTTAGCTTAAATTCAGTTGAAGTTGAGAGCATTAATTGTTGTGAAGTCGCCAGTCGATTGTAAGGACTACTTGCCTTGTACTCCGGTAAGAGCATCCTCTGACAGAATACGCATTACTTTCACATTCCTGTTTTAGTTCGTTTACTCCAGAAACAATTTAGGAGTATTATCAACGACTGCAATGGATATACAGGTGTGATTGCACAAAACGTCACCTTAACCTTCCACATCGACTTTTAGTTAATTCATCATATCTTTGTGTGACTCAGATGATTCTATTACATTTGCCATACGATGGTTCTGTGAAAAAGGTTTGCAATTGAGCTTTACGCAAGGATAAGACAAAGAAATACGATAGTTGGTGGTTTTTGAAGCAATTTCGTTCCTTTCTCAATTGTTTATCCATGCACAGCGACGAAAAGGCGAAAGTAAACTAAGAAACTGACGTCTTTCGCCGCTTAAATTTTACAAGCACTTTGGGGTGCGCTCTTAAAACGGGGAACTGTTTCTGAGTTGCTTTACACTATAAAATGTCACTATTAGCTGCACTTTGTGATAAGAGCTGGAAACACCTGCTCAAACAGGAAGAGTTTTAGACATTGGCACAAACTATTAAAATGGAGTTGGACAAATGGTCTAGACTTCCTGGGCTAGCACTGTTTGCGGCGTAGTCGAGAAACCGATTTTCACCGATTACGTATTGTCCCCGAGCAAAGCGAAGCGAAGTGAGGGTAATAATCACGGCGCTAATGCAGCAAATTTGCTTTGTTTGGAGACTCTAAGCGTGTCGCCACCTCGAAATTTAATGATCGTCAGTCAGTCGGCTGTCAGTCTGTCAGTCTGTCATCGAGCGACCTCCAAGGCAATGGCGTAACTAGAAATACGATAATCGCAGATATCCCCTCTCTCTGCCATTGATGGGACTTTTACTTTGGTACTCCCAACAAGAGTCACCTTTGTTTTACCGAAATGTTGACTCAATTTTTTCCTTCGAACTCAAGTGCTACACGCAAAGAAAGGAGAAAAAGAATGGTGTGTGTTATATTTTTGCGTTGAAAAAAATAATCGCGGGGCCTGGCCCCGGCGAGCTTAAAAATGGAGTTTTTCTTCTTCTGGGTCGAGAATCAGCACACGGTGATTGGTTCACATGACCACGTGATATGCGATGACGTAAACCGGCGCCCAGTTGGCTCAGTTGGTTGAGTGCCGGTCTTTCGTGCGGGAGGTCGCGGGTTCGAACCCCTGCCGGACCAGCACTCAGGGTCTTGAAATAACTGAAGAGAAGATGCTGCTTTTGATTCTATCAGCAAATGGTAAGATCTTCACTTGGCTCGGCTGACTACGTTAAATGGCGGTCCCGTCTCCCTATACTTGATTACAGGGGGGACGTAAAAGAACCACTGAGGACGTAAACAAATCTCTGGCAGTGACCACCCTCAGTGCCTGTACTCCACAGTAATGCGGCGAAGCCAAATTGTTGCTGAAAAGCCCCTTGAGGGGAGCTTCAATAAAAATATGTATGTATGTATATATTTGACTTCGTTAAACAACTCGAGATGTGGCCAGTGAATTGCTCGTAATTACTTGTGTGTAAAGGTTAACTGCATCCCATCCAAACTCAACACCATTGGGCTTTGTGGAACATGCACGGATAAACTGGATTTTAGGGAATGATTTTGGCTTGCGTTCTTAAGTTCACCGCGGAAGCTTTGAGAATAGCCGTAAACAAATGTTTGATGGATACCGCTCGGGGATTGCAAATTTCTCTGTCGCCGATAAATATTTAGTCCCGACGAAACTTTCTGTGGCGGCACGAAATACTTCTGGGAAGATAACAGGCCGAAAACGGAAACCAAAGCTACGATGAGCTTTAGCCGCAAAACAATGGCGATTTATGCTTTACTCTGTACATGACATCTGTTGCCTCATGAAATTCGTCTGCTTATCGTACTTTGTCTGTTGAAATGTTTCTTTCATTCGATCATGTAGCCTTTGTTTCGCAATGGTCATATATACCAGATATGAAAAATACACCGAAATAGAGCATTGGGTTTGCAGTTCACAAATGACTGAACACACTGTGAACAAAACTGCAATAATATTGTAAAATGTAGTGTTACATTCCTCGCTTGTTACAGAACACGAATACTCGAAAGCCTTATAGAAGAAACGTATTCAGTTAATAAAAGAAACCACAAAAGTATTGAAGCGAAGGCTGGATTAATCGTGGCCTCTCGTTAGGAATAAGAGTCGAAGTCAAACTGTCAAAAATCGATTGTGCATAAAAAGATATGTCACGCATTCTCAAAATGCAGGGTCGCTCAACCTTTAAGAAGTAAGTGTATGAGTGTTGTAATGATAATTCATAGTTTAATCAGGTTTCATTTAAGCAAGGTGTCAACAGCCAAGTTCTCTATAACTGTGTGATATTTTTCTGGTGAGAAACTGGAAGTCTCTCTTGGGAGTTCCACTCTTGTCTCTACTTTCCGTTTTAGTATACTCTGGTCTCGACGCAACTCACACCGCGAACTCACTGACTACGCTAGCCTAGTTAACGATTATAATCGCGGTTTTCTCGAACGTTATTAGCTTGTTTGAGAATTTATTCTTCAAGTTGATTTCAACCAGTTTGTTTGTCATTTTCGATGTGACTTTGTTGTGTAATTTTATTTACATTCTATTCTATCCCGTAGATAAACCATGTAACTCCACAGAGATAAAGTTTACATACCTTGTTCAAAACCTCCTACTATGAGGTTGTAATGCAGTGATTCTGTGGCTCTATGCAATTTAAACTTCTGGGATTGTTATTCGCAAACGACCCCGGTCACTTCCAAAACACGTAAATTGCGCCCTGAAACCACATATTTTAACTATTGGCTCCTTAATGACAATCCTTGGAACTGGCACAAGCATATCTGACACGCTACGCAAAATATACTGATATCAGGAAGAAAATAGACTCGGAGTGCAAACTCTCCACAGAAAACTTTAGGCGTCATCTTGAAAGTTGGATAGTAGCTCTTGTACTGCACCGTTGTTTACTTCAAAAACGTCGAACCCCTCTAAACCATCCTGACCTCAATCGAAGTGCAAAATTTGAAAAAGCGTTATGGTAGCATATTCCAAACTTTCTTCAAATCCTTCCGTGGAAATTCGACCATCACGAAACTCCGCCGTCACTTGACTAACAACCCTTCGCTATACCTGTAACCAATGAGAAACATGGTTTTATTTTAATTATCCAAAAACCAATCAAAATTTACTTTAAGTGTACGCAAAATCTTGTGATTTCATTGGACAGCATCACCACACCTCCACACCTAGATTTTAGGCGTCCTTTTCGCCAGGAACTTAGATTGAGAGCCGAGGAGACAACTGATAGTCACCGTGACACTAGTCTCCACTGTTTTAGAACAAAATTCAAGGACCAGGACTAAGTTTTGTTAGAGGTAAGTCAGCCGTAAAGCTTACAATACGTTTGCTGAACATATAAGTATGCAAGATGAACTATGGCTACATAATATTTAGTTATTCTTGTTGATGACCACGTATCTTCGTCCGTGGGCATTTTGCTAACCACATTGAAGTGGTTTTCGCTTATCCGTGTTCAGTTATATACAGTTTTGAGAGAACTGAACGTACATTTGTTTAGACTGCTGACAAATGGTAGCATTTTCGTCAACAGTACGCGCCAAATTCATGAACAACTTTGACAAAACTTTTGCGATTCGAAAATGTAAACAAGTGCTTGTAGTAGTACTTAGCTAAACAAAACGAAACGTAGAAACGATACTTTGCGAACGCCTAAACTATTTAATTCTTGGCACATTATAGAGTAAAATCTCGATTTCTTAGGAGCGAATTCTGAAACGTTTAAGAACGCCTCGTGTTTACTGATGTACCTTATGAAACTCAAAGCCTGTAAATATAAGAACCTTCGCTCATAGCGGGAAATTTGCCTACCCTTCCCGTTTATTTACAACTCACTCGTTTACCATTTCCTCGTAAGTTTATTATCGTGAAGTGGCGCATCGCTACTTTAATAATTTTATGGTTAAAAACATTGCATCAGAAACAATTATTTTCTAAGAAAATTTTAGAATAGGGAAACGTGCAAACGTTCTGGATGTAGAAAAAGAAACACGGATATACACTAAAGGTGGAGAATATACAGCTTTTCACCGATCAAAACTTGAATCAGTACAAATAGAGACGAAGAAATATTTGCATGGACGCCAGAACCGAGACTGCCGCGAGACTCAACTGCCGGGAAAATATAGTTTCCCAGAGATGAAGACGTTCAAGAATCTAATATAGACTGTGATAAAAGTACATTATAACGATCGAAAAGTGATGAAGGAATTGCTAAGAAGAGCGGAAGAAAATAAAATAAATGTATTCGTTTCTGTTATTTGATGTCGCAAGTATAAACAATCTTATATTCACTCTTGTAAAATAAATGCTAATTCAGATATATTTAAATCAAAGAAGCTACTTCCACCTGTCAAAGCTTTATGACCTTCACAAAAGGATTCATCCATTGTTACTCGTGAAATTTTAATTTGTCAGAGCTAATGTTTATTGATGAGCTCTTGCATTGTTCGATTCTTGGAAAACCAACCTGAATATTAGCAAGAACAATCTTGAAATATCTTATCCGTATGCTTGGAAAATTAAAGAAGGGCTTCTATAAATCCAAAGAATCGAGCCGCAAAGTCCCCCCCCCCCCTGAGTGAAGCCGCGAAGTCATAAATATGCTTGTTGCGCGTGAGTAACTCTCACACTGTTAAGTAACACAGTAGCTGAATTTCTTATAACGATTATAATCACTGTTTTCTCGAAGGAATTGACCAAAGACAAATATAAGAATACACCACTGGAAAGAAAGAGCACAGGAGGCTTTCAACTTGGGAGTTTTTTTCAAAGGTAGTATCATACTTATTTTAATTTTTATGAACTTTAGTTTGTTTACGTTTTCTTATGTTGTTCTTAAAAAACCCTGTAAATGCGGTAACCATGTGTGTTTTCTTTGTGGTTCTCTCAAATACTTCCTTGAGTGCCAATGTTTTATCGCTTCAGAGTGACCGTTATTACGTCAAAGTATTTTTCAGAATTGTAGCAAACGTTATTAGCTTGTTTGAGAATTTATTCTTCAAGTTGATTTCAACCAGTTTGTTTGTCATTTCCTATGTGACTTTGTTGTATAATTTTATTTAAATCCTATTCTATCCCGTAGATAAACCATGTAACTCCACAGAGATAAAGTTTACATACCTTGTTCAAAACCTCCTACTATGAGGTTGTAATGCAGTGATTCTGTGGCTCTATGCAATTTAAACTTCTGGGATTGTTATTCGCAAACGACCCCGGTCACTTCCAAAACACGTAAATTGCGCCCTGAAACCACAAATTTTAACTATTGGCTCCTTAATGACAATCCTTGGAACTGGCACAAGCATATCTGACACGCTACGCAAAATATACTGATATCAGGAAGAAAATAGACTCGGAGTGCAAACTCTCCACAGAAAACTTTAGGCGTCATCTTGAAAGTTGGATAGTTAACAAATAAACCAGCTTCAAGCGTGCTCCGTTCAGAAATAAAGCACGCAGCAAGTGACGAGAGCACGAAAGAAGTGTAGGGAGAAACGCGAGCCGAAGGCGAGCGTTTTTCCCCACTTCTTGAGTGCTCTCGGCACTTGCTAAGTGCTTTATTTCTGAACGGAGCACGCTTGAAGCTGGTTTATTTGTTTTATAACATAGAACTTCAAAACTTTCACAATAAAACTGTCTTTATTCATCAAAAATGTTGGAATTCTAACAGCGATGAAAAAATAGATTCTCCTAAACGGCTCGGCTGTCCGAATTGCCAAGTCAGTACAGTTTCGCTTCAACTTTTCAACCAGGCCGTCTGTTCTATAAAATCAGACAACATCTCACAGTAAAGAACTATATTTTCCCGTAGAACTTTGGACTACAAGTACATGAAATCATACAGTCGGCTAGTGCATAAAATGCAAATTTGAAGGGAATCAACAAATGCTCCAACGGCCGACTCGAAAATTGTGTGAATGAAAACTTACCGATTTCTTGACTCTACCTCGTAGTACAATCATTTGAACTCCGTCCGAAAATTCTTCAATCATTTTTTTCAGTCACATCGTCGGAAATTCTTTCTCTTGCATCACTACAAACACGTCTGTTAGTCTGTCTTCGCCGTTCATGTTCAGTGATTGCTCACGGCTGATCTTCTTCAACTGAATGATTTGCTCTCTCCTTCCTTGTTGAAGCATTCAACTTCATTCAAAGAACCCACTGATGTAATTGTGACTCCCAAATATGCTGTACTTAGGGACAGTGCTTAAACCGAGTCGCTTTCCACGACGCTGACAAAAAACTTGCCGTTCTTCGACATAGATTTTCCCTCTCCAAACTGTTGAAGTGCTTTTTGATGAGGTCACGTTCTTTACCGATTCACGGTGAAGCGTACTAGCTAGTGCCTTCACTTAAAGCCAAATTTTATCTCGAAGTTGGGCATTGGTGACTCCATTCTCGCATTATTTTCTCTTTTTTGCCAGAGGATGACGTAAGCGTGGTTTATAACTTATAAACCACGGGTAAGTGTGGTTTATACTCTGGCAAACCACGGTTTTCGACCAATCAGCGCGCGGCTTGTATCGTGACTATGTTATAATAGCTCTTGTACTGCACCGTTGTTTACCTCAAAAACGTCGAACCCCTCTAAACCATCCTGACCTCAACCGAAGCGCAAAATTTGAAAAAGCGTTATGGTAGCATATTCCAAACTTTCTTCAAATCCTTCCGTGGAAATTCGACCATCACGAAACTCCGCCGTCACTTGACTAACAACCCTTCGCTATACCTGTAACCAATGAGAAACATGGTTTTATTTTAATTATCCAAAAACCAATCAAAATTTACTTTAAGTGTACGCAAAATCTTGTGATTTCATTGGACAGCATCACCACACCTCCACACCTAGATTTTAGGCGTCCTTTTCGCCAGGAACTTAGATTGAGAGCCGAGGAGACAACTGATAGTCACCGTGACACTAGTCTCCACTGTTTTAGAACAAAATTCAAGGACCAGGACTAAGTTTTGTTAGAGGTAAGTCAGCCGTAAAGCTTACAATACGTTTGCTGAACATATAAGTATGCAAGATGAACTATGGCTACATAATATTTAGTTATTCTTGTTGATGACCACGTATCTTCGTCCGTGGGCATTTTGCTAACCACATTGAAGTGGTTTTCGCTTATCCGTGTTCAGTTATATACAGTTTTGAGAGAACTGAACGTACATTTGTTTAGACTGCTGACAAATGGTAGCATTTTCGTCAACAGTACGCGCCAAATTCATGAACAACTTTGACAAAACTTTTGCGATTCGAAAATGTAAACAAGTGGCTTGTAGTAGTTCTTTGCTAAACAAAACAAAACGAAACGTAGAAACGATACTGTGCGAACGCCTAAACTATTTAATTCTTGGCACATTATAGAGTAAAATCTCGATTTCTTAGGAGCGAATTCTGAAACGTTTAAGAACGCCTCGTGTTTACTGATGTACCTTATGAAACTCAAAGCCTGTAAATATAAGAACCTTCGCTCATAGCGGGAAATTTGCCTACCCTTCCCGTTTATTTACAACTCACTCGTTTACCATTTCCTCGTAAGTTTATTATCGTGAAGTGGCGCATCGCTACTTTAATAATTTTATGGTTAAAAACATTGCATCAGAAACAATTATTTTCTAAGAAAATTTTAGAATAGGGAAACGTGCAAACGTTCTGGATGTAGAAAAGGAAACACGGATATACGCTAAAGGTGGAGAATATACAGCTTTTCACCGATCAAAACTTGAATCAGTACAAATAGAGACGAAGAAATATTTGCATGGACGCCAGAGCCGAGACTGCCGCAAGACTCAACTGCCGGAAAAATATAGTTTCCCAGAGATGAAGACGTTCGAGAATCTAATATAGACTGTGATAAAAGTACATTATAACAATCGAAAAGTGATGAAGGAATTGCTAAGAAGAGCGGAAGAAAATAAAATAAATGTATTCGTTTCTGTTATTTGATGTCGGAAGTATAAAAATCTTTTATTATATGGCACTGATACTACGCACGCTACGATTGGTTAATTTACCGGTCCATACTTTCCTGTACGGACCGCAAATTGATTTTACGCACGTTCTGATTGGTCAATTTTACCGGTCCATAACTTACTGTACGGACCGCAAAATCAGTTTGCACATGTGGATCGCAAATGATTACTCGAAAAGTTGCTAAACGTTTGTCATAAAAGGCCCAGAAGTGCAATGGGAAGTTTAAACGTTCCGGATACTCACTGTTAAGTTATGATGATCGGGGAAAGCTTACAATCTTGGAAAATGACCGTTACGAAGAAGGAAAACATCCGAGGAAAAAATTGCTTGAGACCTCAGCCGTCATTGACAACAAGCGCTGCAGAGTATGGAGGGTTGTTTCACCTCTGTGTTAAAATTTGCACACTTGCCAGGAAGAAAGTGGAAAGCGAACAATCACCGTGAACAGTTATGACTAAAACTGTGCAAGAATCAAGTTTTGCAGACATGTTTGCTCGTCATGGCGCACTGTGAGGACTGTAAACTAGAAATACGATAATCGCAGATATCCCCTCGCTCAGTAGTGGGTTTTCGGAAAGCGGGATTCTTGTTTATTTTCGGTTCGGAGATTATTTAAAAATTTTTTTGCAAACCACGGCTGTGTAGCGACGTCACCAGTCGGCCGCTAAAAAAAATCTTTGTCGCACGGCAGTCTGGTTTAGTTCAGACAACGTGCACAGTCTGCAATTTTCGTAGACACTAAGATGAACTTCAAAATTCGCTGAGACAACAAAGCCGATCTTGGACACTGAAATTTTTTTTTTCCTTTTTTTTTTTTTACTTTATAAGTTTAATACGCTTCTTCGAGTGTGACAAAATCTAGAGCCGTCAAAGCGAGTCGCTTGTTTACACGCTTTCGAAGTCTCGGGACCGTGTGAATTTTGGCAGGGATTCAATTTTGAACACAACAACTTTTCAAACTGCGTTTTACGATTTTAAAATCTTTGACAGAAAAAAGAAATCAAGTCACTAAATAATACAAGGTCCGATTGTATTGAGCGAGCAAACCCGGTCACTAAATAATACAAGGTCCGATTGTGTTGAACGAGTATCTTACGGGGTCCCGCTAGTAGACAATAATATACAATAGACTGTAATTGTTTAATTTGGAAAGCAGTGGCCGGATATTTTCTACTTTAATAGCCTTCAAAAAGCAAAAGCATCTTAACCCGGTTACATTTTATCCTTGAATACAGTGTGCCAACAAACGCGGCGACAAAACTTCACAGCATGTGTCAGACTGTCAGTGAAATTATGCAAATATATCAGGAATCAGATGACACAATCTTGCATGAAGGCACTCTGAAATAGCTTTGAAAACTAGCGAAGAGATCACAGTATAATCCTACTTGGCCTTCATCACAGTTCCCGGGGCATACGGCAATTGTTGAAATACCATAATGATAACACGACCCTCATTTAACAAAAGCGTTGTACGTTAATTGATGTAAATTTTCAAAACTCACCGGTTCCTGAAAGCCATAGCTTTAGCTCTTTTCCAGCAAAGGAAACAAAACCCAAAACACTATTGTTTACGTCTTCATTGATTTCAAAGTACACTGTATAGAGCAGTCCTCATACAGTACGAAAATTCCACTTTCCATTGTATTGTGTGTCGTCATCTTGTCAAACTTGCATTCTGAAAACTACATTCCTGTTATTGTAAAAGGTGAAATTTGCCACGATGATTGTTCAATTTCCACCAACTGTATTTTGCTATTTCTTTCTGAAGAAGTGTCTGCGTTTTAACACAATACTGGCGTCTGGGATTGTGTTCAGGTCGACCAGTTGTGCCTTTAAGAATCCGTTTCACGGCTAGTAAGCTTGCCTCCCATACACCGGCAAAATATCCGGGCAAATTATAGCCGTCCGTCGAACTGCTTGGCCTTGTATCTGCATCTTGTTGTACAAAATCACTTCCGTTCGTACTCTTACAGCTACCGCATGTCACTAAGAAAATGGCGGTTTACAGTTAAGCTGCCGATGTAACCTCGCAGTGGTCGCTCGACGCGGATGGCCCTGGGGACGAGTCGTACCCCACACACACACACACACACACGAACATTAAATTTCGAGATGGCGACACGCTTGGAGTCTTCAAATGATGCGATTTTGCTGCATTAGCGCCGTGATTATTTCCCTCACTTCGTTCGGGGATAAATTTTTCACAATGCACGAGAACTCTGTATTTCGAAATCACTGACTGGGACAAAAACGCCGTGGTGATTTGAGGACGTTTATTTTGCTGGAAGAAACCTAAACTCTCCACGAGGAGGCAGGAAAATTAAGCGGTGAGTTTTGAATAATATAACTTTCAACAATGTGTCGGTCGCAGTCTGTGATGAAATGATTTCGTTTTAGTGCCATTTTGCCTTCTACATTATTGTACGTATAAGAAACTTATTCAAAAGAATAAAAAATACTCTGAGTTACAAAGCAGTTTCTTCTGGAAAGAGATAAGACTGCAGTTTCTTTAAATCTTTAGTGAGCGAGCAAGGGCGAGTTCGAGTCGTTCACCGAATAAAGTTCACTGCAGTGTCGTTGTTTGACACACGCTATGGGCCATTTCATTCAGCTCAGAACAAATTAGTATTTATCTAGGCAGTTGGTTCGACAGACGCTTATTTTCTTTCAAGATTTTCAAATCGGTAGAATTGTAAGCTGTTAACTGAATTTGTTGTGAAAACAAACGTGCGTAATTCATGCCTGATCGCGATTGATGTTGTTGAATGAACAAGACGAGTACTCGTTGGGGTCTTGTTTTGTGTTTACCGAAAGATCTAAAGCCATATAATAAATATCTTATTAACCTCGTTTGCTTGGTCCGTACCGTAAGTTATGGATCCTCGTTTTTTTCGTCGCCTTATGGCCCTCGCGCGAAGCGCGCTCGGGCCATAAGGCGACGAAAAAAACTCGGTCCATAACTTACTGTACGGACCGCGCGCTCGGTTAATAAGATCTATATATTTACTCTTGTAAAATAAATGCTAATTCAGATATATTTAAATCAAAGAAGCTACTTCCACCTGTCAAAGCTTTATGACCTTCACAAAAGGATTCATCCATTGTTACTCGTGAAATTTTAATTTGTCAGAGCTAATGTTTATTGATGAGCTCTTGCATTGTTCGATTCTTGGAAAACCAACCTGAATATTAGCGAGAACAATCTTGAAATATCTTATCCGTATGCTTGGAAAATTAAAGAAGGGCCTCTATAAATCCAAAGAATCGAGCCGCAAAGCCCCCCCTCCCCTCCTCTTTCCCTTCCTCTCCACATACAAAGACATTTCCTGCCCTACCACCCTAGCTATTTCCTGCCCTATACACCACTGGAAAAAAAGAGCACAGGAGGCTTTCAACTTGGAAGTTTTTTTCAAAGGTAGTATTATACTTATTTTATTTTTTATGCACTTTAGTTTGTTTACTTTTTCTCTTCTTCTTAAAAATCCTTGTAAACGCGGTATCCATGTGAGTTTTCTTTGTGATTGTCTCGAATACTTCCTTGAGTGCCACTGTTTTATCGCTTCAGAGTGACCGTTATTACGTCAAAGTATTGTTCACAATTGTCGCAAACGACAAGCTTGTTTAAGATTTTTTTTCTTCAAGCTGATTTTGCGATGATCAAATCGACCAGTTTGTTTGTCATTCTCGAAGTGACTTTGCTGTGCATTTTTGTTTCATTCTGTTCTATCCCGTAGATAAACCATGTAACTCCACAAAAAGAAAGTTTACATTGCCCTGTTTAAAACTTCTAATATGAGGTTGTTCCCGCGCAGGGCGTGGGTACTAATCTGAACACATATCGTTTTTGAATGTCGTTCACGGGGCGACCTCCCCGCGCAGCGGGGTTTGCTGGGAAGAACGTCGGAACAGAATCACGTCCACGCGCAGAGGGGACTGCTGGGTAAAACCTTCGACTTCGTTCCCAGGCTCTTCCATTTCCCGGCCGAACACGTAGGCTTTTTTGCGATTTGAATGTTGTTCGCGGTGCGACCAACCCGCACCGCGGGGAATGCCGGGTAGAGCCTCGAAACAGAGTACCTCGTTCCCAGGCTTTTTCCTCTCCCGGCCCAACATGAGGACTTTTTTGCGATTTGAATGCTGTTCGCGGGGCGACCAACCCGCACCGCGAGGAATGCCGGGTTGATCACGTGATTTTTTCCTGCGAGTTTGTTGCTAAGAAACAGTTCGTCGGAAGGGAAGGAGAATTAACGACCAAGCTCGCCTTCAAAGACGAAGGGAGTCGTGAGACCAGCCAACAGTGGTGTATTCGTCTCGAGCGCAGACGGCAAGCAACGCGTACGAGCCGACTAGAACAGCAGACCGGTCCAGAAATTACCGCTGCAAAAAAACAAAGACTAGACTGGCCTTGCCAGTGAGCTCGCGGCGTGAGTTGGGTCGAGACCAGAATATAAAATGGAAAGTAGGGGACAAGAGCGGAACTCCCAAGAGAGACTTCCAATTTCTCACCATAAAAATATCACACAGTATAGAGAACTTGGCTTTTGACACCTTGCTCTTTTGACACCTTGATTAAACTAAAAATTATTATTACAACACTCATACACTTGCTTCTTAAAGGTTGAGCGACCCTGCATCTTGAGAATGCGTGACATATCTTTTTATGCACAATCGATTTTGACAGTTTGACCTTGACTCATATTTCTAATCAGAGGCCACGATTAATCCAGCCTTCGCTTCACTACTTATGTGTTTTCTTTTATTAACTCAATACGTTTCTTCTATCAGGCTTTCGAGTATTCGTGCTCTGTAACAAATATAAAATTGAAAGCGAGAAATGTCACACGAGAGATGTTTACAATATTATTGCGCTTTTGTTCACAGTGTGTTCAGTCCATTTGTGACTGCAAACTCAATCCTCAGAATTATTTCGGTGTATTTTTCATTTCTGGTATTTAATGAACATTGCGAAACAAAGACTACATGATCGAATGAAAGAAACACTTCAACAGGCAATGTACGATACGCAGAAGAATTTTATGAGGCAACAGATGTCATGTACAGAGTAAAGCATAAAGCGTCATTGTTTTACGGCTAAAGCTCACCGTAGCTTTGGTTTCTGTTTTCGCCCTGTTATCTTCCCAAAAGTATTTCGTGTCGCCACAGAAAGTTTCGTCGGGACTAAATACTTATCGGCGACAGAGATATTTGCAATACCCCAGAAGTACCATCAAACATTTGTTTACGGCTATTCTCAAAGCTTGTGCGGTGAACGCGAGCCAAAATCTTTTCCTAAAATCCAGTTTATCCGTGCCTATTCCACAGAGCCAAATGGCGTTGAATTTGAATGGGATGCGGTATACTTTTTCGCTTCACTACTTATATGTTTTCTTTTATTAACTCAATACGTTTCTTTCTATCAGGCTTTCGAGTATTCGTGCTCTGTAACAAATATAAAATTGACAGCGAGGAATGTCACACGAGAGATGTTTACAATATTATTGCGCTTTTGTTCACAGTGTGTTCAGTCCATTTGTGACTGCAAACTCAATCCTCAGAATTATTTCGGTGTATTTTTCATTTCTGGTATTCACTGACCATTGCGAAACAAAGGCTACATGATCGAATGAAAGAAACACTTCAACAGGCAATGTACGATACGCAGAAGAATTTTATGAGGCAACAGATGTCATGTACAGAGTAAAGCATAAAGCGTCATTGTTTTACGGCTAAAGCTCACCGTAGCTTTGGTTTCTGCTTTCGCCCACTTCTTTTTGAACTTATAGCTTTCTCGCAGCGATGGTTTATTGATCCTAATTTTCTCTTTGCATTTCTGTGGCTTTCTATTGTTTCCATGTTGTTTACGCGCACGTTCACGGAATGCATTAGCATTGTGAAGTACGTAAGCTCTGGTATAATCATGAACTTTTGACGACTCTGGGACATTCTTTGAAATGTATTCTCGTAATAGTCGCCTGCTTTTCCTGTCCTTGTTCAGAACGCGCGAAAGTTCATTCAAAGGCACTCGGCTTGGCTCACGACATCGTCTTGGACGAGTTCGATTTTCTTTCACATAAACATTACTGGGAATACAATAGAACTGCTCAAAGCGAGATCTACCAACGACCACTTCTTCTTCAATCATGTTCCAATTTTCAAATAACAAGACAGGCCCGTGGCCAGTGCGCTTGTGACGTCATTAGTACAATGAATAGAGACACGCGGGGTCCCGGGAGAGGAACTTTTGTCGTGCGTTTATATGCAAAAGATATTATAGCCGAGTCAGTTTTTGCAAATGACGGATCCAAGAGCTCCCTTTATTTTTCTTGCCCTCTTTTCTTCTAATTTCGGTCAAACAGATATTCACGAAAAAGTGTATTATAATAATTGAGAGAAAACAATTATCGAAGGCCCCGTAGGAATATTCTTCGTTTGCAACAACCCAGTTTTCATTGCTTTCCGATGCACGTGACAGTACTTGTGTGACGCTTTCTATACAACCTGGCAACCTTGTTGAGTGAATTTTCAAGCTGACATGTTTTGTGGAGGAACTGTGTTGTCATTTTGTAATGGGATTGACTGGGGAATACCCGACATCTTAAGTAGCTGTAAGACAGCGTAATAGCCTTATCTCATCTTCCCAGCGTGTGCATCATGTTCAAGTAGCTGTAGCACATTAAGGCCCCGTCCACACTACGCCGGATAAATTTGAAAACGCAACTTTCACTCTGAAAACGCAAGAAATGTTTTCCGTCCACACTGGAAAACGGATAAAATGTTTCCGGGCCCAAATGTATTGTTATTGCTCTACAAACGTCCCTGACAATCTTTGAAACCACTTGACGTGACCACGTGAGTCAGGGTTTTCGAAAAGTTCCGTTTTCAAAATGTTTTTCGTCCACACCAAAACGCAAAGCCGTCGTTTTCAAATTTATCCACTTTGAAGAGCGTTTTCCTAACCGTAAGAATAAAGTTGCGTTTTCAAATTTATCCGGCGTAGTGTGGACGGCGCCTAAAACATGACACTTCCCATGATGAAATTACTTCGTATGAAAAAGCCATCTCAGACGTTACGCATCCTACATATACAAGTCTGATCACTAATATGTTCAAGACTGCTATGCATTAAGCTTTAACGCAAAATTCTGGGTCGATACGAAATTAATCTCTATCGGAAGCTGCAGACGTTTGAATACCGTGACAACAAAGGCGTGCATCACGGGCTTGTGGAGCGAACAATTACGGCTCGGATAGTTGGATATCAACCTTGAAGACTTCGAGGTATTCAGTGACAAATATTCTCGATGTAATCGCCTGCCGGTCTTTCCTGCTTTTGTTAAAGCGGCGTGAGTGAAAGCTAAGTAGCTGATGATTCGTGATTCCCCGTTCTATGATATTATGCTCGTGACATTTCATTGACAGATCTTGTATCTTAATCTCGCGTGATATTTGCCTCAATCCTATTAGTAATTCAATATCCTCAGACAATAAACAAAGAACCTTTACTGCACGCAAAACGAAGTTAAACGCCGACTGTTCGTATACGCCGCGCGTTACACAAAGCCGCAGAGTTTCCGACAAAGGGAGACGCTCTGCCCGCAGGAAAAAGTTCAAGTTCTATCAAGTTTCGACACGTCTTCTACTACTTATTCGATGTTCTTTCACACAAATATTGCTCAGAACACAGATACATTGGTTGAAGCGGTATCTTTAATCGAGCATTTGCAAAACACAAGCCTTCGTACTTTACGGGGGTCCCGCTGGTAACACATCAAGCATTTGTGTACGGCTATTTTCAAGTCTTCCGACGCTTAAAAACAATGCAAGCCAAAATCGCTCTTAAAGTATGGCTTCCGCGATGATCGTTTTGTTTGGATCAACAACTGAAGGACCGGAATTTTTTTCTATATCCCTTGACAGAGAAAACCCATTGTACTTGGTTCTGTGATTTTGATCTCTGAATACGTCTGATCTTGCAATGCCTGTGTTTTAACACATTTTAAAATACAAACGTATCTTAGCACCTCGGTTACTTTTGGCAATCTTCTTTTTGAGCTTCTAGCTTTCTCGCAGCGATGGTTTAGTGATCCTAATTTTCTCTTTCCATTTCCATCTGTGGCTTTTTTATTGTTTCCATGTTGTTTACATGCACGTTCACGGAACGCATTAGCATTGTGAAGTACGTAAGCTCGGGTATAATCATGAACTTTTGACGACTTTGGGACATTCTTTGAAATGTATTCTTGTATTAGTCGCCTGCTTTTCTACTCTTGTTCAAAATGCGTGAAACGTAATTCAATGGTACGTGGCTTGGCTCACGACTTCGTCTTGGAGGACTTCGGTTTTCTTTCACATAAACATTTGTGGGAATACAATAAAACTGAGCGAAGCAAGATCTACCAACGGTCACTTTTTCCTCAGCCATTTCCCAATTTTCAAATAATAACGCCATCTGTTCCACTGATTGTTTGACCTTCATGGCACCGAGCCAAAATGTCGCAACAACAACATAAATGCACGCAGAGTGAAATTTTGATTCCAAACAAAAGTCAGATTTTCTGACGCTTTACTTGTATCAGCAAGAATAATACAAAGTAAAAGAATACAAAGTACCTTCAAGTTCACCCTCATACTAAACAGTTCCATATAATCCGCTATCAAGCGCTTGTCAAGAATCGCCGTCTTTACACAGGTTCTCGTCTTTGTATCTCGAGCGCCTTCGTTCAGCTTGTTCCTTCAAGTTCTCCAGGTTCTGGATATCAGATTCTTCGTACATTTCTGTACAGTTGTGCATAGTTATGCAGTTCATTGATAAGTTCATTGCATTTGCTTTCATGGCTTTCAATATGGCTTTTGAGGCTGAACGGACCGACCCAAGCCAAAACCGCTCAATGAAATTTAGTATGGGTCTACCGCAGCTGGCGTATGCGTTTGTAAGTAAGATGAGCGGTCCATAAAATAATCCACAGAGCCAACTAAGGCAAGCAACACACAAGTCCACCTCCCACATCTTGCTGTCTTCAAAATGGCGAAACTGCTTGCTTGACAAGTCACGTGATCGCAACGTCATCACAAATCACATGATAATATCAACCAATCATCGCATGCAGATCTCTAACCCAGAAAAATAAAAAAAAATAAAAATCGCTGCATTTTATAGCTTGTGACGTCACAAGCAATAACGCCACGTTATCTGCTGCCAGTTTGATCTTCATGGCACTGAGCCAAAATGTCGCAACAACAACACAAATGCACAACAGAGTGAAACGTTGATTCCAAAGAAAAGTCAGATTTTCTGACGCTTTACTTGTATCAGCAAGAATAATACAAAGTAAAAGAATACAAAGTACCTTTAAGTTCACCTTCATACTAAACAGTTCCATATACACTATCAAGCGATGGCCAAAAATCGAAGTTGCTTCGCCGTTAATATCATTCGGGTTCTCATCTTTGCATTTGGAACCCCTTCGTTCAGCTTGTTCCTTCAAGTTCTCAACGTTCTGGACGTCAGGATCTTCGTACATTTCTGTACAGTTGTGCATAGCTATGCAGTTCATTGATAAGAACATTAATATGTTCTTTGATATGTTCACTGATATATTCATTGCTTCATTTGCGGCTCTTTTCAAAGCTTTCGAGGCTGAACGGACCGACCCAAGCCAAAACCGCTCAATGAAATTTAGTGTGGGTCTACCGCAGCCGGCGTATTCGTTTGTAAGTAAGACTAGACTGGCATTGCCAGTGAGCTCGCGGCGTGAGTTGTGTCGAGACCAGAGTATACTAAAATGGAAAGTAGGGACAAGAGTGGAACTCCCAAGAGAGACTTCCAGTTTCTCACCAGAAAAATATCACACAGTTATAGAGAACTTAGCTGTTGACACCTTGCTCAAATGAAACCTGATTAAACTATAAATTATCATTACAACACTCATACGCTTGCTTCTTAAAGGTTGAGCGACCCTGCATTTTGAGAATGCGTGACATATCTTTTTATGCACAATTGATTTTTGACAGTTTGACTTCGACTCTTATTTCTAACGAGAGGCCACGATTAATCCAGCCTTCGCTTCAATACTTTTGTGTTTTCTTTTATTAACTGAATACGTTTCTTCTATCAGGCTTTCGAGTTTTCGTGTTCTGTAACAAGCGAGGAATGTAACACGACACTTGTTTACGTCAATATTATTGCGGTTTTGTTCACAGTGTGTTCAGTCATTTGTGAACTGCAAACTCAGTGCTCAGGACTATTTCGGTGTATATTTTTCATATCTGGTATACAATGACCATTGCGAAACAAAGGCTACATGATCGAATGAAAGAAACATTTCAACAGGCAAAGTACGATAAGCAGAAGAATTTTATGAGGCAACAGATGTCATGTACAAAGTAAAGCATAAATCGCCATTGTTTTGCGGCTAAAGTTCATCGTAGCTTTGGTTTCCGTTTTCGGCCTGTTATCTTCCCAGAAGTATTTCTTGCCGCCACAGAAAGTTTCGTCGGGACTAAATATTTAGCGGCGACAGAGAAATTTGCAATCCCCGAGCGGTATATCCATCAAACATTTGTTTACGGCTATTCTCAAAGCTTCCGCGGTGAACTTAAGAACGCAAGCCAAAATCATTCCCTAAAATCCAGTTTATCCGTGCATGTTCCACAGAGCCCACTGGTGTTGAGTTTGGATGGGATGCAGTTAACTTTTACACACAAGTAACGAGCAATTCACCAGCCACATCTCGAGTTGTTTAGCGAAGTCAATTACATACATACATACATATTTTTATTGATGCTCCCCTCAAGGGGCTTTTCAGCAACAATTTGGCTTCGCCATATTACTGTGGAGTACAGGCACTGAGGGTGGTCACTGCCAGAGATTTGTTTACGTCCTCAGTGGTTCTTTTACGTCCCCCGTCATCAAGTATAGAAGTATAGGGAGACGGGACCGCCATTTTACGTAGTCAGCCGAGCCAAGTGAAGATCTTACCATCTGCTGTTAGAAACAAAGGCAGCATCTTCTCTTCAGTTATTTTAAGACCCAGAGTGCTGGTCCGCCCGGGGTTCGAACCCGCGACATCCCGCACGAAAGACCGGCACTCAACCAACTGAGCCAGCCGGGCGGCGGTTTACGTCATCGCATATGACGTGATCATATGAACCAATCACCGTGTGCTGATTCTCGACCCAGAAGAAAAAAAAACTCCATTTTTAAGCTCGCCGGGGCCACACCCCGCGAGCAATGAGCGGTCCATAAAAGAATCCACAGAGCCAACCAAGGCAAGCAACGCACAATTCCATCGCCCACATATCTCCTTCAAAATGGCGAAACTGCTCGCCCGGCAAGTCATGTGATGACAAAACGTCATCATAAATCACGTGAAAATATGAACCAATCACCGTGTGCTGATTCGTAAACCAGAAAAGAAATAAAAATAAAAATAATAAAAATAAAAATATGACGATGATGAAGACACGCCTTCCAATCCTAAGCTCGTCGGCTTCGCCACGAGCAACAAGACCGTGACCGAGAGCGTTACAAGCAGAAGCTAGCTCGGGTGACAATTCAGGAAAGAGAAGAGCGCTTGAAAGCTAATCGACAATGGGTTACTTCCCGACGCCACAATGAAACGTCCGAAGAAAGAGCCCGTAGGCTTCATGATCAAAATGAGCCCAACAGTCGACGCCGTGAGCAACGTTCGTCTCTTGTCGAAGAACGGCGCTTCCAAAGACAGCAATATCTGCATAGCCGTGGATGGGCTAACCCTGACAACCCGGCTCAACACGAACAGCAGTGGGCACAAGAGGAACTTGCAGCCTTCCACCGCTACGAAGAAAACCTTCGACACCTTCACTGTAACGTGTGTAAGGAAACATGGCCAATAGTATGACTGACCCGAACTACATCTGCACCAGATGTAAGCGAGACAAAAAGACATCGTGCCGCTTATTCTCGGGTGACAACGACATGGACCCTCAGTGGTACAGTGCCAACAGAACTACAGGGCTTCAGCGAAGTGGAGGAAATGCTTATCGCCAGGGCTTTCCTCATTATGTGTGTTTACCGGAAACATGGCGGCCAGCGTGGGTACAAAAGACATGTCCTCAATTTGCCACAGATGTGCAGGGATTTCTCAGCAGTCTCCCCGCCAATGCGAGTGATCTTGCCGATCCTTATCATCAGGAAACAAGGGGCAGGTAAGAAATGAAGCCTTTTCTTCCTTAAGTTTGTACCTGGCCAATAATGCTTATCAGCCGTTTCGGTAATATTTGTTGTTGCTTTACTGTTGTTTCATTATGTTTTGTTTTTCATGTGAATAACTGCCAACCATCTTCGATTTTCACACCTGATTCACTTGCTAAATGTCCCAAATGCAATATGGATTTTTTAATATGATTTCCTTCTTTGTTTATTTGTCTGTTAAAACCTACCCAGTTTATTGATCACAAAGAAAAAGTACCTTTAGTACCTGCACGAAATTAGAAAAATGAATTAAAATGCAGCTGCCATACTTTGTTTTAGTCTTTTTTCCGTCTTTTAGAAATTTCATGATTTCCTATCAATTACAAAGTAGCTACACATACTTTGTTTTCATTATTTGTCTTTCATATTTAAGTTACTTATATTTGCTACTCTGGCATACTGTACGGTGGAGTGTTTTTGCACAACAAAATATATTATTTTTAAGTATTAGTGATACCGGTACATGTATGTATGTATGATTTCATAGGCACTTATTTTCAGAGTACAAAATTAGCCTCACTTTATTCAACAAACAAAAGTTACTCAGGTCTTGATATTACCTATCGCAGATGCTGACCATTCCAGTCAAACTTGCCACATTCATTTGCGGGTATTTTATTGCATATTTTCAGTAGTTTCGCGAAGGAAATCAACAATGAAGCTGAATGTAACTCTTGACACTGCTAAATCCAATACAGGTCGCGGTGATACACTAACTTGTACCGCAGCATTGACTGAAACCAAAACGTAGGCCTTTGGAGCAAACCATGCTCTGCGCTGTGCTCTTGGGTCGATATCTTTCTGTGACGTCTGTAGGGCTATCACTATAGATATCAGCATTGCGACTGCCTTAGCTTTTCGGTGTTTGGTCATTTGAATGGTATGCAGAAAACTGCGAATTCTTCTACGGCGGTTTCTAATAGCTTAAAACATGCTGTACATAGAGATTACTTCATGGAAAGTGCGCGCGTACGGTTTTTATTCACGAGTTGTGAAGTATCATAAAACGAACGAGCGAGGCTTTGCGAGCGAGTGAGTTTTATGATACGGAACAACGAGTGAATAAAAACTGTACAAAGCACTTTCCATGATGTTTTCTGTTTATTATATACATACTGAGACATTTATCATGGGACCGGGAAACCCTTTAACAGTAGTGAAAAATCGTCGTTCGCAGCTTGTGATTGGACGAACGATTTTTTTCACGCGTGAAAAGCGTCGTTCGCGGCCTCTCATTGGCTAGAACTCATTTGCGTACGAAATTTTACGATATGGCTTTTTCGTGAGTATGTCTCAGTATGTATATAATAAAGCAGAATCATTAATACGCGCCTTCGGTCAGGCGTATTTCATCAACCGGCTTAACTGTAGTTAGAATTGTTTCAGTGTGACCGTTCTCTGTTTATTTCAGTTTATTTCAGGTAACTTAAGAATTACTATAGTCTCGTGTGACGTCAACTAACTTGAGTTAAACTACAGTTATGGTGCCTAGTGTGACCTCAACCATTGTGATAGCAGGTTCTACCAAGGGAAATTTCTACTAAGTTTATTTCCAATGGAAATTGGATTCTGTTTGAGATTGAGGGGAGTTTGAGATAACCGAGTTCGAAATAGCAGGGTTCTACTGTATACAACAAACCCTTGGCATAGTTTTGTAAGAGTTTTAAAAAGGAAACAAAATCTAGAGTCACTTAACATTATGCACTGATGCTAACTATATTGTGGAGAATACTATTGCACTACAGGCAGAAATATGCACAGAGGATCTTATCATTAACAGGAAGTGTAGCACAGAGATTGGTCAACCTGAGCAGTACATGTTCCCAAATTTTACATAACAGCTATTATTCAACATAATAATTTAGTGTGTGAACTTGTGTTATACAATAGATGAGCGTCGTTCTTCGTGTTGACAGTTAAATTTTGTCATTACAGCATCATTTAATAATGACATTGATTGTCCAACAGATTGTGCCAAACTGTAATCCTCCATTTCTTCCGTTCAGTGGTTTTGTATGTCAACAAAATAATGAAGGAACCTCAGAAAAAAGGTAAACAAATTAATTATATTATTTCTTATTATCATACTGTGTAAAACTTCCATCTCAACTCTCATTTTAACTGAGATCTGTTCTCCTTTACTGATAAGGGCTCTTCCAAGAAACACAACGGTGGTGTAAATACACAGGATATTACCTCATTTACCTGTGGTTATATGGGAACAAGTGAAAAGTAAGCCTTCCTGCATGACTATGATACTGGACAATACATGCACAAAACATGTATTGTATGCAATAAACAACCCAGTGCATTAGTAATTATTCTCTCTATGTGCATGGAACTTCGTATAAATCAAGTTTCGTTGGAGGTGCCAATGTTGTGGTGCCTTTATGCAATCAACTTGGCCGCTAATCGCAGACAAACTCGAGAGACTTTATTACTGTAGATTTGCTCGACAGTGCAGAACGATAACACACACTAGTCTCTCGCGTGCTCTCAGTAACTGGGATGCGTTATTAACTAATTAACTAATTATTAATTACTGCTGACCTACATTCAGAAGAGAATAACTAGCTGGTGTGGGCAGAACAAAATTGCCATGATCTAAACAAGTTCAAATTAGATAACACTGACAAGTCAATGCCCCAATCAGTGACTCAAGGTCAACAATTAATTTGCAAAGATACATATTCTAATTATATGCCAGAAGAGTCAATTTGCATTTACCACAGTTAGTATCATTTTACTTAAGCCAGTGCTTTACTACATTAATTTCTTCCTTTTCCTAGATAAATTTGGTGATAATTATAGTTTAATAAGTTTTCTTTTGGACAAGTTTTTTTTTTCCAATGCAGCTGCATGACATAAATTTCTGGTGAGATATTATGCCACAGAACACACTTTACAACATTCCTAATTATACTCTGATGCTTGTTTTGTTTTCCATAGGTCCCTAAATATCAAGACAAACATGAAGTTCACTAAGTCCAACTGGAAAAAGTATCTTTCTGTGATTAGGAAGAGTTAGTTTATACCCACATGGCATGGGAAATGAGACTTTTTAAAGACAAGAATGTCAATACAGTACTAAACTGATGCTCTTTTCATGTCTCACAGTACCTTACAGTACTTGTGGTGGATAATGTGTAAACCTGACTCCCATTTGTCTAATATTCTGTAGAATTATCGTTTATTTATAATGCATTTTTCCATTTTCACTCACAGTAGAGCACAGGGGAGAGTATCAGGTTGGGGCTATATTTCTCTGGCATGGGATTTTGTGTGTTTGTACATGTACTTGGCAACACTTGCAACAATTGAGAACTTCTGAGAAATATATTGTAACCTACTTGAGAAGTATCTATATATTTCACCTATGAATGTGGTGCTAAGACTGACTCTGTATACTTTCTTATGAGACAAAATAAATTACTGTAAAATGGACATGGCATGATGAATAATATTGTGAGAACTTCCTTCTTTCAAGACCATCCTTATTATATAATGAAATTACTGTACTCTTCAAACAGCAATGGGACCCTGGTTGGGGGGGGGGGGGGGGGGGGGGGAGTACTCCCATAAATATGCCATACAGGTATGTGCCACCTCAAAGGGTATTGTTTTCAAACATTTTTAGTCTGAAATAGGGTATAGAGTTTGCCTTTTTGGTCTGAAATAGGGTATCGATTTTGTGTTTTTGGCCTGGGATAGCATATATAGAAATGTGCCGCCACAGACAATGTATGGCAAATGGAAGAAAAAACGGTGGAAATCGTTGCAAAAGAAAAAAGTCAAAAATAGGTCTGAAATAGGGTATACATTTTTATGACCCATCAAATATTTCCTCCCGCGCGTGATTGGTGGAATCATGACACGTGACCGAATGAGCGGACGTTATCAGCGAATAACCCCCGCCTGGCGAACTATTGCTGTTTATGGACACTTTTTTTACGTTTAGAACGAGTTTGTCGTTTGCTTGAACTCATTCCGAATTCCAACTGTGGCTGCTGTGGTTGAATTGGTGTTGAGTGGTGAGTGCAACTGTGAAGCGAAAATAGATGTTGCGAAACTTACCCGAACGAAGCGGTGATGTCCGTAGTTATACACGGCGGTCTTTTGTGCTGTGTGTTTCAATTACCTACAAGATGCCTGGAAAGTCTCTATGCGAAAGCACTAACTGCGGTGTTTTGACAGATCGCTTTCAGATGAGGCGATTATGTAAACAGGTTTCCGGCTCCCTGATCAGAATCTTTAAATGTGTTTTTCTCGGTGTTTTTAAAACGCGGAAAAGTGTTTCTTTCGGAAACCTGCATTCCAATGGATTTTAATCGATTGGCTTGAAACTTGGCAAATATGTAAATCAATATCAAAGCTACAAAAACGTGCCTCCGATTTTCTTTTTTTTTTTTTGTTCGGAAGATATGTCCGCTTTTGTGTTGCGCGTAGTTAGAAATATGATCGGCCAACTTTAAAAGTCAATAACTTTGTATATGGACAAGATATCAAAATTCGGAGACACGTTTTTTTTCTTCATTGTGTCAACATTAGGCTGAAACAATAAATAATCAAATCGGGTAAAATCCGAGTGACATTAGGCTTTTTTAATGAGGCAAGGTCAAAATTCATTCGGAAGCTGATAACTTTCTTTCTTTAGCAAATTCAAAAAATATAAAGCTTTAAATTAAATCTGTGATTGTTGAGCTTTCAGAAAATATATACTTTATTGTTAGTTAAATGTAACGCTAGCGCGAAAAATGGGTTTGAACGCATGTCGTTCAAGAGGGTATCCTGATACCTTAAGCTGTCAAGATTGACAAGTTGTTCCTGTTTACAAACTCCTGCACGGACGCAAGTGCTGTGAAAACTGACACTGCCCAGCTAGCATGATTGACTTGTTATTCCTGTTTACAGATTCCAGTGCATTTAAATCAAGTACATTCTGTGTTTCTCTGTGGCTAGTACGGTGCAGTTCCAAGAGTTAAAGGTAAGATGCACTCTTGAAATCTCTTAGCGGGGAGGTCGCTGAAGTTTGGATTCCCAGGTACAGCTTTATTACTAGAAATACGAGGGTGTTATGATTATGGCAAATTTCGTGGTAAACTTTATATACATACGCAAAAAAATATCGCCAAAACATCTTGTCGGAATGATCCTTATATCGCCAAAACATCTTGTCGGAATGATCCTTATACCGACAAAACATTTCGATTTTCGTTCTGTATAGAGGAACACAACGTTTCTCGAGCTTCGCTCTCGGGCAACTGTTCGCTTCTCGGAACAGATAGTATCCTCGGACAATTATCCGTGCATATTTCCTCGCCAAAAGTAGTTTATTGTTTATATAGAGTATGGGTCTGAAATAGGGTATAGTAAATCAGATATTTTGGTCTGAAATAGGGTAAGGGTTTTCAAGTCCAGGTGGCACACCCCCACCCAAAATTATAATGCTTGTCCCCTGGAATGGAACACATGCTAATATATAATATATTGAAATGTGTGGTGTAAGCATACAGTACATGAGAGCTCTAAGCAGTGTCATGCATAATCGATTACTTGGGCGTGGGACCTTTGCGAATATCGTATTTCTAGTGCTTATGCTTATGCGCTAGTGAGGACCAGGCTTAACGGTTAAAAAGTTGTCGCGCGTGAGTGACTCGCACACTGTTAAACATTACAGTTGCCTGAAATTCTTAGGCAACGAATATAATCGCTGTTTACTCGAAGGCATTGACCAACGACAAATATAAGAATACACCACTAGAAAGAAAGAACTTAAGAGGTTTTCAACTAGAAGACTTTATTGAAAGCTAGTAGTAATTTATTTCTTATGCACTTTTAATTTGTTTACTTTTTCCGTTCTTCTTAAAAGTCCTTGTAAACGCGGTAATCATGTGAAGTTTTCTTTGTGATTGTCTCAAATAGTTCCTTGAGTGCCACTGTTTTATCGCTTCAAAATGACCGTTATTACTTCAAAGTACCAGCTTGTTTAAGAATTTATTCTTCAAGTTAATTTTGCGATGATCAAATCAACCAGTTTGTCTGCTATTCTCAAAGTGACTTGGCTGTGAATTTTTGTTTACATCCTGTTCTATCCGAATAAAAACCATGTAACTCCACAGAGAGCAAGTTTACATACCTTGTTTAAAACCTTTACACTAACCACATTAAACTGCTCGGTGTATACATCGACGAGAATATCAACTTTCATTGGTGATGTAAGCAAGAAGGCCAGTAGGAAAGTTGGAGTGCTTATGCGCTAGCGCAACATGATCCCATGCTCGGCCAAATTAAGGATTTACTAAATATACGATAATCGCAGATACCCCCTCGCTCTGCCATTGATGAGACTTTTACTTTGGTAGTCCCAACAAGACTAGTCTTTGTTTTACCAAAATGTTGACTAAAGTTTTTCTTCGAACTCAAGTGCTACACGCAAAGGGAAGAGAAAAAGAATGGTGTGTTATGCTTTTGCGTTGAAAAAAGAATCGATTGCGTGACGAAGTACGTATTTCCCACGGTCGGCATGTCAAATTAATTCATACAGTCTGCCAAGCACGTTCTCAAAATTTAATACTCAAAGTTTGAAGTTGGTCGGCCGTCGTAGTGCGGGAAAAAAGGAACACTGATTTTCCAATTTTGAATTCATAGGCAGTACAGTTAAATAGGCTTCCTGTGCAATTTGTTTTTACTATGGACTGCATGCACCAGACTCAGGCATGCATATTTAATGAGCTCGTTTTGTTTTGTATGTGAACCCACTCAAAACAGCATGATTTCTCCCAGCATCAAAGCAAAACTTGAACAGTTTATTTCAAATTATACACGGGCTTCAGACCCAGTGATACTTCTAAGGGCTTGTGAACGATTCTCGCTGCAATCACCGCGTGTCAGATTACATAAAAAGAAGACATCTGACTAAATCATTCAAGACTCCAAGTTCCGAGAAAAATGATCAGCATACAGATTTGAATACATTCTTGAAGTGATCGAGTTACAAGCTATACTGGATAGAATATATTTGTCACGGTGATTGTTCGATTTCCACTGACTAACCTTTGTTGCTTGTCCTTTCTAAATAAGTATCTGAGTTTAACACAAAACGGCGTCTGAAGCTCCCAATTTGCTTTCAAGCGCTGTTCCCTTTGCGAGCCGTTTCTTTGGTACGCTTCCATTATTATTGGTTTGTGTTGGATACTGTTGTTAACTCATTTGCGGTTGTCTGCCGTTTCTCAAATACGATAGGCAAGAACAAATTAATAAACACCCATGCTAGTAACGGTTTAAAACCCAAAATAAACCGGGATGGCTGTCATGCTATAGCGCCAATGGTGCAAACCAAAGACATATACACAAAAGGTAGAACGTTTAACTGAGCGGTAACACATTTTGCGATATTTATCAAGCACGAGTATGGTATGGTTTAAAAGTTTGGAAAATACCAGACCAAAAGATAAGAATACTATAAGCCATCTTGCTATAGGTACTATGCTATAGGTACTAGGTTGAGTTTGATACAATGCATCCCTTACAACCAGAAGATTTTACGTCGCGGCCAAGACAAGCTTACAATTTTCGCAAATGCCTGAACGTGACCACACTAGGATCTAGAACTGAAAGCACGCTAGGTGAAATCAAAATTACTCAAGGCTTTTGCTCGCCAGTGTACTCAGCGGCGGGCCTATGCACAGTGTAAATTCACGATGAAATGATAGTATAGTGAGCAGCGTTACTCGGGCGTTTCGAGCTCAAAAAACGTATTTTCTTATATTAATTCTTTTTTAGGTTGTTTACCAATAAAGAAAAACATCTATGGAAATGGCGCCACGCAAACGGCTAATTTGAATTCTCTTTGTTTCACTGGGGACTGAATATTTTAAGTTAAAAATAACCTTAGTGTGCCAATACTAATTGGAGGCACACCAGGTGGTTAACTTATTCAAACATGTAAACCAATCCTTTGTGTTTTTTTCTTTTAGCTTAAATTCAGTTGAGGTTGAGAGCATTAATTGTTGTGAAGTCGCCAGTCGATTGTAAGGACTACTTGCCTTGTACTCCGGTAAGAGCATCCTCTGACAGAATACGCACTACTTTCACATTCCTGTTTTAGTTCGTTTACTCCAGAAACAATTTAGGAGTATTATCAACTATTACAATGGATATACAAGTGTGATTGCACAAAACGTCACCTTAACCTTCCACATCGACTTTTAGTTAATTCATCATATCTTTGTGTGACTCAGATGATTCTATTACATTTGCCATATGATGGTTCTGTGAAAAAGGTTTGCAATTGAGCTTTACGCAAGGATTAGACAAAGAAATACGATAGTTAGTGGTTTTTGAAACAATTTCGTTCCTTTCTCAATTGTTTATCCATGCACAGCGACGAAAAGGCGAAAGCAAACTACGAAACTGACGTCTTTCGCCGCTTAAATTTTACAAGCACTTTGGGGTGCGCTCTCAAAAAGGGAACTGTTTCTGAGTGGCTTTACACTATAAAATGTCACTATTAGCTGCACTTTGTGATAAGAGCTGGAAACGCCTGCTCAAACAGGAAGAGTTTTAGACATTGGCACAAACTATTAAAATGGAGTTGGACAAATGGTCTAGACTTCCTGGGCTAGCACTGTTTGCAGCGTAGTCGAGACATCGATTTTCACCGATTACGTATTGTCCCCGAGCAAAGCGAAGCGAAGTGAGGGTAATAATCACGGCGGTAATGCAGCAAATTCGCTTTGTTTGGAGACTCAAAGCCAGTCGCCATCTCGAAATTTAATGTTCGTCAGTCAATCGGCTGTCAGTCTGTCAGTCTGTCACCGGGCGACCTCTAAGGCAATGACGTAACTAGAAATACGATAATCGCAGATACCCCCTCGCTCTGCCATTGATGGGACTTTTACTTTGGTACTCCCAACAAGAGTCACCTTTGTTTCACCGAAATGTTGACTAAATTTTTTTGTTCGAACTCAAGTGCTACACACAAAGGAAGGAGAAAAAGAATGGTGTGTGTTATACTTTTGCGTTGAAAAAAGAATCGATTGCGTGACGAAGTACGTATTTCCCACGGTCGGCATGTCAAATTAATTTATACAATCTGCCAAGTACGTTCTCAAAATTTAATACTCAAAGTTTGAAGTTGGTCGGCCGTCGTAGTACGGGAAAAAAGGAACACTGATTTTCCAATTTTGAATTTATAGGCAGTACAGTTAAATAGGCTTCCTGTGCGATTTGTTTTTACTCTAGACTGCATGCACCAGATTCAGGCATATATATTTACTGAACTCGAATTGTTTTGTATGTGAACCCACTCGAAACAGCATGATTTCTCCCAGAATCAAAGCAAAACTTGAACAGCTAACTACTTATTATACACGGGCTTCAGACCCAGTGATACTTCTGAGGGCTTGTGAACGATTCTCGCTGCAATCACCGCGTGGCAGATTAAAAAAAAACTAATTCATCTGACTAAGTCATTCAAGACTCCACGTTCAGATTGCTTTGAGCGAATACGGTAGCCGAAACTGGCGACAGAAGCGTAGTAAAACAATACTTCGAGGGAAAATGATCAGTATACAGATTTGAATACATTCTTGAAGAGATCGAGTCACAAGCTATACTAGATAGAATATATTTGTCACGGTGATTGTTCGATTTCCACTGACTAACCTTTGTTGCTTGTCCTTTCTAAATAAGTATCTGAGTTTGACACAAAACGGCGTCTGAAGCTCCCGATTTGCTTTCAAGCGCTGTTCCCTTTGCGGAGCCGTTTCTTCGGTACGCTTCCGTTCAGGATGCTGTCGGTTATAACATGTTTGTTGTCTTTTCTCTAGACAGATTTGGCGCTGTTCGATCATTTTACGATTTCGCCTTGCCCGTACCTGTTCCCTTCTCTATTGAAGACGAGCTTCGTGAGACTGTTGTGTTTCAAGTTTTCCAGTTTTCCATTTTCGTAAACGCAGCTACGATATACTGTATCTAATTTCTCTTACTGCGAGTAAAACTACAGGGCCACACGTGATCGATCCGGCCTTTGTTATTGGTTAAGCAGCGATAGGAACTGGGGACGAGGTCGTACGACAGACTGACAGACTGACAGACTGACAGACGAACATTAAATTTCGAAATGGCGACACGCTTGGAGTCTCCGAATGATGCAATACTACTGCATTAGCGTTGTAATTATTTCCCTTACTTCGTTCGGGTATTATTGTTTTGTGTTGGATACTGTTGTTAACTCATTTGCGGTTGTCTGCCGTTTCTCAAATACGATAGGCAAGAACAAATTAATAAACACCCCTGCTAGTAACGGTTTAAAACCCAAAATAAACCGGGTTGGCTGTCATGTTATAGCGGCAATGATATAAACCCAAAGACATATACACAAAAGGTAGAACGTTTAACTGAGCGGTAACACATTTGGCGATATTTATCAAGCACGAGTATGGTATGGTTTAAAAGTTAGGGAAATACCAGGCCAAAAGATAAAAATACTATAAGCCATCTTGCTATAGGTACTATGTTGAGTTTGATAAGATGCATCCCTTATAACCAGAAGATTTTACGTCGCGGCCAAGACAAGTTTCCAATTTTCGCAAATACCTAAACGTGACCACACTAGGATCTAGAACTGAAAGCACGCTAGGTGAAAACAAAATTACTCAAGGCTTTTGCTCGCCAGTGTACTCAGCGGCGGGCCTATGCACAGTGTAAATTTTCGATGAAATGATAGTATAGTGAGCAGCGTTACTCGGGCGTTTCGAGCTCAAAAAACGTATTTTTGTATATTAATTCTTTTTTAGGTTGTTCACCAATAAAAAAAAAGCGTCTATGGAAATGGCGCCACGCAAACGGCTAATTTGAATTTACTTTGTTTCACTGGGGTCTGAATATGACTTCTTAAAAATAGCCTTAGAGTGCCAATACTAACTGGAAGCACACCAGGTGGTTAACTTATTCAAACATGTAAACCAATCCTTTGTGTTTTTTTTTCTTTTAGCTTAAATTCAGTTGAAGTTGAGAGCATTAATTGTTGTGAAGTCGCCAGTCGATTGTAAGGACTACTTGCCTTGTACTCCGGTAAGAGCATCCTCTGACAGAATACGCACTACTTTCACATTCCTGTTTTAGTTCGTTTACTCCAGAAACAATTTAGGAGTATTTACATCAACGACTGCAATTGATATACAAGTGTGATTGCACAAAACGTCACCTTAACCTTCCACATCGACTTTTAGTTAATTCATCATATCTTTGTGTGACTCAGATGATTCTATTACATTTGCCATATGATGGTTCTGTGAAAAAGGTTTGCAATTGAGCTTTACGCAAGGATTAGACAAAGAAGTACGATAGTTAGTGGTTTTTGAAACAATTTCGTTCCTTTCTCAATTGTTTATCCATGCACAGCGACGAAAAGGCGAAAGCAAACTACGAAACTGACGTCTTTCGCCGCTTAAATTTTACAAGCACTTTGGGGTGCGCTCTCAAAAAGGGAACTGTTTCTGAGTGGCTTTACACTATAAAATGTCACTATTAGCTGCACTTTGTGATAAGAGCTGGAAACGCCTGCTCAAACAGGAAGAGTTTTAGACATTGGCACAAACTATTAAAATGGAGTTGGACAAATGGTCTAGACTTCCTGGGCTAGCACTGTTTGCGGCGTAGTCGAGACATCGATTTTCACCGATTACGTATTGTCCCCGAGCAAAGCGAAGCGAAGTGAGGGTAATAATCACGGCGGTAATGCAGCAAATTCGCTTTGTTTGGAGACTCCAAGCGAGTCGCCATCTCGAAATTTAATGTTCGTCAGTCAATCGGCTGTCAGTCTGTCAGTCTGTCATCGGGCGACATTTGCTTCCACTTGTTTTTCAAAGGTTGAGCGACTATGCATTTTGATCTAAGGAGTGAAAGGTCAACCCAAAAAAGAGTAATGCGTGACTTATATTTTCATAAGAGTCGAACACTCTTTTCAAAATCAGAGGCCACGATAATCTAGCCTTCGCTTCAGTACTCATGTTCATTTTTTTACTAAATGCGTTCCTTCTATGAGGCTTTCGAGTATTCCCGCTCCGTAACAAAAATGAAATTGAAAACGAGAGTTTGTTTACAAAGTGAGGTTTTGTTCACAGCGAGTTCAGTCATTTGTGACTAACAAACTCAATGCTTTGGACTATTTCAGTGTATTTTTACTTGGCCAAAAAGCCAAGTCTAGGAATGGGCTTTTTGCTCGCGGGGGCCTGGGGCCCCAGCGAGCTTAAAAACGCAAATTTATATTTTTTTATTTTTTGTCGGTCGAGAATGGGCACACGGTGATTGATTCATATTATCACGTGCTAAGTGATGACGTAATTGACTTCGCTAAACAACTCGAGATGTTGCCAGTGAATTGCTCGTTACTTGTCTGTAAAAGTTAACTGCATCCCATCCAAACTAAACACCATTTGACTCTGTGGAATATGCACGGGTAAACTGGATTTTCGGGAACAATTTTGGCTCGCGTTCACCGCGGAAGCGTTGAGAATAGCCGTAAACAAATATTTGATGGATACCGCTGGGGGATTGCTAATATCTCTGTCGCCGATAAATATTTAGTCCCGACGAAACTTTCTGTGGCGACACAAAATACTTCTGGGAAGATAACAGGGCGAAAACGGAAACCAAACTACGGTGAGCTTTAGCGGTAAAACAATGACGCCTTATGCTTTACTCTGTACATGACATCTGTTGCCTCATAAAATTCTTCTACGTATTCGTACATTGGCTGTTGAAGTGTTTCTTTCATCCGATCATGTAGCCTTTGTTTCGCAATGGTCACTGAATACCAGAAATGAAAAATACACCGAAATAATTCTGAGGATTGAGTTTGCAGTCACAAGTGGACTGAACACACTGTGAGCAAAAACCGCAATAATATTGTAAACATCTCTCGTGTGACATTCCTCGCTTTCAATTTTATATTTGTTACAGAGCACGAATACTTGAAAGCCTGATAGAAGAAACGTATTGAGTTAATAAGGGGAAAACACATAAGTAGTGAAGCGAAGGCTGGATTAACCGTGGCCTCTGATTAGAAATAAGAGTCGAGGTCAAACTGTCATAATCGATTGTGCATAAAAAGATATGTCACGCATTCTCAAGATGCAGGGTTGCTCAACCTTTAAGAAGCAAGTGTATGAGTGTTGTAATAATAATTTTTAGTTTAATCAAGGTGTCAAAAGAGCAAGGCGTCAAAAGCCAAGTTCTCTGTACTGTGTGATATTTTTATCGTGAGAAACTGGAAGTCTCTCTTGGGAGTTCGCTCTTGTCCCCTACTTTCCATCTTATATTCTGGTCTCGACCCAACTCACGCCACAAGCTGGCAAGGCCAGTCTAGTTTTGTTTTATATTTTTTCGAAATGAAAACAATATTCATACATAGAGAAAATCGTAGTTGCATTGTTTACTGCGGCGGCATTGTGCGTCGATGTAAAAATTGTCGACTTCCCTGGGCAAATAATCGCGACCATATAGACAGATGGATGGATAGATGCTTTATTGACTAAAGCACTTGCAGCCATAGGCTGAATTGCGATTTGATCATAAAGCCGCGAGTGAATAATAGTGTTCAAACATACAGATTAGCATAGTACATGTAGTTGCGCTGTTTGCAGTGGCAGCTTCATATACATCAATGTGAAAACCGTCGACTTCCATTAGCAGCGCCGTGCATCAATGTCAGGACCGTCGACTTTCCTTGGCATATAACCGCCACCATAAATCTGCGTTGCGTTGTAAACAGCTTAATGGACGTGTGTAATGAACGGAATGTAGTGTGGGTCTCCCGCCGTTGTTGTGCGACTTTGTAAGTGAGACGAATAGACGCATAATTCAGTTACGTACATTCGTGGATTTTAATCATTCCAATCTTAAAAACACAAGATCCACTTAGACGAAACGTGATCCTTTAATAAAGTAGGATTCATTCTTTCAAGAGAGCCAACCATTGTTATTGTTGGTTAGAGCATCAAACGTAAATCTAGGCGTGAGTCAGACTTTGTTTTCGTGGTCAAAATCTTCAAATCAGTTAATCCATGAACACTGAAGAGCCTACTCAAGCGCCCTTGACCCGAGTTTTGTTACCTTTGTTGTTTGTAACTCCTCGCAGGGGTGCAGACAGACATTTTTTTACAAATCATAACTTAAGTACGGGGAAATACAAAGACAAGACAGATAAACCACACTAACAGTACCCTGGCCAACGCCAGGCTTGTTTACTTCTAGTATACAGTTACCACTGCAAAACAAAGGCTGCATGATCGAATGTAAGAAATATTTCAACAGGCACTGTACGTTGAGCCGAAGCTGTCACTGTCGCGCGCAGCAAAACATCTCTATATAATAATACGCTAAGCAACCGCTGACCGCGGCTCATGTGTGTGTGTGTGTGTGTGTGTGTGTAACAAATTGATATAATTTCGATTGGTGACGCAACAAATTAAACCGGTAATTAGATAATGCGTGGTTTGAATTTCTGACGCCACATTAATGCTCGCCTACTCGTTAGTCATAATTACTATACCGTCAATTCGAATTGAATCGCCGGGACAAGCAAGCCAGAAATCTTCTCGACCGTTGCCTTTCAACCAAGCCCCACGGGACGCGATTACTGAAGGTGAGAGTTCCGTTTGAGTTTAGAAAGAGAATTTCAGCTGTCAGGATGTCTGGATATCAGGCTGATGCTGCCGCATGTTCGAAAAACGGGAAGATTTTGATGTCGGACGATCGGTGGTTCGACGAGTCGAATACGGTCGAGTGGTACATGCGCTTCAGGGAAGTTTGTACTTTGACGCGGTAAACTGCGTTTGAGATGCTCGAAATTGAGTTCGAGATGCTCATAATGGAATTCAAAAAGGAAAGAAAAAGACAGAAAAAACATTAGGAAAGAAGAAATTCGATCACCCGATCCCCGTATTTTACGGGGGTCCCGCTAGTGTAATATATTCACCCCGCAGGCAGCGTTGTGAAGAGTCTTAAACGACGAACTTTGGGCACACAAGGCTTTCCTTCAAATTTTTGATGTCGAAGTTCCATGTCTTTCAAAGTGAAATACGTATGTGCAACGAATACCTTGACCACAAAGGCGGTAAACAAATGAATCAGGAATCGGATTTCATAGCATTGTTTAGATTTAGTTTATGATTTGTGTGATTTCGATCTTTGAACACAGCTGGTCTCAAAATGCCTGTTTTTAAAGTCATTCTATAATACAGACGTACCTTAGCACCTCTTTACTTTCTGAAATCTTCTTTTTAAACTTATAGCTTTCTCGCAGCGATGATTTATTTTTCCTAATTTTCTTTTTGCATTTTTGTGGCTTTCTATTGTTTCCATGTTGTTTGCGCGTACGTTCACGGAATATATTAGCATTATGAAGTACGTAAGTTCGGGTATAATCATGAACGTTTAACAACTTTGGGACATTCTTTGAAATGTATTCTCGTAAGAGTCACCTGCTTTTCCTGTCCTTGTACAGAACGCGCGAAAGTTCATTCAAAGGCACTCGGCTTGGATCAAGAATTCGTCTTGACGACTTTTTCGGTTTTCTTTCACATAAACATTACAGGGAATACAATAAAACTGCTCAAAGTGAGATCTACCAACGACCACTTCTTCTTCAATCATGTTCCAATTTTCAAATAATAACGCCACGTATTCTGCTGCCTGTTTGATCTTCATTGCAGCAAGCCAAAATGTCGGAACAACAACACAAATTCATAGCAGAGTGAAAAACAATAACAGAGTGAAAGAATACAAAGTACCTTTAGATTCACCCTCACACTAAACATTTCCATATACTCCACTATCAAGCGACTGCCAAGAAGTGAAGTTGCTTCACCGTTAATATCACTCGGTTCTGATCTTTGCATCTGGAGCGCCTGCGTTCAACTTGTTCCTTCAAGTTCTCAACGTTCTGGATATCAGGATCTTCGTACATTTCTGTACAGTTGTGCATAGTTATGCAGTTCATTGATAAGAACATTCATATGTTCTTTGATATGTTTTCAGATACGTTCATTGCTTCATTTGCGGCTTTTTTCAAAGCTTTCGAGGCTGAACGGACCGACCCAAGCCAAAACCGCTCAATGAAATTTAGTGTGGGTCTACCGCAGCCGGCGTATGCGTTTGTAAGTAGGATGAGCGGTCCATAGAAGAATCCACAAAGCCAACTAAGGCACGCAACACACAAGTCAATCGTCCACATCGCTTCTTCAAAATGGCGAAACTGCTCGCCCGGCAAGTCATGTGATCACAAAACGTCATCTAAAATCACGTGATAATATGAACCAATCACCGTGTGCTAATTCGTAACCCAGAAAACTAATAACATGACGATGAAGACACACGGTGCAATCCTAAGCTCGTCGGCCACGAGCAATAATAAAACGACGAAGATGAAGACACGGTCTCCAATTCTAAGCTCGTTGGGGCGTACAATGAAATAAAAAACAATAAAACAAAAACAATAAAATAGAATGTACAAAAATCAACAGCATTAAAAATCTACACTATGTAACATACGATATATGCACCTACTATATACGTTAACTAGAAATACGATATTCGCAGAGGCCCCACGCCCAAGTAATCGATTATGTATGACATTGCTAAGAGCTCTCATGTACTGTATGCTTTCACCACACATCTCAATATTATATGATGTAATTAAAGGCGGATGACACTATATTAGCATTTACATGATATTGGCATGTGTCCCATTCCAGGGAGTACTCATCATAATTTTGGGTGGGGGTGTGTCGCCTGGACCTGAAAACCCCTTACCATATTTCAGACCTGACTCCAAAATGTATACCCTATTTCAGACCTATTTTAGAGATTTATTTCTTTTGCAACAATTTCTGCGCTGTGTTTTCTTCCATTTGCCGTGCATTGTCTGCTGCGACACATTTCTATTTAACCCCTCCCCCCGGGTCCCATTGCTGTTTGAAGAGTACAGTAATTTTATTATTTAATATGTAGGGTGGTCTTAGAAGGAAGTTCTCACAATATTATTCGTCATGCCATGTCCATTTCACAGTAATTTATTTTGTCTCATAAGAAAGTATACAGAGTCAGTCTTTGCACTACATTCATTGGTAAAATACTGAGTACTTGTAGGTTACATTATACTTCTCAGAAGTTCTCAATTGTTGCATGTGTTGCCTAGTACATGTACAAACACACAAATTCCCATGCCAGAGAAATATAGCCCTAACCCGATACTCTCCTGTGAGTGAAAATGAAAAAGTGCACTATAAATATTCAATAATTTTACAGAATATTAGACAAACGAGGGTCAGGTTTGCACATTATCCAGCACTGTAAGATGCTGTGAGACATGAAAAGAGCATCAGTTTAGTACTGTATTGACATTCTTATCTTAAAAAAGTCTCATTTCCCATGTCATGTGGGTATAAACTAACTCTTCCTAATCACAGAAAGATACTTTTTCCAGTTGGACTTAGTGAACTTCATGTTTGTCTTGATATTTAGGGACCTATGAAAAACAAAACAAGCATCAAAGTCTATAGCAGATTGTGTTGGGGTAACAGTTTAGACAATATCTCACCAGAAATTAATGTCATGCAGCTGCATGGAAAAAAAAATTGTTCAAAAGAAAACTTAATAAAGTATCATCACCAATTCTATCTAGAAAAATAAAGAAATTAATGCTGGCTTAAGTAAAATGAAACTAACTGTGGTAAATACAAATTGACTTGTTTGGCTGTCATGTTTATGTAACTTTGCAAATGATTTTTGACCTTCAGTCCACTGAAGGCATTGACTTGTCAGGGCATTATCTATTTTAATCAATTATTGAACTTGTTCAGATCATGGCAACGATTTTCTGCCCACACCAGCTACTAACACAGTAAATCTCTTCTGAGCAATACTTTATACACAGTAATGTATAAAGTACAGCTAAACTGGTAATTCAAAAATACAAAAGGAAAAGCAGCAATAAATTACATTATTATATGGCACTGATACTACGCACGCTACGATTGGTTAATTACCGGTCCATACTTTCCTGTACGGACCGCAAATTGATTTTACGCACGTTCCGATTGGTCAATTTTACCGGTCCATAACTTACTGTACGGACCGGTAAATTGGCTTTGTTTACAATTTAGCGATTGCAACATGTCAAACTTTGAAGGCTATTTGAAAAAATTCTACGCTGAGCAAAAAGACAGCAGCAGCGACAGCGACGAAATGCCCAGTTTTCAGGTGAATATTCTAGACGAAGTAATGGAGGAAGAAACAGGCGGACGAAAAGACGAGCCGTGCTCTGACAGCCAAGAAATCGCTAACTTTATCAAAGGCGAGAAGTCAAAAAACACCGTAAAGAAGACCAGGCTGGACTGGGAAAAATTTGCAAACTTTTGTAAGGAGACTAAACCCGATTTCAACATCGAAACAGTTAGAACTGATGAACTTGACAAGCTTCTCTGCAAATTTTTAAAAGACGTGAGAAAACAAGATGGTGGCGAGTACGAACCCGATACTCTTACAAGCTTCCACAGAAGCATTCAACGTTACATTAAAGAGGAAAAGCGGTTACCTTACAACATCTTGAAAGATGAAGCCTTTTCAAGATCAAGAGAAGTTCTGGCTGCCAAGAGGAAAAACTTGGTGAAGCAAGGGAAAGGAAACAAGCCAAATGCCTGTCGTCATCTCACTGATGAAGAAGAAGCGAAGCTCTTTCAGACAGGAGAGTTTGGTAGCCACACTCCCCAGGCTTTGCAGCGGACCCTGTGGTGGTTCATGTCGATGCATTTTGGCTTTAGGGCTCGAGATGAAAGCAGGAAGCTTTGCTGGGGAGACGTCGTCCTTGACACAGACCCAGAAACAGGCCGAGAAATGCTTGTTTGGGTTGCCGAGAGGGGAAGCAAGACTCGCCAGGGGCGTGAAGGTGGTCATCGGCGTCAGTTTGACCCCAAAATGTTTGCAACTGGCACAGAAAGATGCCCTGTCCAGCTGTACAAGCTATTTAAAAGTCACCGCCCAGAGAAAGCCTGCACTGCAGAATTCTCGTTCTTCCTTGCAGTGAATTACCAATCCTGGCGTGCTAAAAAGTCAGTTTGGTTCAAGTGTTCGCCGCTCGGCAAGAACGAGATTGGGAAGTTTATGTCAAGCGCTGCTGGTAAAGCTGGTATCTCAAGCAGTGGGAAGAAAGTTTCTAACCATTCCGTCCGCAAAACAAGCATCTCTCGTCTGCTGGATGCAGATGTCCCGGAAAATTTTGTCACTCAGCTCAGTGGACACAAAAATATCCAGAGTTTGAGCTCCTACAAGTCCGCTTCCCTAAAGCATCAACGCCAGATGTCGGACACTCTGAGCAGAGCTCCAGAAACTTCTCGTTGTACTTCAACAGCCACGAGCCTGGGAGAGATTTCATCAATCACCGAGCAGAGTTCATTTTCCACTTCTCAAACGAATGGAGCTGATGGCCACACGTTCTTCGCTGGAGCAACAATTGGATCCATTTCCAACTGCGTCTTCAATGTATATCAGTCAAGTGAGTCATCAACAATCAGCACCACAGCAAAACGCCAGAGAGTATGCCATGAGTAAGCGGCACTTTCAAGCCAATTTTTGGACATTTTGATAAACTTGACGGACCCTCAGTTAATAACCGTTATCTTGATCGATTCCTTTGAGTGACTTGTTCTTAAAGTGCTGAACTTCGCCCACATCTTTGAATGTTTTTTTCGTACTTTAGAGTCAATCTCATCAGCTCTCTTTGATGAACTTGAAGACGTTTCAGATTGCACAACACTTTCATTCAAATGTTTTGCTTCAAAGGCGCAGGAAACCCTTGTAAAGCAGTTTTCTTTGGCCAATAAAATCTATCGTTTGACATGTCCCTGTCAGCCGTCAAACTACGCCTTTCTGAATTAACGATTGCCATATAATAAATATCTTATAAACCTCGTTTGCTTGGTCCGTACCGTAAGTTATGGAACCTCGTTTTTTTTCCTCGCCTTATGGCCCTCGCGCGAAGCGCGCTCGGGCCATAAGGCGAGGAAAAAAAACTCGGTCCATAACTTACTGTACGGACCACGCGCTCGGTTAATAAGATCTATTTCTTTTCCTGATGCCAAATTGACAAAATAATCATTCATAACAATATCTAGTTTTCTGAACATCACTCTGTTTATTTATATACACATTTTAGTATATGTGCTATATAATTTATAGCAAAGGGAAGGGGGGCTTAGTAAGACGAAGAAGTAAATACAAACAAAAACTGTATTGCTATGGAAAGTAGTGGCTGGATTTGGAAAGTTTAACCCAGCATAAAAAACACAGTTCAAATAACATTTGACTTATAGTACTTATACAGTGTTATACAGTAGATGACAAAAACAGTTGAGCAGTTTAAAAAAACTGCCCATTTAAACCAAAACTCACAAGTTCTTGCACTGCATAATTTCACAGAGGACAAATGTTTTGATCAGTTCTTTGATAAACTGAAATGGTTTCTAGTGCTGCAATTTTAATAAACACAGTTCTCTCTCATCAAATGCACAGAAACGCCAAGTTCTTCTGTGTGAGTGATATATATGTTGTGATTTTGTCTATAAACCAAGTTGTCAATTGGCAAATTAACCTCTGCACTGTATGACACTGGAAGTTGATTTAACTGTCAAGACTCAAACGGTCAAAACAGTTTTCTGTCGTGAAAATTTAGAGCATCACAACAACAAAGTTTTATCGCGGCCAAAATATGTCCGACAAGCTCGAAGCAATGCATAACGGACGAGTTGAGTGAACAAAGTAAATAGACGTGTCTTACCTGCCACTTGCAGCTATCGGCTGGCCTTCCAAACACTATTTTAGCTGTTCGTGCAGACCCGGGTTGTCAGGTTAGCCCATCCACGGCTATGCAGAATTATTGTTGCCTCCGGTAGCGCCGTTTTCGACAAGAAACGAACGTTGATCACGGCGTCGACTGTTGGCCTAATTTTGAGCCTGAAGCCTGCGGGCCCTTTGTGCATTTGTTTTTTTGTGGCGTCGGGAAGCAGCTCGTTGTCGTTCGGCTTTCACGCGCTGTTCTTTTGCCTGAGTTGTTTCTTGGGCCCGCTTCCGCCTACGATGCTCCCGATCAGCGATAATGCGCTGCTCTCTTTCCTGGGTTGTCTCCTGAGCTCGTTTCTGCTGATAATGCTCTCGGTCATACCGTTGTTTCGCTTTTTGGCAGCGACAGCACTGTCTGTTTGCCGTCTGCGCTCGAGACGAATACACCGCTCCTGGCTTGTCTCACGAATTCGTCTTAGTCTCGCTTGTTCTCTTCGTTTTTGAAGACGAACTTGTTTCTTCTCTTGAGAGTGTTCGGTTTGATTCTTTACTTGATTCATACTTGCCGTGTTTACTTCTTCAGCAAGTGTAAAACGGCTCCTCAGAACACCACGTGATCTACCCAGCAGACACCGCGGAGCGGGAAGGTCGCCCGTGAACGAAAAACATTAAAACACGAGATTCGAGGTCGCGAGAGGAAAGAGCCTGGGAACGAGGTTAGAGTGTTCTACCCAGCAAACCCCGTGCGTGATTCTGTTCCGAGTTTCTACCCAGCAGACCCCGCTGCGCGGGGAAGTGATTCTCTTCCGATGTTTTTTCCCAGCAAACCCCGCTGCGCGGGGAGGTCGCCCGTGAACGAAAAACATTAAAAAACGACATGGTGTTCAGATTAGTACCCACGCAGGGCGTGGGAATTACTGATTAGAAAAACTGAACAAGATATGAGATTCTTCTCTTAAATTCATGAAGTGTAGTACAAGTCCTAAATTCGTCAGACAGGGAGTTCCAGAGTTTTGCAGCAAAGTATCTAAATGAATGTAGTCCATATGTGGTATTTTTTGGTTTAGGAAGAGACAACATGCAGTGTCCGCGCAAGTTATGGCTAACAGAACGGAGAGTAAACATATCTTTCATAAAACGCATAAATTACACGAATTATTTTAGCCGATGGCACTGAGAATGAAGGAGAATTCACACATGGAATTAAATTTGTTTGCAGTAAATTCGTCGTATTAATTCGAGCGACATTTACGTCGTCTAATCGATGAAATTAATATGAATTAAATTAAATTCGACTATTGTGCGACGTATAAACTAGGCTTATTTACTTATTGTAGATTTTGCATCACTTTGGCAACCACACATGTTTTATGAAAACAAGTGATATGCTGGTGTCGAATGCTCCTTGGTTGTGAATTAGTACAATAACAACTATAAAATGTATAAATTAGAAAAAAAATATTCCATCAATATCACAAGAAACCGAATAGAAATATTTCATTACTTTTCTCGAATCCCTTGATTTACTAGAAATACGATAATCGCAGGTATTCCCTCGCTCTATAGTGGGTTCTCGGAAAGCGGGTTTTTGTTTATTTTCTGCTTAGAGATTATTTCAAAATCATCTTTACAAACCATGGTTGTATAGCGACGTCACCAGTCGGCCGCTAAAAAAATAATCTTTGTCACATGGCAGTCTGGTTTAGTTCAGACAACGGCGCGTGCATAGTCTACATGTTTTCGTGGATACTAACTAAACTCCAAAATTCGCTGAGACAACTTTTACACACAACTACAGAATACTCCGAGACTTGGAAGCCAAGAAAAGCGCAATTAGAATCGTGACTCTATCGTGCTGCACAATCAGCAAAATCGATCCTTGACACCGAAATTTTTATGAATTTTAAGAAAAGCCGCGATTGCAGACTTTGAATCCTTTTTTATTTGCTTTATCAATTTAATATGCACGCTTTCGAAGTCTCGGAAATGTGTGAATTTTAGCAAGGATTCAATTTTGAGCACATTAACCTTTCAAACCGCGTTTGACAAATTTAAAATCTTCAACTGAAAAAAATAAATCAAGTAACCTCGCCTGGAGGTCGTACGCCAGATGTAACACGAACATTAGATTTCAAGATGGCGACCCGCTTGAAGTCTCCAAATAAGGCGATACTACAGCATTAGCGTCGTGATTATTACCCTCGCTTACGCTCGGGGGAAATCGTTTTTTTGCAAACCGAGGTTGGTTGTGTAGTGACGTATCCAGTCAGCCGCTAAAAGGAATGTTTGTCGCACGACAGTCTGGTTTCGTTCAGAGAACGTGCACAGTCAGATGCATTTCAAGTTTTCGTCGATAAGCTAAACTGCAAAATTCGCTAAGATAACTTTATGCTGCAAGCAACTACAGATAGCATCCGATATTAGAATCGTGACTCAATCAGTTTTGTGTAGTCAGGCGATCTTCGACACCGATTTAATTTTTTTTATTTAACAGAAACTGCAAATGCTCCAGCCAAACGCTTCCTCCTAACCAATTACGTGTACGGTTTTTTACTATATAAATTACGTTTCTTTGAGTGTAACAAATTTGAAACTGAAGGCGCGAGTCGCTTGTTTACTATTTCAAAGTCTCGGAAGTATGTTAATTACGCATATTTATTTCCCCCAAGCTTCACGTGGGTAATAATTACGACGCTAATGATTTAGTATCGCGCTATTTGGAGACTCCAAGCGGGTCGCCATCTCGAAATGTAATGTTCGTCAGTCACTCTGTCTGCCTGGCGTACGAACTCCAGGCCAGCTTACTAAGCATCCACGTTCAATTCATTACGGTAACACGCTAGAGAAGACAGACGGATTGATTTTATACAACAAGATGCAGATACAGTCCCAAGCAATTTGACCGACGGCTGTAAATGACCAGGATATTATGCCCTTGCATGGGAAGCAAGCTCGCTAGCCGTAAAAGGAGTGAACTCATCTGATGGCCGACCTGAGCACAATCCCAGACGCCAATCAATATTGTATTGAAACTCAGTTACTTCTTCAGAAAGGATCAGCAAAATGCAGTCGGCGAAATTCGAACAATCACCGTGACAAATTTCATCGTTTGGCAAAAGCAGGAATCTAAGTTTTGACAGGACGTGCAAGCACAATACAATGGAATTTTTGTACTGTATGAGGACTGCTCTATACAATGTATTTGGAAATAATTGAAGACGCAGGCAACAGTGTTTTGGGTTTTGTTTCCTTTGCTGGAATAAAGCTAAAGCTATGGCTTTCAGAATCCGATGAGTTTTCAAAAATTACAAAAAATTGCGTATGCAGCTGATATATTAAAAGTCGTGTTATCACTGGTGTATTTCAACAATTGCCGTATAGTTTGTCGTTTGATGCCCCGGGAACTGTGATGTAGGCCAAGTAGGAATATACTGTAACCTTTTCGCTAGTTTTGAAACCAATTTCAGAGTGCCTTGGTGCAAGAAAACCGTTGTGTCATCCGACGCCTGACTTTCTATATTTGCATAATTTCACTGACAGTCTGACACATGGAAATGGTTGACATTTTCTGGCCGTGTTTCTTTTGTACAAGTAATCTAGGATAAAATGTAACCGGTTGAAGTGTTCTCGCTTTCTGAGGGCTATTAAAGTAGAAATACCCGGCCAGGTAGGATACTGCTTTCCATATTAAGCAATTACGGTGATTTTTATCATTGCCTCGTTCTGCAAAGGCTACACTCTGTTTTAGAATTTATGAGTGGCCGGATTTGCTCGCTCAGTACAATTGGACTTGTATTATTTCGTGACCTGATTTCTTTTTTTCTGTCAAAGATTTAAAAATTTGTCAAACGCGGTTTGAAAAGTTGTTGAGTTCAAATTGAATCCTTGCCAAAATTTACATATTTCTAAGACACTGAAGCGACTATCGCTTTCTTGCTTTTTTGCACTAAAAGAAGCGAAATTAATAAAGTAAAAAAAAAATCAGCCACGTATTTGGTTAGGATACAGCGTTAGATGGCGCAATCGCGGTTTCTGTTAAACTGTTTCTTTTATCGATCATGCCGATGATCGAATAAAAAGACAGTAAAGTATCTTTATTTATACACGGCAAGTACTTCAGCAGAGCTGGTGGGGCCGTGTTTTAAACTCAACGTAAATTTGTTAAGAATCCCAACTGGTCGGAGGCTAACCAGTTGGCTATTTACAGAACGTGGCCGAGGACTTGAACCCGGGGCTACCGTGACACTGTTTTGTGATCGTGGCGCACAGCAGCTGTGCTGTAAACACTGCAAGTATGGATTTTACAATAAATGAACACCAAGACTATAAGTCATTCATAATCCCCGAACGAAGTGAGGGAAATACTCACGACGCTAATGCAGCAGTATTATCGCCTTATCGGAGACTCCAAGCGGGTCGCCATCTCGAAATCTAATGTTCGTCTGACAGTCTGTCGTGCGACCTCGTCCCCAGTTCCTATCGCGTCGCTGCAGAATCAATAACAAAGGTCGGATCGATCACGTGTGGCCCTGTAGTTTTACTCGCAGTAAGGGAAATTAGATGCAGTATATCGTTGCTGTGTTTACGAAAATGGAAAACTAGAAAACTTGAAACACAACAGTCTCGCGAAGCTCGTCTTCAAAAGAGAAGGAAACAGGCACGGGCAAGGCGAAATCGTGAAACGATCGAACAGCGCCAAATCCGTCTAGAGAAAAGACGACAAACATGTTATAACGGACAGCATCATGAACGGGAAGCGTGCTGAAGAAACGGCTCCGCAAAGGGAACAGCGCTTGAAAGCAAATCGGGAGCTTCAGACGCCGTTTTGTGTTAAACTCAGATACTTATTTAGAAAGGACAAGCAACAAAGGTTAGTCAGTGGAAATCGAACAATCACCGTGACAAATGTATTCTTTCCCGTATAGCTTGTACAAACTCGATCACTTCAAGAATGTATTAAAATCTGTATGCTGATCATTTTCCCTCGAAGTATTGTTTTACTACGCTTCTGTCGCCAGTTTCGGCTACCGTATTTGCTCAGAGCAATCGGAACTTGTAGTCTTGAATGATTTAGTCAGATGTCTTATTTTTCTGTAATCTGACACGCGGTGCTTGCAGCGAGAATCGTTCACAAGCCCTTGGAAGTATCATTGGGTCTGAAGCCCGTGTATAATTTGAAGTAAACTGTTCAAGTTTTGCTTTGATTCTGGGAGGAATCATGCTGTTTTGAGTGGGTTAACATACAAAACAATTCGAGCTCATTAAATATGCATGCCTGAGTCAGGTGCATGAAAGTCTAGAGTAAAAACAAATTGCACAGGAAGCCTATTTAATTGTACTGCCTATGAATTCAAAATTGGAAAATCAGTGTTCCTTTTTTCCCGTACTACGACGGCCGACCAACTTCAAACTTTTTATTCGTGTACCATTGTTCGCTTGTCTTGCCGTCGCAACTCTCTTCGCTTTTGGACACTATCGCGTTAGTACTTTCTCAGCTTCAGTTTCATTATAAAGCGACCATTTTCGCGTCATTTTTTTGCAAAACCTTCAAAGTATTTCGTAAACTTACGGTTAATGAAATGAGGTTTGGTGGTTTGCAAAGGACTCCCAAAAGACCCCGCATATACGTACATATATACATATAACTTATCTGCAACTTGAATCTATTTTCAGATTGTGCTTAAGATTGTGGTCCTTTCCCCATAATGGCCTCTGGTACAGTGCTTGAATGTTCTACAAGTCACGAGAAGGACAACTTTGTTCGCTTCTCTACTTTGCTGATTGATGGGGGAACAGCACTTCTACGAGAAGTATTAGATACAATATGTTCACCCACCTCTCTTCGTCAAGGTTTAACCAACAACAAACGGTCAATAGAGCGTTCACTTAAACGAGATCAGAAGGCAATACTTTATCCTGCAGATGGAAGCCCATTAAGATTGGAAAGTTGTGATATTTCTCTCCTCATTGTAATGTTAAAGGAAGTATGCAAGATATCATTTCCCTCCAGGGAAGAACTAAAAACATTACCAGATGTTAAGCGCTCTGAAGTTGGGGATAACTTAGAACGACTCAAGGTGTGCCGTAATGAAGTGTTCGCTCACGCGCCAAAATTAGAATTGAGCAACAGTGAATTCGAGCGACAGTGGGAGGAAATCAGCACAGTCATGCTCCAGCTAGCGAAAAAGATAAAGAAGGAGCCTAAGTGGAAAGAGCGTATCGATCATTATCGCTCCGTTGCATTAACAACCAAGGAAGAAGACTGCGTTAGGAAACTAAAAGAATGGCATGAATGCGAGAAGGAAGTGTTGAAAGAGGTTCAGGAATCAAGGGGTGAAATGAAGGAAGGTTTTGCAAACGTACTGGATGTACTGGATGGTATTCAAGGTACCACCCGATACGAGTATTATATTGATTTCCCTGCACGGAAAGGAGATTTATATCTAATGAAAATTCTTTTGGAAAATCGATAGTATCTTCTTAGAAGATATTATATTTATTATAGTATACAGTGAGACCCCGTAAAATACGGAAAATTGTTTTTGAAATTTCTAACTGTTTTGACCTTTTTCAGTTGGGATATCTCATGCTGACACGGCTGAACCGAGAACATGTCAAAATACGAACCTGAAAGCTATTTTATCAACTTCAGACAGCGGGGGCATTTCGGTCCGGTTATATTCTAGTTTTTATACAGTTTACAGGCCGAGTACCAACGAAACAAGAAATTATCATTCTCTTTCCATGTTGCATTAACACCACATTTCACGATTGCACAATACGTTGCACAAACGCGTAATTTAGCATTTTTTAACGAGTGTCTCAACCACTTTTCGTTTGATTGTTAACAAACAAGGCGGGGACTTCTGTTCTTGTTTATTAAGTACAACTGGCTATTTGATGATAAAACAGGAATATTTTGATTATCTCTTTTTAAAATGGAGTGCTCTCCAGCTAAAAAGACAAATGTATGAACGATAGAGCCGTTTTCGGATGACTGCCGAAAACCAGAACAAGTGCAGGTACACCAACAGCCACACAAGTTGCAAGGAATACTTTCACTTCATTTGGAAGCCAAGGTAATCTGTATATGGCTTTACTTTCAAGAGCTAGTCAATCAACAGTACCAGAACACACCATCGCCATTTGCAAAAAAGCGTAAGGATATCGCAATAACGTTAATTTTGCTTTTACTCTTGACTGGCCGAAAAGGCAGTGTGAACGTTGTTTGGAGCAATCCGAAAACGTAACAAATGTAAAATCAAAGCGATCACACTTTTACTTTCGACGTGCAGTCATCCTAAAACGGTTTTATAGTGAAAATTGATAGTTCAATCAACTTTCATCCTTAGAAGGTATCAAAATCAAGTTTTCCTTGCTGTACGATGTATTTTTGGTGCGAAACTGAAGGATAAAGTTTAGTTAGTTTAGTTTTTGTTAAATTTCTGGAATCAGCTCATGTTGACTTAATACATACCTCAATCAAATTTCAACAAAATTGTAGGAGCAAAAGAAAAATTCATGGCGTAATTTTGATGCTTTTATTACCTCCGCTCTTCTGCTCCGGCGATTTTTGAAACTTGGTTAAGGTATGTATTAAGTCAATATAAGCTGTCTCCAGAAATTTAACAAAAATATACCAAACATTTTTTCATGGGGTGAGATTTTGTTCATAGATTGCTGCCCACTTAAGCTATAATATCACTAAACTTGTTTTTCCCTGGTGAAATCGAATTATGTCATATCATTGATAAATTATATAGCTGCAACGTTTCTCAAAGTTTTATAGGAATCGCATAAAAGCTAAAAACGTTATGATCCAAAGTTTGTCAATGACGAGTGCGCCCGATAAAGATCGGGATAAAGGGATAATGGTAACTTATATTTCGAGAATGATGATCATGAAACAAGCAGATTTGAAGTATTTGTTAAATAAAGAGTGTTCTCTGCATTCTATTGCAGGCTTCATGAACTCTCTTCGTTCAAGTTCCAATCAGGACATGCAGATTTCAAAGGCTTCAATGGAGGTACGTTTTGTTTAATAAAAATTTATCCACAGGTCCATTAGCACGCTTTACAAACCTCGTAAAGTACTCCAAGGAGAGCCTCGGGGCATGGCACTTTATTTGTCATGGGGGCTGTCAAAATGTTGGCTGCTCAGAAAGGGGCCGCCGCTTGAAAGAAATTATCAGCACGGCAATTTATTTACTTTCTACTAATGCAGTGGTCGAGGCTCTGAGGGTACTTATATATACGTATGTGTGAACTTGATCACTATCTCCCAGTTCAATTAAAGGGGATCGGTCATCAGCTGTGACGCGCGGTAGCTCAGCTCGCAAAACGTGAGGCCAACGTTTTCAAGGTTAATTAATGACGGATGAAGCGAAGCTCGAGCACAACAAAGTACAAATTACGCCATGTCTTTGTCTTAAAACTGAGATTCAGAGTTCAGTCGGTGGAAATCGAGCAGTCGCCTAGGCAAATTTCATCGTTTCTAAATAAAATTACCAAAATGTTCTGCTCGTCACGTACGCTGCAATTGAAATGATAATTTTTGCAAGTTGCATGAGGACTGCTGTTTGTTTTGAAATAATTGAAGGCGGCAAGCTATGCTAGCCATATCTTTGTCTGTATTACCGGTTGTATCACTTGAAGAAATAAAAGGCCTGCTGTTTTTGTTTATGCTGTGGGCCAGTGATTTTTACACTAAACCAATGAATACTTTTCTGTTGAAGGTTTCAGCTGGTGTATTCCTCTCGGCAGAATCGGAACTTAATTGCTTAGTCAGACGACTTCTTTTTTCTTATAAGATTTAAAATTCACCGGGTTGGAAAGCTGTCTGTTTGGTAAATATGCTGCGCTTTGAGCCTACTGCCATTTATACTTAAGCAATATAACACAAATTTCCATGTCTTTGTACTCTTATATAAACACGCGGGGTGTTGGGAGAACACGAGAAAAAGTTAAAAATCACGAGCCGCTTCGGCGAGTGATTTTGAACTTTTTCTCGTGTTCTCACAACATCCCAAGTGTTTATATAAGAGTACAAAGACATGAAAACGAGTGTCATATTGCTTTTATAAAATAACAAAACTTTTATTACCTGATAGAACTTTATATTGAAAATGATCAAGTTCAAGATTCTCCCGAAAATCGTCAAAATGCATGCTCGTCCAATCGGAAAGTCTGTTTCATGGCACTTCGCTCAAGTCAGTCCATGAATGAAAACGGAACACCACTCGCGTTCACTTGAAAAAGTTGACAGGCTGCTAAATGAAGATGACTTTCACAAGAAATGTGTCGGATATTAGTACCGCTGTTTGTCAAGAATTCAAAAGAACCGGCGAGAATGTTTTGAGCCGTCAGGTTTCAACTTTCAGGACAACGGTGTCACTCGACTGTCTGCACAACAACACTATCCTGCCGAAGAAGGTTGAACATTTGTTTGTTTTACTTGAGCATTACATGAACTCTGCCGGACGACAGTCAACTCCACTGAATCGACTCAACGGCTTTTGTGCCACCGAGCCGACAGCCGAGACAGACTCATTAGCGAAGACTGTTTGTGCCTTTATCACCATAAACCTACAATTGTTCGTGTGAAACTCCGGTGATCTAAGCCATCTAGTTACTAGCTACGAGCCACAGGAGACGAAGGTATAAAGGTTAGAAACTTTAGAGAATGTTCTTTGACTATGTAATTGTTGGCTTTCTGTCTCACGGTTTCCGAATTAAATTTCATGCAATATTCAGACAACTTTTCTTCACGCTGCTTCACTAATTGCACATGATTTGCACACGGCTTTGGCTTCACTATTTGCTCTAATAGCCTACTGCAGTTTTGTAACACATGAATCTTTGAAGTAGGGGACGATTCGCAGTCTTTTTATTTCAGAATTCGTCATTTCCATGTCTTTGTACTTATTTATAAATGGTTTTTTAACCAATCAGAGCGGGCGTAGTATCATGGTTATTTTATAAAATAAGTTAATTATACAGTTTATACTGTTGACAAGCTGTTCGAAGTATGGCTAGATTTGAGCTTCGCAGAAGCTAGTGAGCTAAGGTTACTCCGTATACTTTGAAGTAAACCCGTCAGCTTTTGCTTTGGTTTTGGGACAATTTTAACATGTTTTGAGGTTCAGATATGAAACAAATTGAATTAGCCGTTGAAGTTCATTAGATATGCGCGTCGTGTTATCTTTAAAAGTGCATGCGTAACTCATGACCAAGCCCCTTTTAAGCACTTTTACACTACTTCAAGATGATAACTTTAATATTCACAAAACCCCCAGTAAAGCTTTGAACTGCTGATTTCAAAACGAATTAGGGCAGCTGTGCCAAAAATTATCAGTGCCGTATTGGTATTCATAGTGCATGAAGTTGAATGCCCCGAAAGTTAAAATTGATAAGAAGAAAAAGAAGAATAAGAATAAGAATAAAACACATCCATCTTATTCATTTTTGCAGGTCCTTGTTTTATTAACTCGTCATTGATCAATTGTTTGTTTGAAGGAGGCAGTGTGGCCAAGTGGTTAGGGCGCCGGACTTGAAATCCGGAGGTTCAAGTCCCAGGTTCAAGTCCCGCTCTGACCACTAACTGAATTTGCAACACGGTAGCCCCGGGTTCAAATACTCGGCCACACTACATAAGTAGCCAACTGGTTAGCCTCCGGCCAGTTGGGATTCTTAACAAATTTACGTTCAGTTTACGATATTTGGTTTCTGCATTTCAAGTCTCCCCAATTAGCAAGGCAGTGCTAAATACATTGAGACTTAAATAAAGTGATTTATTTTTATTTTTATTTTATTTGATACATTTGTGTAGACTGCCAGTTACAAACGTGGAGATAAAGTTTCGCTGAAAGGTGATATCGACCTTCTCAAGAAACTACTGAAGGGGCACGGTGGCTGGAATGATGCAATGGTGTCGGTAAGCGAGTTTTCTTATATTTTAATTTGTTCTCTTGTATTCTCAAATGGAGTGTAAATACTTTACGGGAACAAAAATATTTTTCGGATTATGGAAATGATACTAGAGATGACAATAGAATTTTGGTAGTAGGGGAATACTTTCGATTCATGCCCTTCAAAATTTTTATACATATTACCAGCGTCACCCCTTCTACTGTAGTTGTATCTAATGTATCCCCTTCGATATATTTTATTTTTACCATGTTCCAAAAAACGTAGCAGCAGTTCATATTTTGATTAAACAAGAGAATATAAGGGGACAGAGAGATATATATAGAGACGCCCAGTCCAGGCTTTGGAATATGCCAAGTTAATTAATTTTAGACTCATTCAAATGGAGTCTGTTTTCCTTGACGTCCGCAGACGCCAGCAGGTGAGCGCAAATTTCGTTATCGTGGTCCGCCTTGAGATACGTTTTATCGATGAAAGCAACTTCCCAACCACTCGAATGATAAAACAATTATTGAACTCGGTTATCGCAAAACACTGTGATTTGCCAGTGTCTCGAGCGCAGATCATGTATTTCCCTCTGCCTCCGGCATTGACAAATAATCGAGCTGCTCGCCACTGACAAATCACGACATTTTGCTCATTCTCGTCCAATATTTGCTTAATGTTTTTCTGGAGAGCCTCCCGTTAAAGTGCCTATAAACTTTCAGACGTTACGTTTTAATATGAAAGTAGGAAGTAATCTAAACAACTTATGGCCAAAGAAACTCCGCTCCGAAGCGTTTTTTATATATTTTCCGCCCGGCAAACATGCGATTTTGACCGCCATTTTGAAGCTGACCGCGCAAAGTTTTTAGATCGAGAGCCTGGATTATGACTGGTTTTGCAGTTGGCGAGGTGAGAATTATGCCTCATAGATGTGTTGTGGAGAAAAACGTAACCAAGGGAAAAAAACAACTATGGCAAAGAGACGCCAAAGCGATGCCAGTCCCTTCTCTGACGTCACAGACACAGTCTCCCATGTCGCTCGGTCAAGATTTCGGAATTCTGAAAAAAAGTATAAGAACGCTTCGGATTGGAGTTTCTTTGAATATAAGTTGCAAAGAAAATACAAAGAAACAAAAGGAAAGATCGAGCCACACTCACACTTGAACCTTCTTTTTTTTTTGTATCAAATCGAATGAGACGGGAAAAATTTCCTGATATAAAACTATTATTTCATGAGACATTCACGGTGAGATTATTCCGGATGCAATTCCTAAATTGTAAGTTAGAAAGCCAGTCCCTTTCAGACTTAATATGCTCAACCTGGACGAATTTTACCTTTAGTCTATACATGTACACATATATATGTACACAAAGAGCGAGTGCCCGCATCGAATATTGCTAATTTAGAACATTGAGAAGTCGATCAGGCCTAGTTGGAAACTTATCTGTATAGGTTTTGGCTAGAGCAACTTTACGCCTAAATTACGCGGCGCGTAAACATGGCTGAAACCTGGATCTTCAACTTTACGCGTCATTTACATAACATTTCAATGCGTTTCCGTAAATTTGTCCTTTAAGCGGCTGTAACTACTTTTAAATTTTGGCGTAAATATCGACTTTTACCTTTAAGCAGCTTTACGCATATTTAAAGTTTTCGTAAGTTTGGGTTTTCATGCTGTGTTAACGTTGGTGATACTAACTGTTTCTGCTATCTGGACCTGGTTCTCATATGAAGTTTCAAGCAGATCATCACATAGTTCTTCAAAATTGCGTGTTGCCGGAGCCTGCGCGTGACCACGTATACTGTTCGGGTCGTCCTGGTTTGCGCTGATCAGTCTTTGGCTGGTGTTTGTATGCAGGGACTCAGCACGTGCTGCTCCAGTGTCCTGTGTAGCCACAGGAGAAACAGATATCTTCTGGACGAGGTTGTCGACGGCCTTGGAAGCAAATAATACGGTTAAAATAATATTCGAGGTTTCTATTTGGAATTGCCGTGATGGCGGATAAGCCTTGAAATTAAATGAGCTGCTAGTTGCTCTTGCTGAAGCAATACCTGGAAGAATGATGAAAACCATGCGGCCTGTATATATAGTATGAAAACTGCACGTGGCATGAATTCCAGTAAACGCGTCATGGTGCATGCAAGCACGTGCGAAAAGCGAGAAACGTGGAAAATATGAACATTCCGCAGTCCGCGAGAAAATACATTTAGGCTACGTTTACACTGTACCGGATAGGATTTTGAGCCGTTGCGAAAACCTATCCGGTACAGTGTAAACATGAAAAGATCGGTCCGGAGCGACTTTGGTCGAAAAACCTATTCGGTACAGTGTAAACACAAGGTCAGTCCAGAACAGCTTTGTCACAATCAATCAATGCAAATCGGAGCGTTTTCCTATCCGATACGGGTCCGTAACACTTTCAGAAGCGGAGCGGAGCAACAGCGCTCCGTTTTAAAAATCACTCCGAAAACAACGTATCCAATGTAAACGAAAGGCCTATGCGGTACGTTTTTGCGACGCTACGGAAAGCTATCCGGTAAACTGTAAACGCAGCCTTAGCGACTTGGCTAGTTTTCAAGTATACCACGAAAAGGAAATGGAAGAAGTCCATACTAATGTGTTACGTGGAGATCAACGGTTTAACATCCCCACCAAAGGACGGATGGTAGCTCAGACAAGAACACAGTTCTTCCCACTTACGGCGCCGGGCCGCATTGGTGAAAGACCGGCCTGCTAATCGCTCGGCCACCTGAACACCCACTATAACCGCGGTGGACTGGGGGAATTGTGAACGCATGGAACGCCTGGATGATAAAATTCGTCATTCATCATGTGCGCGGAGAAGTTGCCGAATTCAAAGAGTTCGCCATCCAGCACGAGCAGTCAACATTTAATTTGCCACCGCAGCTGAGAATTAGATGAATTCTGATACAAGACGAATTTAAAGTAGGAATTAGGTGCCATACATTTAAAATATTGATAAGTTTGAGTCGATGAATTTAAAATTTAACACTCGTTAAATCTACAACTAGACGACGAATTTACTAATTCGAATTTTGACCTCGATCAAGCGCTATACTGTTGCCTGTGCATTTTGTTTGGTGCCTAGTTATACAGTAGAATGAGGAATGTCGGTGTCTTTATTAGAATTAGAAAGATAGTAGAACAAGGAATATGCATATTTGCCTGTGCATTTCGTTTGGTGTCTTAAGTAGAAGGAGGAATACATATCTTGCCTGTGCATTTTTACTTGATCGGCATCTTTAGTCCCCGAGCGGAGCGAGGGAAATAGTTACAACACTAATTAATTCAGTATTATCGCATCATTCGGAGACTCCAAGCGTATCGCCATCTCGAAATTTAATGTTCGTCTGTCAGTCTGTCAATCTGTCGTACGACCTCGTCCCCAGTTCCTATCGCTGCTTAACCAATAACAAAGGCCGGATCGATCACGTCTGGCCCTGTAGTTTTACTCGCAATAAGATAAATTAGATACAGTATATCGTAGCTGTGTTTACGAAAATGGAAAACTGGAAAACTTGAAACACAACAGACTCGCGAAGCTCGTCTTCAAAAGAGAATGGAGCAGGCACGGGCAATGCGAAATCGTGAAACGATCAAACAGCGCCAAATAGTCTAGAGAAAAGACGGCAAACATGTTATAACCGACAGCATCATGAACGGAAGCGTGCCGAAGAAACGGCTCCGCAAAGGGAACAGCGCTTGAAAGCAAATCGGGGACACCGTTTTGCATTAAACTCAGATACCTATTTAGAAAGGACAGGCAACAAAGGTTAGTCAGTGGAAATCGAACAATCAAACTATCCCGTATAGCTTGTAACTCGATCACTTCAAGAATGTATTAGAATCTGTATGCCGATCATTTTCCCTCGAAGTATTGTTTTAATACGCTTCTATCGCCAGTTTCGGTTATCGTATTCGCTCAGGGCAATCGGAACTTTAAATGATTTAGTCAGTTGCCTTATTTTTACTTTCAAGACTAAAACTGTAACAAATGCTGTAATCTGGCATGCGGTGATTGCAGCGAGAATCGTTCACAAGCCCTTAGAAGTATGACTAGGTCTGAAGTACGTGTATAATTTGAAGTAAACCGTTCAAGTTTTGCTTTGATTCTGGGAGAAATCATGGTGTTTTCAGCGTGCTCACACACAAAACAATTCGAGTTAATTAAATATGCATGCCTGAGTCTGGTGCATCCAGTCCAGAGTAAAAACAAATCGCACAGGAGGCCTATTTAATTGTACTGCCTATGAATTCAAAATTGGAAAATCATTGTTCCTTTTTTTCCATACTACGACGGCCAACCAAATTTAAGTATTAAATTTTGAGAACGTGCTTGGCATGGGAAATACGTACTTCGTCACGCAATCGACTCTTTTTTCAACGCAAAAGTATAACACACACCATTCTTTTTCTCCTTCCTTTGCGTGTGGCACTTGACTTCGAAGAAAAGATTGACTCAATTTCGGTATAACAAAGGCTACTCTTGTTAGGAGAACCAAAGTATAAGTCCCATCAATGGCAGAGCGAGGGGGTATTTGCGATTATCGTATTATTTTCTATTAGAGCGAGGAATACATATTCATGCCTGTGCATTTAGTTTGGTAACACATTATTGCCTGTGTATTTCGTTCGTTGTTTTTAGTAGAACGAGGGAGACATCTTACCTGTGTAGTCTACTTCATCGGTACCTTTAGTAGAACGAGGAAAACACATTCGTGCGTGCACTTCCTTCGGTGTGTCAGTAAATAAGAAATAATATTTCCTTGTACATTTCGCGCAGTGTTTCGCGTAGTTTCGCGAAATTTTCCATAAATAGATTTACGGATCGTCAACTCTTCTTTGTGACTCCTTATCAAATTAGACTATTCGTACGGATTGTATGACACGACAGAAAGCTTCATCCCGTGGACCGGAAGTAAAATTGTAACGAGATGCTATTGACGCATCAAATATTTTACGTACGACTCATGAATACATTCAACTTTATCGTAACAATTCTAAGTGTCCCTAATGACAATGATAATGATAATAAACTTTATTTAAATACGGTTGCAGGTCGGTTAAAACCCTAGCTTTAAGAAATAGCCAATTGCTGTATAACACATACAAGCATAAGAATCTGCATCCTCGACTCAACTAATATAATCGGTGACAATAATGAAGCTATATATGATAAAGAGTGATAATAATTATAACAATTTAAAAAAATTCTACAATACTAAAATTTGAGTCATGTCAATTTATAATGACAACTATATTACTTACGTTACTTTTCCATGATTAGTAATAGCAAGTCTATTCGAAACACTTTTACTGTCTTCAGAAGTCGTTAAAGTCGGAACACTTTTGACACAGTTATTACCAATATCGATGCGGAAAGCCACATTGAATTTTCGGCAGTAGCAGTTACACAGTGCCATGCTGGCACACTGTGTTGAATAACCAAAACCGAAAACGAAACAACGCTTCCGTAAAGCCTTGGACAAACGAGGTGCAAGTTGACGCAAGTCGATGCCAGTTCAACATGACATTAAACTTGTATCGACTTGCAAAATGGTGGCCAAACGAGACGTCGATGCAAGCTCATTCAAGTTTTGTAGTCAGGTTCCAAGTAAGATGTCTCGCTTGAGGTGGAACTTAAAGAGTCGGCTTTTACTTTTGATTTTTTCGGTTTAGACTTGCGCTAGCGCGCCCTTTGCTGTTTTAGATGAAATACTTGTGTCGACTTGCATGAAGATGCAAGGCAATGGAAGTCGATGCAAGTCCTTGCAAGTTGATGGCCAAACGAAACGCAAGTCCGTGCAAATTTTAAAACTGGCATCGACTTGCATCTCGTTTGGCCAGGGCTTAAGCGTCCGCATATTCTTACAATATCTTTAGTGAATTTCACACTCCCAGCAATTGGCACTCCCAGCCAACGCCCAGAGTTTTCCTCTCTGTTCCTCTTTTTGATTAAATCTATTTTGTTTTGAAGATTCTCGGACGCTCCGGAAAAGTTCTGGAGGTTAAGGAAAATGGGGACTTGGTTGTAGAAATTGCAAATTCTGTCCGAGTCTTTGACCCAAAAGCTGTCAAAAAAGATGATTCTGCAGAAGGAGATGATGACAGCGACTCGGAAGCAAGTGAAGCCGACATATTCAAACGTAAGTGTGATAATTTTTCCCACAGACGTCTGACTACAACTACGATCTTTTCTTTTTTTTTTTTTTTGCTGCTTTGGGTTCAATAACTTTGGTACCGCTAAAGAGGCTGCCCCAAACACAGTTAAAACATATTTCTTTTAGTACAGTATACATTTTGGATGATGCCAATATCGCAAGTCTTACTAATCAGGGACAGCTGTTTTATCCAGTTTCTGGGCCAGACATTAAGCCGCAAAACAGGTGACAGTGCCAATTAACTGCCAAAATTTAATACCAGTGTTTGCATTCCACGTCGGTTAATACAACTTAAATGGACTTAACGGAAATTTCACAGGCAGTTTAGTAAGTTTACTTCACTAAACGATTATTCCTGAGCTCCGCGAGGGTAATAATCACGACCCTAATGCTGTAGTATCGAGCTATTTGGAGGTTCCAAGCGGGTCGACAACTCGAAATTTAATGTTCGTCAGTTCTTCAGGCGAGGTTACCAAGCACCACGTTTATTTCGTCACGTTTCCATTGCGGTACAAACGAGAGAGGACAGCCGGATTGATTTTATATAACAAGATTCAGATACAAGGCCAAGCAATTTGACCGACGGCTGTAAATGACCCAGATATTATGCCATTGCATGGGAAGCAAACTCGCTAGCCGTAAAAAGGAGTGAAACGATCTATTTAAAGCATCCACAGGCCGACTTGAACACAATCCCAGAAGCCAACATTTTGTTAAAACTCGGATACTTTTTCAAGAAAGGACAAGCAAAATACAGTCGGTGGAAATCGAACAATCAACGTGGCAAATTTCACCGTTTGACCGTTCACAGGATGATCCAAGTTTTGAGAAGATCGCCGTGATCTAAGTTTTGACAAGATCGCCGCGGATAATTAGGGTTTTGTTTCATTTGCTGGAAAAGAAACACTACGGCTTTCAAGAACCGGTACGTTTTTAATAAATACAGTTGACTACACGTCTACACTAAACGTCTTTCATGTACATTTCAACAGTCGCCGTATATTTTGTTTTTATGCCCCGGGACTGTTGTGAAAGCGAAGTAGGATCATATTGTGACCTTTTCGCTAATTTGTTGAAGCTGTTTCAGAATAATAATAATTTACTTGAATCTTGTATGACCCAGACAATATCATTATTATATTCGCATAATTAACGTTTTCCGATACAAAGAAGCAGCTCTCGCTTTTAGTTCTAATTTGTTCGCACTCGAAGAAACGTACTTTATAAAGTAAAAAAAAAAAACAAAAAAACGAAAAAAAAACATACACGTATTTGGTTAGGATGCAGCGTTGGTTGGAGCAATCGCGGCTTCTGTTGAAAGAAAAAAAAATCAAAGATCGACTTCGCTGACTGAGCAAAACTGATCGAGTCACGATTCTAATTGCGCTATACTTAGTGTGCTGTAGCTCGTCTGGAAAGTTGTCTCAGCGAATTGGAGTTTAGCTTCCACGAAAACTTGAAAACGCATCACTTTGCACTACACGTAATCTGAAATGTACCTGACTCCGTGCGACAAAAGTTTTTCTTTAGAGGCCAGCCGACTGGTGTTTTTGCGATACATAACCATGGTTTGCAAACGATTGATAATCACCAAAGGGAAAATAAAGAGAAATCCCACATCCCAAAAACCCACCTACAGGGCAAGGGAATATCTGCGATTATCATATTTCTAGTAAGTTTGAGACTCAATTTGTCGAGTAAGTATCAGGCCAATTGTTACGGAGCCTGTAAAGGTATCTCCGCAGATTTTATTTCGAATGGAAACTCGTTGGTGCCACTTGCTTGCTTGTGTAAACTCGCTCGTGGAAGGGAATAAGAGCAATTTTTTGCTGTACAAAATGTTCATAGATACACCTTGAATTAAATGCAATTGAATTAAGTTTCTCGATTAAATAATAAAAATATTTGAAGGATAATAAAGACAATAAACTACTTTTGGCTTCGGAAATATGCACGGATAATTGTCCTTGGACATTATCTGTCCCTCGAAGCTCACAGTTGCCCTCGAGCTTTCCTCTCGGGCAACTGTTCGCTTCTCGAACAGATAATATCCTCGGACAATTATCCGTGCATATTTCCTCGCCAAAAGTAGTTTATTGTTTATATAACTGACTTTGAAGACTTTAGAGGTCAAGCTCACTTTGATCCATATCTGCGATGTTCCGTTTACAAGAACAAGTTTCACTAAATTCTTTCTAGTTTCGAACTGATAGCTTTATGCACAACAAGTGTTTTAACAACAAGTGTTTTAACTTAAAAGTCGTCCCAGCGGTTCCTAATGGTTTTCACACTAGCCGAGTTAGAATACAAAGGATAGGAAATGGATTTTCGTTAGGATCAAGGTCAAAGTCACATTCGGAGCTCATATTTCTGAATGGACATTTCCGCTAGGATGTCGTTAGCACTCGAATGGTTCCTCTATTTGACTAACACACTTTTCCTAAAATAACACTAACATATTTCGATGGATATGATTAGCTGTAGTTAAGATCTGAAGGAAGAGAAGGTTGCTAGCACTCGTACGGCAGTTTGCACACTTGCTGTTGCTCATTTCCTAAAACAGGATCTTCAATTAACAACAAGATCACTTAGATTTCCTGAGGAGAGGGGAACCGATTTCTTTTGTGGTACAGTATAATGTAGAATTAATTTGGCGGGAAAACTTCTCTAACCGCAATTTGGGGCAACTTCAAATGTGACTCAAGCGGGAACGGCTTTTTCCCCCAATCAATTCTTTTTTTAATTTGGTTTAGATGGCAATGGACTACCAAAATCAGGTCTTAAATGAAAAATAAACAACCGCACTTTTGAGAAAAGAGCGTTCAAAAACGTTAAATATCTGACATGTCTGGATTTTCGTTTGACCTCTACTGTTTCAAGCCGCTCGCCAAAAAGGAATCACTGATAAAATCTGAATTTGAAACTGTAATCTAGGGGAACTATAATCATGGAAATAGTGTGGAAAAGCTCGCTGGTAAAATTCGTCGGGAAGTTGGTATTTTTTTGTCTCGAATTTGGTGTTTTTTCTGACGCCATTTTGGCTCCCGCGGTCCCAAAACCAAGAGGGGTGGTCAGTCTCCGAAACAAAAGACCCAAAATTCGTTCAAATGCCACCGTTCATAATCATACTAGATAGACATCAAGTGCTGGTAATTTTATGAAATTCGGCCGACCCCCATCTTTTAACCCTGCCCGGTTTTCTCAGACAACGGCTCTTAACTATTAAATAAGACCGTATTAACTTGGTAAATTGCCGATCGATCGACATGTCTTACCGTTTATCGAACATGCGGCAGCATCAGTCCGACATCCAGTCACCTGATAAGTCAAACTATTTTTCTAAACGCATTTCTGATTTCCAAAGAACTGTGGTCGACGTATGATGCTAATACTTGCACTTTCCTTTACTGACATGTGGCAGCCATCTTGGATCAATTTTTAAGGTCTGGAAGAGAGCGTTACAGACCGACAGGCAGAGGCTTAATGTATTATTATATAGACTAACGGGACTTCCGTAAAATAGGGTGAACCTTTTTTGCAATTTTGATTGTTCTGGCTTTTCCCAATGTGGAAACGTCATGCTGACAACCGAGAACATATCGAAATACTATGATACGATAATACTACGTTGATACTACGATAATACTACAAAATACTACGTATTTATGATTTGATTACAGACATTGGACGGCAAGGCTTCTAAACAATAGATCATAATCAAAGCAGGGTCGCCGCTGAAAGGTCGCCCATTTCTTGTCAATCGATAGGTTTCGTCGCTCTTGCTAGCTCGGGTATACTTTTCTACTATTTAATGAGGCAGACACAAATTCGATAATTGTTTACAAAAGTTAGTTTGGGATTGACATTGCTATATAACAATGAAACAATTTTTAGAATATTTTCTAAAAAGGAATGAAAACAGCAAATCAAAACAACAAGGCAGCTCTAAGCTTGCGAATTTGTGAAAGTTACTTTTGCGGTTTAAGGTCACATTTTATAATTTGCTCAATTTTTGGTATGTGGAAGTTCGGAACCGTTTCCGTGCGGGCCTCCACTTTTGCTAAACTGAGTATTCGAATAAGTCTTAAGGCCAATTTTCACTAGTGAAGTAAGCGGAGACGGAGAAGGAGACGGAGACGTAAGACACTTGCGCGCGTGTGAAAATTAGCGAACGGAGACGGAAGCGGAGAAGGAAGCGGTGAAGGAAGCAGAACGGAAGGTTTTCTTTTTCTTGCGTCTCCGTCTCCGCTTACTTCGGTTACGTTCATCTCCGTTCGCTAATTTTCACACGCGCAAGTGTCTTACGTCTCCGTCTCCTTCTCCGTCTCCGCTTACTTCACTAGTGAAAATCGGCCTTTAGTTTTAAAAACCCTCCATTTACAAGGCGGCAGAGGGTGAAAACTATGTGTGGCGCTCGAAATGAGCGAATTTAGATTTATCTCCAAAACACTGAGAAATCATTTAGTACTCTGAACCGTGACGGGACTTCCCAAGCCGGCAAAGAATTAAAGGTCTATCCGTGACCTTTTCGACACCTCAATATTTATCAGAGACCATGATATTCCAGCCTGGGCTGCATCCAAACTAAATACGTGCGCAATAAAAACTATGCCTTTCTTTTTTTGGCTGAGTTTAAGTTAAATAAATTTTAGGGAAATCTGATACACCTAACTTGTTGACAACTGTACTTGCGGTTTTGGTCAATCATATTCACTTGAATTCTTCTTCCAGGATCCAGTATCATGCTCAGCTAGTATTTGACACCTACAAATTTATCAGAAGCCATGATACTACGCCTGAGCTGCATCCAAACTAAATACACATGTAGAGAAAACTGTGCCGTTCTTCTTTTGGCTGAGTTTCAAGACTTGCGGTTTCGGTCACGCATTATTCTTCTTCCATTTGTGTACAGTTTTTATTGCTGTGGAATATGATAATTTGAACAAGTGAGAGCGACGTTGTTTCTTTTTTTCCAAGAGTCTTCGAAGTTTGCGTAAAAGAATATGCGACGGTTCTCTGGTCGAGTCGCTTCTGAATATAAATCGACTTTATTTACCCTTACCACTCCGTTTAAATAATAACGCGAGCGTTCGTCAAACATTTCAAGTTCACAAGCTGCTGTTGCACCCTCATTCAGCGGCTGGTTTTTTAACTTGCGAGAAAATTCAGTTTTCCCAGACGGTACTGTTGTGCATGGAAACTCAATTTTCCACTTGATTTCTCATCATCTTACTGTTGAGAACCTTCATTTTATATTTTGTAGCACAATTAGGTTTCTCCGGAATTGCATTCGCCTGTGAATTTTGTGAATCCTTTTCTGAAAATTCGGTTTGTGGCGGCCAAGTGTAAACCGGTTTTTCGCTATTCGACGTGAAATGGCTGATAGACAGCGAGTAGCGTAGCCAATCAGATTGCAGGATTAGTATTAGACCACTAGTTGATTTTTACTAATGCTTATTATATGATTATCTAAAATAACTGGTAGACTACAAACACGGTTAACCAATCGCATTCGAGGAGATTGCATGCTATATCTATTAATCGATTATTTTGATATCCGAGGTATACTTGAGTAAAACTTCCTTATTAAATTAGCTAGTTTTAAAATCTAAGGAGGTTATGCTATTCAATACATTTGATGTCTTTTTAAATATTCTGAAGCATATAATTTGGCAAACTCACATAGTTTACTACGTAATCTCTCCTTAGGTTTACGTTCAAGTATTCCTAGTTTGGATGACCTGATTGGGTCAGGTTTGCCAAGTCGCGATCCAGGAGAAAGATTGGCTGCCGCAGCAAGACAGGGACACTTGTCTGTCGTCATAGATATTTTGGAGACTCACTCAGATAAGGTAATACAAAACTAATTTGAAATAATACAAGCTGCTATTCAATAATTATTCTACTTGGGCTTACCAAATATGGAATGATAAATAACCAAAAAGGCGCCGCGCCGAGTTGGTTATTTATCATTCCATATTTGGCAAGCCCGAATAGAAAGATTGTTTTATTAAAAACTGGATCACAAATTGCTCTGCCTGATAATTGATGTGAACAAGACCGGAAGACGACTTCACTTTCGCTCCAAAAATACAATGATCACACAATTACTGCACCTATTACAACGTCCTTGCGAACGAGATGATAGCTGAATGAATGAAAATAGAGTGAAGATTATATTTTCAAGGAAATTATACGACACAAATACTCTCGGAAACAAATATAGTTTTGGCAAAAATCTTTACAAAACAGCTACAATATATATATGAGGCAACATATGTTATGTACAGTGTAAAGTATAAATTGTCATTGTTTACGGATAAAGTTCATCATAGTTTTGGAGTCCGTTTTCGTCCTGGTATCTTCCCCGAAGTATTTCGTGTCGCCACAGAAAGTTTTGTCGTGGCTAAATAATTAGGGGCGACAGAGTTATTAGCAATCACGTTGCGGCATTCCTCGGATCCATCAAAAACTTGTTTACGGCTAATTTATTTACGGCTATTCTCAAAGTTTCCGACGGTGAACTTAAGAACGCAAGCCAAAATCGTCCCCTAAAATCCAGTTTATCCCCCAGAGCAAAACGGTGTTGAGTTTGGATGGGATGCAGCTGACTTTACACGCAAGTAACGAATAATTCAATCGCCCATATCTCAAGTTCTTCGCAAACATCTTACGCCATCACATATTACTTGACAATGTGAACCAATCACCGTGTCCTGATTCTCGACCCAGAAAAAAATATGATGGGGGCAACTATGATGACCCACACACTTTGCAACCCCAAGCTCGTCGGCTTCGCCATTAACAGTAATAACAATAGCAATTGTGATAATTCAATTTAAGCGTAAAGTGTACGTTGCTATAGATTGCCACTATTGGGGACATTTTTAGTACATTTAGCAAACGACTGAATACTGTGTCCGAATCCCGGTCCATCTCTTTCGAAGTTGCGAGCAAATAGGAAATTTGCGCAATAAGAGGCTAGAACAAATGGCACAGGGCTCAAGATCTTCTCATTTAATGAAAATGCCTCTGTGTCACGATCACTAGTACCAATCTCTTAAGATGCAAAGGCATATTTGCCCATGTGAGCCTTTTGGTTTGAATTAGCCTCGTTTCTATGTCAAAGGTATATTAATTAAAATTTATGGATTAAATTAGAATTTATATTTGACAAAAGAAAAGGACGAGAACTACACAATACTTTTAGGCTTTTCGTTTTTATGCTGGGCCTAAGAGCCCAGCATATAATTGTTTTCACCCGAAAACCACAGCGTAGGTATCATGACAATTGGTAAAAGAAGTCCCCCCTCTAGGATTTTGAATTTTGATTGACGTGCAAGCAAAAATACTATATTTTGATTGGATAATGTTCACGTGCAAGTGGCGTGGAAGCCTTTCTTTTCTTGGCTGAGTTTCAAAGTATGTAACGTGAGATTTTTGTTGACGTATACTTGCGCTCTTTCGTTTTTTGTTCATTATATTCACTTTCGCATTTTTCTTCGTCCAGCTGGTTAAAACTAAGCGAAGGAAAGCAAACATAATCAAACGATACCATTTCGACAAGCTGAAGTGGCTCCCGACTGGGTTTTTCAGCTTTAACATACGCTCATCAAACAACCGTGAATTTATCAAAACCGCGGTGATAATAGCTCAGAAATGAAACAGGCCGACTGGAATTTAGAAAGCTTGGTAGAAGAAACGTAATTTAGAAGACGAAAAACAGGTAAGTAATGAAGCGCAGGCGAGATTAATCGTGGCCTATGATTAGAAACAAATGTTCGAAGTCAAACTGTCAAAACAATTATGCATGAAAATGAGATAACCCAGCAGGCATTCGACGTTGTCGCAACGTCGATATTTCGTTGAAACGTGGTCGCGACGTCAGACAACCAGAATACAACGTCTTTTCAACGTTATTTTTTCGACGTTTAACAAACGTTAGAATTTGACGTTGGATCAACGTAGAATTGTGGTTGTACTGAGCACGGCGATTTCTCCTAACTTCCATTCATACGAATATCCCCAATAAAACCAAAATTCAACGTCTCGTCAACGTTATGTTTGCGACGTTTAACAAACGTTAGAATTTGACGTTGCATCAACGTAGAATTATGGTTGTGTAAGAACACCAATTTTCTCATAAATTCACTCATCCGAATATCCCGTATAGAAACCAAAATACAACGTCATTCCAACGTTATATTTTCGACGTTTCACAAACGTTAGAATTTGACGTTGCATCAACGTAGAATTATGGTTGTGTGAGAACACCAATTTTCTCATAAATCCCCTCATCCGAATATCCCGTATAGAAATCAAAATACAACGTCATTCCAACGTTATGTTTGCGACGTTTCACAAACGTTAGAATTTGACGTTGCATCAACGTAGAATTATGGTTGTGTGAGAACACCAATTTTCTCATAAATCCCCTCATCCGAATATCCCGTATAGAAACCAAAATACAACATCATTCCAACGTTATGTTTGCGACGTTTAACAAACGTTAGAATTTGACGTTAAGTCGACCTAGAGTTATATGTGAGGACGTCAATTTATTCTTTCACTGTACGAATATCCGTAAAGAAACCAAGATACAACGTCATTTCAACGTTACAACATCTCAGTATTGAAACCAAGACGCAACGGCGTTTCAACATTACTTAGCGACGTAAGCGCCAATTTATCCTATCTCAAGTATTCCAAACATCCTGGATCAATAACGACGTTGAGTACACGTCAGAATATGACGTTGCTTCAACGTAAAAATAGTTGTTGCTGTGAATTATTTTTTTTACCGATCTGAATATATATAGCAATACCTGTAATACAATATATTTTCAAAGTTACTGGCGACACTGGATATTCGTCAGAATTTGACGTTGCATCAACGTAGAATTGTGGTTGACGTCACCCACTCAAATGAATACCTCGCAAAAATAAAAACAGAATTCTGCAAAGCTTTTTCTAATACCGGGCACTAATTTAAGAGATTATTCGGAATTAGAATCACTGTGGTCTGTGGACTGCATGAGAGCGTTAATACTACAGGGCGAAATACAATATTTACAGTCTCTCCCCCAGTTCGTGACTGCTTTAACTAACGCCTTTGAATTTGCTTTGAACAAGTCCCTTCTCTTCTCCTGCATTAACTTGGTTTGTTAATTGTTGGCGGACTGTTGCTGAATTATTTTTTGCGCAGAATGAATGTGGCCTTTCACGTCGACGGTCAGTGTACGTGCTGGTCTGAATTCCATCTGTCAACAGCATAAATTATTTTTTATTTTTGTCACGCATCAGGATTACTCTCCGTGTACAAGCAGCACACAACTCCGTACAATGCACTCATGCTGAAAATCATGTGATAATCTGCGTGGTTCATTCCTTTATAAAATACAAGATAGAATTAAAACAAAGCAAACGTCTTAGTAGATGAAACCGATCTGCCCGTTCGTGAATGAGCAATCTGACGTCATCTGCCGTACACCTATTGTGACAGCCCAGAGCAAGCGAGCTAGGATTTCAGTTGGTTTTTGGCGCTCCCACCGACAAGTATTAACGTCTTCTCCGGGGCTTCAGCGGGTCGTGTTTTCCAAGGTGAGTACAGTCATATCTCTTCAGTATTCTTTTGTGCAGTTATTTTTACACTAGCTTTATATATTCTACACTCATTTTTCGGCTTGTATCACTTGTTATTACCGACGTAATTTACCAGTGGAAGCATTAACGGTCGCTCTGATACTGGCTGAGGCTGAACATATAGCCGTCGCCTTTGAAAAAAGATACATGGCCTGTGGTAGTTTAATGGAATATTTCCTATTTCGTGTGCTTATATGTGATGCTGTCGTTCTCTCGCTGAGATTACGTTGAAAGTTTCTGTGATTCACAAGATCGCGTGCTCTTTCCTCCGATTTGAATTATGCCGTGACGTCGACGCCATCCGTGAGGTGCAGTCAAAATGCATCACGAGAAAGAAACACTTATAGGATATGTAGACTATATACAAAATATTCTGACGTGTTTCATTGAGAATTGTTTTGTGGCAGTACTTTAAGTTACTTTATCAGGGCTTGTAGGTATTTCAAGAGACACAGTGGTTCGTTTACAGACTTAAAGAATTATATTTTGTTGTAACTGAGGTCCCTTTTATTCTGTAGCCGACATTGTGCATTGTTCATTTGATGAATGGCACAATGTTTCATTTAGACAAAGCATTACATTGTTTATTGCTGTGAACTAGCCTTTCATTATTTTTTAACCTTTAGCCGAGTGATGCAAAGGTAATAGTAGTTCTAAACTATTCACAAATTTGCTGCTTACTTTGTAGTCAGTTTAGTTAGTTTACTTTAGTATTTGCCACAATAAAAGCAGTGTATCTGTATCTATCTGTCACGATTCATCAATCCTGTCTACCCAAATATTAAAAGATACCATGGGTTATTTTTTGGCAATGCTATGTTATAGATTGATGACCAATGATCTGATGGCTCAGATGAATATGAAAGGAAAGAGAGGAAAGAAGGGATTTGGCAGAACACCACTGTGCAATGCCATCACAGGTAATTTCTTGCAATAGCTTTACTTAATTGTCATTCAAATTTAGGTCAGTATGTTTGTCAGATTAGTTATTGAAATAGTAATATTTATTGGTCAGTTGAGTGTCTTGTTTAGACGAGGAAACACTGATTTGGTTTCCTCTCATGTATTTCTGGGTACACGGAGAAGCATGAAAATGTTTTACGTTCGCCTCTATGATGAATATGCAACGGAGCAGTTGCACTGTGAGTTTTCTCTGTGGCTAAGCTAGAAAAAAAATCTTTCGGAAGTAACTTGCGTCATAGAAGCAACAATGTTTTGACATGCTTCAGAAACATTTGGTTGTTTCCGGGAGGCAAGAATTGCTCCCGCAACAATTTTGCTAAATGAGATGCTTTCCAAGCAGATTGTTTATCTTGTAGAATTATACATACGTTTAGATTGGTTCTGAGGATGACATAATTCCTTTTCCTATTGCCATTTTCAGCATCTGTTGTGAAAACAATGAGCACCACGGAATCGGAGTTTGCCACTGCAGTAACAACCTGCTTAAAATATGCCCCGGACCGGAAAGGAGGAGGGGGAAGGAAGAGTGATGCATAGAAACAATTTTTATTTTGATACGTTACATTACGACGACTGAGTCTAATAATTTCCTTAATCTATACATAGTACAAATGAGTATTTTTGCTTATTTCAACGTATGTTTAACGTTGCATCTGAAGCCAATAAACTTCATTTGACCACACTCACAGCTCCACGTTGTTTCAATGCCGTACGTTTAATCGACGAAAACTGATTCACGACGTTGATTCACAAACCGAAATTATACGTTGATTTAAACATCCGATTGCGACGTTGGATTGACGTCCAAAAAATTACGTCGATTCCATTTCCATATTCAATGAATATTCAACGTTGTTTCGACATATGTATTTCGACGTTGATTCAACGTCCGAAAAATTACGTCGATTCCATTTCCATATTCAATGAATATTCAACGTTGTTTCGACATATGTAATTCAACGTTGATTCAACGTCCGATTCCGACGTTGACTCGACGTCCAAAAAATTACGTCGATTCCATTTCCATATTCAATCAATTCTCAATGTCGTTTCAACGTGAGTGAATAACGTTGTTTCGACGTTGTTTCGACGTACTTTTGCCCGCTGGGAAGTCACGCAATTACTCCCAAACTCAAAATGTAGATTCTCTCATCCTTTTGAAGCAAATGTACGAGTGTTGTAATTCTAACATTTTAATCAGGTTCATTTGAGTAAATCAAAAGCGAAGTTCCCCATACTGTATAATATTTTTTCGGGTGAGAAATTGAACTAGAAAATTGAAGTTAATCACTCTTGGGAGTCTTGCTCTAGTCCAGAGATTGCTTATTCAACAATCCCAGCATCTGTCGCGTTTTCACGCGACAAAACTTGTTAATGTTATGTTCTATTTTTATCTTTACGTCAGAATTATATTTAGTTAAAGGTTTTGCTGATCGAAGGTTGTATGAATCTGCATTTGAGCTTGTGAATTAAAGGTTAAGGGAATGTCATGACTTTTATGAACATCGCATAAGGAAAAACTTCTCAAAAGGAAAAATGATAACTTGAACGAGTTGAAACGGATATATACATATTCCAAGAAATATAGCTTCATAGTGAAAAAGGTGCCAAATAAACTTTCTCTTTTCTATCTTGCACATTTTAGTCATTAATTAGACAAAGCCGCCCTGAAACTAATTTACGTCTTGCACTTTTTTTTGCAACTTATGTAACTGACAGATGAACCAACTGACCAAGACTGGAAAGACTGCTTTGCAATTGTCATGCCATGGAGGCCATTCCAGCATCGTGAAACTACTGCTGTCTAAGAAAGCCAACACTAATACTTTGGTAAGTATCTAAATAAATGAAGTGTGTTCTTGTTTGACCATGCCAGTTTTTAGCTGACCGGTTGGGCAGGATTTTTTTCATGCAACATTGCAAAGTACTTGCTAAAGTAGTGGTCAATAAGCTAAATTTGTAGGGATTACACATTCTAACAACGTATTACGCAACCGATAATATATATTAGAACTTATTATCACCACTGATGTAATTTCAGTAATGTATGTGTCATATTTTAAATGTTAACAGGATACCGAAGGCTATACAGCTCTCCATCATGCAGCTTTTGGGTAAGTTTTATTCAAACGTAAAAATTAATTAAAAGGACGTACTACTAGAAATACGATATTTGCAGAGGTCCCACGCCTAATTAATCGATTATGTATGACAATCCTTAAAGCTCTCTTGCACTGTATGCTTTCACCACACATCTCAATATCATATGATGTAATTAAAGGCGGATGACGCTATATTAGCATTTACATGATATTGGCATGTGTCCCATTCCGGAGAGTACTCATCATAGTTTTGAGTGGGGGTGTGCCGCCTGGACCTGAAAACCCCTTACCCTATTTCAGACTAAAATATCTGACTTCTATACCCTATTTTAGACCTGACTCCATAAATATATACCCTATTTCAGACCTGACTCCAAAATATATACCATATTTCAGACCTATTTTAGAGATTTTATTTTTGCATCAATTTCCGCCCTGTGTTTTCTTCCATTTGCTGTGCATTGTCCGCTGCGACACATATCTATTAAAATCATATACCCTACCCCAGGCCAACAAGGCAAAATCTATACCCTATTTCAGACTAAAAATGTTTGAAAACGATACCCTTTGGGGCGGCACATACCTATATGACATAGTACCCCCCCCCCCCCCCCGGGGTTCCACTGCCGTTTGAAGAGTACAGTAATGATATTATATAATATGTAGGGTGGTCTTAAAAGAAGGAAGTTCTTATGATATTATTCATCATGCCATGTCCATCTCACTGTAATTTATTCTGTCTCATAAGAAAGTATACAGAGTCAGTCTTCGCACTACATTTATTGGAGAAATACTGTATATTACGTACTTCTCAAGTACCTGTAGGTTACATTATACTTCTCAGAAGCAAAAAATTATTGTTGCATGTGTTGCCTAGTACATGTACAAACACACAAAATCCCATGCCAGAGAAATATAGCCCTAATCCTATGCTCTCCTATGAGTGAAAATGGAAAAATGAATTATAAATACTCAAAAATTTTACAGAATATTAGACAAATGAGAGTCAGGTTCGCACATTATCCACAACTGCAAGATGCTGTGAGACACGAGAAGAGCATCAGTTTAGTACTGTATTGACATTCTTATCTTAAGTCTCATTTCCCATGTCATGTGGATATAAACTACCTCTTCCTAATCACAGAAAGATACTTTTTCGAGTTGGACTTAGTGAACTTCATGTTTGTCTTGATATTTAGGGACCAATGAAAAACAAAACAAGTATCAAAGTCTATAATTAAAAAAGTATGTTCTGTGGCTTGAGATAGATGGGTGAGTGGGGAAGCAGATTGTGTTGGCGGGGTAACAGTTTAGACAATATCTCACTAGATGTCATGCAGGTGCATGGAAAAAAAAGTTGTTTAAAAGAAAACTTATTAAACTATATCATTAATTCTATCTAGGAAAAGAAAGAAATTAATGCTAGTAAAGAGCTGGTTTAAGTGAAATGAAACTAACTGTGGTAAATGCAAATGACTTGTTTGGTTTATAATTATGTATCTTTGCAAATGGATTTTTGGTCTTCAGTCCACTGAAGGGATTGACTTGTCAGCATTATCTAATTGAACTTGATTAGATTATGGCATTTTTATTCTGCCCACACCAGCTTAAATAGCACAGTAAATCTCTTCTGAACATTACTTTATATACAATGTATATAGTACAGCTAAACTGCTAATTCAAAAATGCAAAAGGAAATGCAGCAATAAATTACATTCTTTTCCTGATGCCAAATTAACAAAATAACCATCCATAACTATTTCTAGTTTACTAAATATCATTCTGTTTATTTATATATACATTATATAATAGTATATGTACTATAATTTATAGCAAAGGGAAGGGGGGTTTAGTAAGACGAAGAAGTATATACAAGCAAAAAGTGTATTGTTATGGAAAGTAGTGGCCGGGTTTGGAAAAGTTTAGCCCAACAAAAAACACAGTTGAAATAACATTTGACTTATAGTATATGACGTCACATGCAAACCAAGAATTGAAATACCTGACTAATTTGCATACTGTATGAACTTGTAAACATTCACCGGAAATGGATATTTTTTGGCATTTTTTATAGACAAGAGATTCAATATCTTTCGGCCTAGTATTTTCCAAGCCGTATTTACTGTCACTACAGAACTTTTGGCGGATATTTAACCAACGGCTTCAGATTTGTTTACGATATATTAAAAGGCCATTGGTGCCACTGATTGTTTGACCTTCATGGCACCGCGCCAAAATGTCGCAATAACAACGCAAAACACAGCAGAGTGAAACGCAATCGATGTCGGAATCAATGTCCAAACAAACTTCGAACCCATGAAAACCTTCAAAATGAGAACACGTTCCGAACAAAACTATGGTCGCAATAACTACGACAACATCTTGCTTTTAAAACTGCGTTGTTCGACACACCTGTAACGCGACCTTTGTCATGCCCTAGCTTGGAAAACCGCAACTGCTTTATTTGGAAATCTATTGTTGACAACAAATGGACATAGGGAGGGACAAAGTGATTTTAAAACCTCGCAATCCCAGTGGGATCGCGAGCTAAAAATGCCTATTCAAACCAAAACTCACAAGTTTTTGAAATGCAAATGGTTTTCAATCTTTTGACTGTGTTCAGAACTTTGACTGAGCACTATATAATTTCACAGAGGACAAATATTATGATCTGTTCTTTGATAAACTGAAATGGTTTCAAGTGCTGCAGTTTTAATAACACAGTTCTCTCTAATCAAATGCACAGATCGAAACGCCAAGATTCTTCTGTGCAAGTGATCAAAAGGCAAATTAACCTCTGCACTGTATGACACTGAATGACAGTTGTCAAGACTCAAACGGTCAAAACAGTTTTCTGACGTGAAATATATAGCATCACAACAACAAAGCATTATCGCGTCCGCAAAATGTCCGATAAGCTCGAAGCAATGCATAACGGACGAGTTGAGTGAACAAAGTAAATATACGTGTCTTACCTGCCCTCAGGAGCTATCGGCTGGCCTTCAAGCACTATTTTAGCTTATTTCCTGTCATCCTGCTGTTCGTGCAAAGCCGGGTTGTCGGGGTTAGCCCATCCATGGCTATGCAGATATTGTTGCCTTTGGAAGCGCCTTTCTTCGACAAGAGACGAACGTTGCTCACGGCGTCGATTGTTGGCCTCATTTTGAGCCTGAAGCCTGCGGGCATTTGCTTCATTGTGGCGTTGGGAAGCAGTTCGTTGTCGAGCGGCTTCCACGCGCTGTTCTTTTGCTCGAGTTGTTTCTTAGGCCCGCTTCTGCCTATGATGCTCCCGATCAGCTATAATGCACTGCTCTCTTTCCTGGGTTGTCTCCCGAGCTCGTTTCTGCTAGTAATTCTCTCGGTCATACCGTTGCTTCGCTTTTTTGGCAACGACAGCAATGTCTGTCTGTGTGAGACGGATACACCGCTCCTGGCTTGTCTCACGAGTTTGCCTTAGTCTCCCTTGTTCTCTTCGTTTTTGAAGACGAACTTGTTTCTTCTTTTGAGAGTGTTCGGTTTGATTTTTTGCTTGATTCATACTTGTCGTATTTTCTTCTTCAGCAAGAGTAAACTCTTTCATCCTCCTATAGTGTCCGTTGCTTCGCAACGGACCAGCAGAACACCACGTGATCAACCCTGCAGACATCGCGGTGCGGGAAGGTCGCCTGTGAATGAAAAACATTAAAACACGAGATTCGAGGTCTCCAGAGGAAAGAGCCTGGAAACGAGGTTACAGTTTTTTCCCAGCAAACCCCGCGCGTGACTCTGTTCCGAGTTTCTACCCAGCAGACCCCGCTGCGCGGGGAGGTCGCCCGTGAACGAAAAACATTAAAAAACGACATGGTGTTCAGATTAGTACCCACGCAGGGCGTGGGAATAAAGACATTGGAAAGTGTTTATTAAACAAAATAAAATACATTTAAATTGTCCAGTTATTAACATTACTTATCTATTTAACATTTATTTAATAAATATTCAAACAGATTAACATAAGACAGGCCAAAACTAGTGGTTTAAACGGCTTAAGGGGCACAAGAACTACTGAGAGAATTATATATCAATTGAAATCCAAGGACTTGGGACAAATATATAGACATTACAATTATAAACATTATAGAAAGTAGTAAGAAGAAGAAGAAGAAAACTAGCTAATACTAATCGTTTCCATACAGCATAACTTAAAAATGTTTTGATAATAATATATCTGATAATAATACAGTGGAACCTCCCCGTAAGTGACCACCGTTCGTTCGTCTTTAAGTGGTCACTTACGGGAGATTGTCGCTTACGGGAATTTCACACCATGGAAGGCCTAAATGAGATTCAGGTTTCAGCTATAATCAGTGTCAAATAATACGGTTTGTGAGTGAAAAAACAACTTTTTGCTCGCGGGGCGTGGCCCGAAATACTTCTGGGAAGATAACAGGCCGAAAACGGAAACCAAAGCTACAATGAGCTTTAGCCGAAAAACAATGGCGATTTATGCTTTTCTCTGTACATGACATCTGTTGCCTCATAAAATTCTTCTGCTTATCGTACTTTGCCTGTTGAAATGTTTCTTTCATTCGATCATGTAGCCTTTGTTTCGCAATGGTCATTGTATACCAGATATGAAAATACACCGAAATAGTCCTGAGCATTGAGTTTGCAGTTCACAAATGACTGAACACACTTTGAACAAAACCGCAATAAACAAGTGTCGTGTTACATTCCTCGCTTGTTACAGAAGACGAATACTTGAAAGCCTGATGGAAGAAACGTATTCAGTTAATAAAAGAAAACACAAAGGTATTGAAGAGAAGGCTGGTTTAATCGTGGCCTCTCGTTAGAAATCGTTGAAGTCAAACGGTCAAAGAAGAGTCGAAGTAAAACTGTCAAAAATTGATTGTGCATAAAAAGATATGTCACGCATTCTCAAAATGCAGGGTCGCTCAACCTTTAAGAAGCAAGTGTATGAGTGTTGTAATGATAATTTATAGTGTAATCAGGTTTCATTTGACTAAGGCGTCAACAGCCAAGTTATCTATAACTGTGTGATATTTTTCTGATGAGAAACTGGAAGTCTCTCTTGGGAGTTCCACTCTTGTCCCTACTTTCCATTTTAGTAAATTCTGGTCTCGACGCAACTCACGCCGCGAGATCACTGGCAACGCCAGTCTAGTTTCCTGAGAAATCAACCTTGTATCCTACTGCATGTTACAATACAAATGTAAGTGTTTTGTCCTTGCGAAGAAATTTACCCTTTGAGAGCATAAAGTGGTCGTTCAGAAAAACTGAAATGATGAGCCTCAATAGTGGTCGCGGAATAGAAATTTGACTGAGTGACCAATCAGTCACTTGTTAAGTGGTCGCTTAAGAGAGGTGTTCGCTTACGAAAGGTGGTTGCCCAGGCAAACTTAAGGTGATTCCGGAGTTTAATCGAGCTCAATCGTCCATGGTAAACTTTGGATCATAACTTTTTTGGCTTTAATGCGATTCCTATAAAAACTTAAGCGTGGCAACTATCAATCGGCAATAATGTGATTGATAGAATTTGACTTAACCGTGGAAAATATTTTCAGTGATATTATAGCATAAGTGGACCACTGTTTGAGCAAAATTGCACCCAGTGAAACATTTTGCTGGTACATTTTTGTTAAATTTCTGGAATCAGCTTATATGGACCTAATACATACCTCAACCAAGTTTAAGAAAAATTGTCGGAGCAGAAGAGAGAAGGTAATAAGACCATCTAAATTTTACCATGAATTTTCGTTCTGTTTATTACGAAAACAAATATTTTTATTTCCTCATCGCCAGAAATTCCGGACATTTTGCGTCCACGATTGCCTCCGGTCTTTCCCAGCGGCGTGCGGTATGAGCATGCGCCATTCACACATTCAACATTGTTACGTACTTTGCCTCAGTGGGGTGGGGGAGGGATGGGTTTCTCCGGTTCAAAAAGAGACTGCTACGTTTAGGAGACGTGCCGCTGAACGACCTAGTTGAAATTAGCTTTCGTTTGGTGCAATTTTCATGCGATTTGGAGCTTCCCAGCCCAAAATATCAACATCCGAAGTCAGCGTATTTCACGGGAGGTATTCGCCATGGCTGGCTGTGAACTGCAAATTCAAACACAAAAAGTACACATCGAATTTGCTCCAGGGGACTGACTGAGGCTTCACAGGAGATGTTCAATCCTTCGACAATCAGGTACGGGGTAGACATTTTGCGTTTTACCCAAGGTTCTTGTATTAAATGCAGCTTAAAAAGTGACAGTAGCCGGTTTTGAGCGTATTCTGCTATCAATCCCTTCTTACGTCGGCCGAAATTTTAAATTCAAAAAAGTACACATCGAATTTTACCGGAGATAAATATTTTTTGTACTGTTGTGTTTAGGAAGCTTCCCTCTTCCGAATGCTGCCCAGACATTTTTACAAACGTGCTTCAGTTAAGCGAAAAGAGCAATTTATTATCAGATCCCATACATTTCTTTGTTATTTCTTGAGCGGCTGTCAGCGTGAAACCTGATGCCTCTTCCGAGATGGCGCAACCGGATGTCTGAAATTTCTGGCAATGTATTAAAATTCGAGACATTTCAGTAAATCGCGTAAGGATGGAGGAAGACTGTTCCAAATAGAGAGTGCTTGTGAACGAATAGAAAAAAGTGATATTTCAGAATTATCATTTGACAAATTCTATCATTTTGGAATATCGACAGTTATTCTGGAACGTGTTACAAATGATAATTCTGAAATATCACTTTTTTCTATTCGTTCACAAGCACTCTCTATTTGGAACAGTCTTCCTCCATCCTTACGCGATTTACTGAAATGTCTCGAATTTTAATAGGAAATAAAAATATTTGTTTTCGTAATAAACAGAACGAAAATTCATGGTAAAATTTAGATGGTCTTATTTATGTGTAAGTTATATCTAGAGCGAGTCTGATAGTTTACGGCATTTAAAATTGAATAGGAACAGAAAGGAAAATGCTGTGGCAGCAATTTATTGATATGAGAGAAAACAAAAGAGGATATTTAAAATTTTAAAATAGAGGAAATAGGTAGAATATTAAACTTAAAGAAGGGAGGTTTGGTGTGAGCCCGTGGAGGGGAAGAAGTGATGATACGAATAGTTTTCTTTTTGCAGTAGAGGAAGGGGCTCAATGTATGAACTATACGTAGAAGCCCAAATGAGTTTGCAGTAGGTAAAAATAAGGAGTTGTACAGAGTCTATAAAGTGTTCGAGTCTAAGTATTGTCTAGCTTTAGGGTTGATGACGTCATCCAAAATGGCGTCATATATATTTTCAAACGTTATTTTTTCTCCATGATTGGAAACAAATTACGTAAGAAGTGACCTAAAAATTGGGCACACTACATGATCACACCATTTTTTCTGTCTAAATGTACCTAAACAGCCATCGTGTATTTATTTTAAGGTAAGATGAGATACTGCAGTGCGGACAAAATTGACACGGAAAGAAACTTCTAGACATTATACGTAAACATATCAACTGGTAAATACTATTTAACTTTTTGCTAGATTATGCAAAATGTTATGTTAGATCATCAGCTATGGTGGAAGCTAGTCGTGTAAATCAAGTGATACTATTTCAAGACTACCATGGTAATCAATTAATAGCGTTCCACAAGCAGAGTGGTTTTTGCCACCTTACGCAAACAGTGAGAAATAATCCTTCCATGAAAAGCTTTATATATCTTATTGACCGAGTGCGAGGGCCGTACTGGGAGAATATCGGCCCGAGGTCTTGACAGCACGGACCGAGCGCAGCGAGGTCCATACAAAAAATACCGAGGGCCGATATTCTCCCAGTACGGTCCCGAGCAAACTCGGTCAAAAAGAGATTTATTACACGACTTTGTGATCATTGAAACCTGCACCGATCGGTAAAATTTTATGCCGTGCGTAAGTCGTAAACAAGAATTTAGAGTAAAAATCTTGCAAGCTTAGGGCATACAGACCCGATCTACACTTTTCTTTTATTTATGTGAACAAAATGTCATAGAAAAGTACAGGAGAAACCACCAACTTCAGTGGAACCAAAGGAAACAAGTAAAACGAGTGGGATGAAAGACAAAAACTATAATTTGCGGATGCATCAAAAGTCCACGAAGATTGACCAGTCTTACTTTGTACTGTCCAAGAAAACAAACAATGAAACGGTAATCCTTACCTGCTACTCAGCTCAATATGCATCTCGGCGAATTCATGAATTCAAAACAAAATGGTGGTGACCGCCCCCACCATTTTGAAAGTAGTCCTGTAAGAGTCCCAGGAAGCTTTGTTGGAACGACAAGCAATTAAAATTTACATCTTTTGGAGACGAGAAATTAGAGAATTCAGGACTGAAAGGCTACTGACTTACATGAAGATTGTTTCTGGCTCCGAAAAGAACTTATATCTTTCGCTTAACTTTGAAGAAGACAATGTCGAGTTTTGCGAGCGACTCTGTTCGTTGCCATCCGTTTCAGCAAGTTACGAGAAACTTTCCGCATTAACTTCCCCATGCTACTTTCCGCAGAACTCAACCAGTTATCCTCTTCACCACTCACAAGTCAATAAGAAGAATTCAAACTACAAAAACTTTTTAGTTGCAGACTCGACGATTGGCTTCAAAACGTCAAATGCTCATCAAATTTGACAGCCTCACTTGTATTGTTTTCTTCGAATTTCATTTCCGTTTCCGTTATAAATGTGGTCATTTAATATTCCTTATTACCCGAGCTTGGTCTCAGCTCAGAAAAACATGCGTAATCTTACGTGATCACACCCATATATATATATATATATATATATATATATATATATATATATATATATATATATATATATATATATATATATATATATATATATATATATATATATATATATATATATATTATTTATCTATTTATTTATTTATTTATTTATTTATTTATTTATTTATTTATTTATTTATTTATTTATATTTATGTATTTATATATTTATATTATATTTATATATTATATTATATTTAAAACTGTGAAGAATGGATTGTATCTTCAATCTTCAATTGCGAAAAAAATTAATATTATGCACTAAAGGGAACAAAAGGAAATTGTAGTACAATTTGTTGTGTAAGTTGCCACTGCCGCACCTTCTACATCGTTTACCGGGGGCTGGTTTAGTTAGTCTCTTGAGGGAATCTTCGCTCGGACTAAATAGTCTTTAAGTGAGTTTTCCTTTCTGTGAGAGACGATGGGAGAAGATTCTAGCAAGGTTCGGCTGATTAGATATCAAGGGCCTGTGTTTCATAAGAATCTTTTTGAGATTCGGTACGGCCGGATTAAACGTTGTGACAAACGGTAGGACTGGCCTACTCGCTGTTCGAGTTTTGTTACTAAGAGCCGATTGTCTTGATGAGAACTGGACTTCGTTAAGAACCGTGTGAACGAGTTTGTGTGGGTAGCCTCTTAGGTGGAGGCGAGATTCAAATTCCCGTTTGAGTTTTTCGAACGGTTCCTTAACAGAGTTGGTTCTGAGTAGACGTAGAGCTTCTCCTTTAATAAAACCCTTTTTGACACTAAAAAGGTGGCAAGATGAGAAGTGTGTATACTGGAAGGTCTCTGTCGGCTTAGAAAACGTTTGAACATCTAAAACGTACTTATTTATTTATTTATTTATATATTTATATTTATGTATTTATATATTTATATTATATATTATATTTATATATTATATTATATTTATATTATATTTATATATTATATTATATTTAAAACTATGAAGAATGGATTGTATCTTCAATCTTCAATTGCGAAAAATATTAAAATTATGCACGAAAGGGAACAAAAGAAAATTGTAGTACAATTTATGCGATTTTGGCCCATCTTTTGTATTATATATACATGCGGCGCACGCTCTCAACTGTACATAAACAAAAGGAGAAAGCGGCGATTGGAAGCTGGCAAATAACAGCAAGTTTTCATGGTGCAAAACTAGAGCATAGGAACAGTGTTACTTTTTGTATCTTTTTCAGATTAGATTAATGATTAATGACTAATTTTATTTGACATGCAGCGACGACAAGAATGGCGAGGTCGTGAAAATGCTTTTGCAGCATAAAGTGGAACCAAACCCAAGAAACCCTAAGAACAAGGCTACGCCGTTGCACTTGGCAGTGAAACAAGGCAACGATGCAGCAGTAAAAGAGCTAGTTGAGTGGCCAGGATGCGACGTCAATATCCAGGTAATTTTGAAGAACCAAAAAAAGAAGCAGTTTTGATGCCATAAAAATAAACATAAGTTGATGCCAATGCCATGTTTCTATGCATGTGCAATGCATGATCGAAACCTTTGCACTGGGCCACAGCCAAATGTTGTGAATGACTGTTTGTGTTTCAGGTGTTTTTAACATATAGACAAACAGACCATTTCTAGTATTGATTTTAAATTGTAAACGTTCTATTCAAAATACTTTGAGCAATATACCACGTACTACAAAACAAAAGGCGTCGAGGACGTGAGGTGCAATGAATGAGAGATGAGACGTAACATGAGATGAGAACATTAGAAGAGCATTACCTGAACGAGGTAAATCGCATAAATGTGCACCAAGGCTAACAAAACTCTAGGGTTTGTAGCGAGTCTGTGAAAGAGATATTGTGGACATTTGCAAACCCCAGCTCCTCTACCGTAAAATAGTGTGTCCTCGGCTAGAATATGCCTCGAGAGTATTGTCATCCTCTACTGCTAAACAACGCGGAAAAATCGAGGACACCCTGCGTAGATCTTTAAATTATATTCTAAAATATTCCGCTTATGATGTTTTCCATTAATTCCCTAAATCTTCTTAAGTTAGATTATTGACGTGAAATTATTGGCTTAGTGGTTAAGTTTAACTTCAACCAGTACTTTACACCAGTAACTAGCCATTAATTTACTCGAAACTTCGATCTCTTTAACTATATATAAACTCGTTTCTCACATTCAAGAATAGTTCACATTTTCGTATTTCCACATAGCATTACTATCTGGAACAGTTTGCCTCCGAATATCATATCTCCCAGTTTGAATATCTTCAAGACTCAACTAGTTATATTTTACAAGGATTAGCTACCTTCCGATCAAACTACCATAGATTAGACATATCTTATTATAAAATAAAAGTTATCCCCAAGCGAAGCGAGGGTAATAATCACGACGCTCTCAAAATTTAATGTTTATCAGTCAGTTAGTCAATCAGTCAGTGTTACGTACGACTTTTTAGGCCAGGTGCCTAGGGCAATGACGTAATAATTATCGATTTGCGTCTCCGCCAGTGTTTTTGGCTGACATTCGGAAGAAAAAGAGATTTGAACGAAGCAATAATTGTACGTAACTGCTTTCACGAAAATGAATTTGAAAACTCGAAAACTTGAAACAGAACGGTCTCGCGAAGCTCGTCTTCAAAAGAGAAGGAAAGACACTGGCAAGGCGAAATCGTGAAACGATCGAACAGCGCCAAATACGTCTAGAGAAAAGACGACAAACATGTTACAACCAACAGCATCATGAACGGAAGCATGCCTAAGAAACGGCTCCGCAAAGGGAACAGCGCTTGAAAGCAAATTGAGAGCTTCAGACCTCGTTTTGTGTTAAACTCAGATACTTATTCAGAAATGACAAGCAACAAAGGTTAGTAAGTGGAAATCGAACAATCACCGTGACAAATATATTGTACCCGTATCTTGTAATTTGATCACACTTCAAGAATGTATTAGAATCTGTATGCTGATCATTTTCCCTCGAAGTATTGTTTTAACACACTTCTGTCGCCAGTTTCGGCTACCGTATTCGCTCAGAACAATCGGAACTTGGAGTCTTGAATAATTTAGTCAGATGTCTCTTTTTTTTCTTTCAAGACTAAAACTGAAACAAATGCTGTAATCTGACATGCGGTGATTGCAGCGAGAATCGTTCACAAGCCCGTAAAAGTATGACTAGGTCTGAAGTCCGTGTATAATTTGAAGTAAACCGTTCAAGTTTTGCTTTGATTCTGGGAGAAATCATGCTGTTTTGAGCGGGTTCGCATAACAAAACAATTCGAGCTCATTAAATTTGCATGCCTGAGTCTGGTGCATGCAGTCCAGAGTAAAACCAAATCGCACAGAAAGCCTATTTAATTGTACTGCCTATGAATTAATTCAAAATTGGAAAATCAGTGTTCCTTTATACCCGTACTACGACGGCCGACCAACTTCAAAATTTGAGTATTAAATTTTGAGAACGTGCTTGGCAGACTGTATGAATTAATTTGACGTGCCGACCGTGGGAAAAACGTACTTCGTCACGCAATCGACTCTGCAGCAATTGACTTCGAAGAAAAGATTAAGTCAACATTTCGGTAAAACAAAGGCTACTCTTGTTGGGAGTACCAAAGTCCCATCAGTGGCAGAGCGAGGGGGTATCTGCGATTATCGTATTTCTAGTTTTATAAGAGAAATATAATACGCGCGCCGTGTTTACATAGCCTGATGCAAACACTCGAGTGAGTTTGGGAGAATGAGAAAGTTTGTGTAAACCCGAGCTGCATATTTCTTAAGTACATATATTGTGCTATAATTTTTATCCGAGTTATCCATTTAGTTAAGGTAATTTGTTATCTGTCCGTACATTATAGTATCTCTTAATGCCGTAGAATTTAATTTAGAATTCAGGTTTTGTTTTTTTCCCCTGTCACAATACTTACCTAATTTTGAGTTCTGTATTACTTATATTTATTATATAGACACGAGTCTTTTACTGGAAAATATACCGTGCGTAAAATCCATACAAACTACATCCGGGACCCGAGTGGCGTATTTTCCATATCCTCACTAGTGAGGATATCGTTGTAATCATTTCCCGTTTTTGCATGGTTGTTTGTGTAATTTCTCGTAAAACACCCGTGTCTAATATAATAAAAAGAAAATTACACGGCGGCTTGAAGATATGGATTTTATTTTCTTGTGGTAAAAACAATATTTTACCACTCGAAAATACAATTCATATCTTCGCGCCGCCGTGTAATACCCTCTATATAATAGTGATTGTAGTGCAGTCAAACCCCGTTATTTAGAACTCGGTTAATTCGAGTTAATTGTGAAAGCTTGGAAGTTTGTCTTAACATGATTGCATACAGTTGTGGATCAGCCCTTATTCAAATATACAGTAGAAATAAGGAATTCTTTTAATTTGATGCTAGCTTGGTTATTTCGAAACCGCGGTTGTTTCGAACTTTTCTTCATGTCTCCTGGGACTTCGAAATGGCGGAGTTCGACTGTATTTACAAAGTGACGAATTTCAGTAAACTAAAAGTAAACTAAACTATTTATACAACTTCCTCAGTAACGTACAAATACAGCATAGTAACGTCCAAATTACCCCATAGTAACGTACAAAATGTACAGCCGTATTGGACGTTGCTAAGGAAAAAAACCTGTTTTTTTGATTCGTTGCTGTTAATTCTTTTCTTTCGCTTTTCGTATAAAAGTCACCCTGTGCACAGCTGGTATTTACATCACTTCCAGAGATTATTAAGTAAAGAAAGAAGCACAGAATTTAAACTGATCTGGCTTACTTTTCGATACGCAAAATCGAGCACGGAGAACTCATCCAGCTTCTTCGTCAGAAAATCGACTAAATTTGCCGCAACATAACTAATCTTCCGTTCCACAGAATGTCAGACCACACATCACAGTTCGGTTATCAGGCCATAGTGTTTCCAGCCAGATCAATGTAATTCCAATCCAAGATCTATGGCATCGACTTGCAACAACAAGCAATGGTTACGTATATTGAGAAACGGCAATTTGTATGCGAACTGTATCACCACTGGTCACAAGAAGTCCTCTTCATACTTCATAAGCGAGGAGAAGGCGAGAACTGGCTGTTCGTTGATTCATGGCACTCGACGAAAATGAAAATGTTGACACATCTCGTTCTTCCAATTTGTTCTGTTTGAGACGCCATTATGTGATGTAGTATCTAAGACCTCCCCGAAAACTTTGTTTAAAAGTTCCTTTTCCAGCTTCAATGTTTCTCGGCTCAGAAAACAACGACTAGAAGTAATGCAAGTACAAAATCCGCGCTTGCTTACACTGCACACGGCGCTAATCTTGATTGACATATCGCGCGCGGATAACATGTCACTTTGGTCACACAACGTATCGCGATTTAATTTACGTCTTTTACTAAGGTAGTTGTATGATAAATAACTTATTAGACACTTAGACGTGTAGTATGGCTGTATATTTTTACTCGTCGTTTGTATTTTGGTTCGCCGAAGCGGCTCGCCAAAATATTGCACGACTCGTAAAAATATACAGCCGTACTACACGCCTAAGTGTCTAATAAGATATAATATCTCACCTGATAAACTATTTGCCCGTTTTCAGTTTCAGCTGAGTACATAACAAGCAAGTAATAAACCAGAGAGCTTATTTAAAAGACAAAATATTAACTAAGGATGTGTCCATTTATAGGATGATAATGGTGAAACCCCTCTGTTTATCGCTATTGGGGAGGAAAAACACTTGATGGCTGACATTCTGATTAAGGCGCCAGGACTGGACATGACGCTCACCAACAAAGGAAAATTTAATTATCTTCATTTTGCTGCATTAAATGGAAATAAGTTGTAAGTGAATAGTCAACAATTATGATGATTTACAAGTAATTGTTGTAAAGTTTATTCGCGAATTGATCAAATTAGCTACAGATTGTCTGATCTGACTAATTAATTGGGACTTCGCTAACATTTTGCAAAAGGAGAATCGCGTTGTCCACGCCCTTAGGTCCAGCTGCTATGTATTTCATATAATTAGTTTTGCCTTGTGGAATAAGTTATAACAGGTCCGGAGTCGTGATAAACTAAATCCTGAAATAATCTAATAGAAAACATGTTTTAACAACACAGATTTATGAACACTTTTACAATTTTGCTTTTTAGTGCTGTAGAAAAGCTGCTAGCAGAATGTCCAGATCTCCTAAATTCCAAGAAGGTAGACGGCTTCACTGCTTTGCACCTCGCTGCGATTAATGACCACTGCGAAGTGGCAACTGCGCTGTGTGTACAGGTACAAACGCTTTTTCTATATAAAGATATATATTTGAAATTGCTACTCTTACGTAACGTCAATTCAGGCATTATTTATTACAGGAAAACATGCAGGAATAACTTTTATAAACGCCTTTATGTTATATTAAAAGTATATCAAAAGTATATATCAAATTGCTTTTATCAATTATGTTTTCCGAATAAGAAACCAGTTTTAGTGACCATAAGAAAAAAAAGAAATACAGTGCACGAAATTTCCGGGTTGACGTAATGTAACTAGCATAATACGAGACATAATTCATAGCTGACGCGACCTTTAAACCACGCAATAATCTGCTAGTCAGCTATTAGCTTGGTACAATCGATTTTGAGGATGGGAATATTTGGGGTTAGGACACTTTAACCGTTGCGCGGACAATTGAAAATTGTAAACTTTTTAATGGCCTGGCTTATTTTGTTTTCTTGTTTTACGTTTTATACTGATCCCTGTTATCAATAAATTAAGTCATTCAGCGCGGGTCTTGTTCAAACATACAGCAAAATGTACACAAAAGTGTCCATTCTTTGGTTTTCTTCTTTCCAGTGTAGTATATTTTTGGGCTTCATTAGCATCAGCCAACTGGCTGAGACAATTTGGCGAAAACGGCACTGTTCTCTGCCGTTTAATAGCAGTTACTTCTAAAGACACAGGCACGCTAATAGGAAATGCGATACAGCACTGGTGAAATCAAGTCTTAGCACCCAGACAGCTAAAATGTGCGTAGAGCTATGTGTATTTTTTATATTGCTTTTGCTTCATAATTCTGAAAAGTGCGAGTATAATGGCGTTGCTGATTGCTTTTGGATCAAGCACCTTGGCATCTTTTACCAAATATACACTGCTTACAGCTCTTGGACTCAAAAACACTACGTTTTCCCCCTATAGCCTAAATGCAATATGCAGGGTAAAAACAACGGCGGTGAGTCTCCGCTTCACCTGGCTGTAAAGGAGGGCTACTTATGTATGGCCGAGATCCTGGTAGAAAATGGCGCAGATGTCAATGCTGAAGATCAAAACGGAGATACGTGCCTTCTCCTTGCATTGAGAATGGAGAAAAAACATTCCGTCTCAGACCAAAGCGGGGTAAATTAATCTTACACCACATTTTTCTATTATGTAGGTATGAATCGTACAAATTGTTAGACGGAATTCTAGTAATAATAATAACAATGACATATTAGTTTCTATTACTGTCTATATTCTTATTTTCATGTCTATATTATTACTAATATTTTATTAAAATATCTCAACAATTTCACAAGAGCTGCAAATGCTACTCATTATTAAATTGTATGATTCAATTTATGTTTGAGCTTCCATGAATGCCAAAGCTAGAAACCACGTTCATAATACAATCACGCTCATAATCACAAGTATTTATATTTTACACTGACTACTAATATAGCACCTGATTTTTCAGCCTGGTCTACAATTTGACTTTGGACTTAAGAGTGGAAACCGCAAAACTTTTGCAAAGATGTCCCGCTTCCTCGTGAATCGTGGAGCCAATGTACATCATTTAAACAGAAAAGGGGAATCTCCGCTTAATGGTTGCAATGATTCCGAAGTGAGAGATCTAATCTTCGAAAAAGCAGCTGAGATCAGGTAAAAATATTCTGTCAAATACTAAGAATAAAGCAATGCCCAAAAATGCGCACATAATAGACCTTACCTTCCATTGAGTCTAACCACAAAACGATTTTTTTAGCTCATCTTTAACTTCGTTTATCTCTTGGCTCAATTTGCCTTGGCCTGCCATATTTCCTGCCAGACTAGAGCCACACCACGCGGTTTTCAGGGCTGGTTACAGAGCCGCGCTGCAAAACTTTTATAGGATTTCTGGCTGGCTTCGTACGCCTCTGTTGTCTAAACATTGAACACTGTGCCGAAAAGTCCAACACTGTAAACTGCAATAGAAACTTCTTATTGACCGAGCGTGAGGTCTGTACGGAGAAAATATCGCCCGAGGTTTTGACCGTACAGACCGAGCCGCATCGGCGAGGTCTGTACGGTCAAGACCGAGGGCGATATTTTCTTCGTACAGACCGAGCAAGCGAGGTCAATAAGTAGTTTATTATATGGCTTCAAAGTTTTACATCAAAACAAACATGGAACAGTACTTTGTCTCCGAACAATTTACTCGCGTACGCATGCACTCCCAGCGTTTACACTAATAAGTGAATGACAGCTTCTCAATTTTGCAAACTTGTACAATACTTGAGAGAAGTCAATATTTGACTCACCGGATGAATTGAGTTGAGCTTGAATTTTTGAAGTACAAGCCCAAAATGTGCCGGTTTTGGTTCAGCGAAAACGTCACTCGGTATAAAACCCATCAGGAGCGTGGCGAACTAATAAAAATAGTTTTCCTTCTTCTTCTTCTGATAAGCAATTTCCAACGCAAAACTAGCAGAATTTTATTTACTCCAAGCGTTTATATATAACATGCGATCACAACATTCAAACTCCGGGATTCAAAAAAAGGAAATATTGAAGAAACTACAATATTTTGGATCTCAACCGTCGGCACAAAAAATTGTGTGAATCAAAAGTTTATCATTTTCTCAACAGAAAGATAAGTTCCTTCACTCAAGTCTTCAAAGATGTTGAAATGAAACGGCGTTCACACTCTTAAAATGCCATACTTACAGTTTCAGTAAGCTTGTATGAACTCCGCTTGTGGCACCGTGACAACATAATCAGTCTGCTCGTAGCTCCGTAAACGGTTCATTGAGACTGTTCTCGTCACTCTTTGACTGAAGTTTGCTGTGCCTTCTACGTTGCTCCAAGTGTTTAGCACGTAGTGCAAGATGTGAATCAATTCTCAGAATACGGTGCTTGAGTAGCTTTGAGTCGCCGTTCGTGATGCCACAAACCAAGTCAACAAATCTTCATCTCCAACCGTTTTCTCGGCTTCCAAATCAATTTCCGCAGTGGTATTTCCTTTCTTACATATTCTTGTTCTACTGTTTTGCCTTCAGCCAAACTTAGCCGACATATTCAATGAAAGCAAAGAACTGCACGACCTCGTGATTCATGTGTTCAATCTGCCGGTCCGTAATCGAGCACACGGGCGTTACAGGAAAATAATGACCGGCAAATACACCAATCAGAGTGCGCGATTTCACCGGAAGTAACTCCAGCCATATAATAAATCTATTTAATCACCTTATATGATTAATCTGAATTTAATGGCTCTAACCTGAAGTTGATGATTTAAGTCGAAAGTTGATGGTTCAAGATCAATATTGAACTCTATCAAGTCTAAAGTTAAGGGATGATGCACACAATTGATCGTTCAAGTCTATTGTTGACCTGTCTAGTGCAATTTTGCGTTCCAACTTTAATTTTTGGCGGGAATAGAGCTCCATACATCTTAGCATTGAACTTTGTCCAAATATGTCAACATCGTTCTAGATTGCCGGAAATTATAGGTTGCGTGTTTTGGCGCAATGTCACCAGTCCCCCAATGTCGGCATTGGTTTCAATCAAGTATATATTTCTTGTGAACTAGATAGACTAGTTTCTAACCTTCTCTACTGGCCTAGAAATGATTAGCATCCGAAATTGGTTTTACGTGACCAAACCTCTTGGCGCTATAAAAAAAAAAAGATTCGAAGCAGCGTGGCCACTCAAAAGTCGCTCATCGTTCAAAATTATTCATGTTTTGTCGCACGGCAGTCGGTTTAGTTCAGACTACGCCCAAACTGATGAGTTTTCAAGTTCTCGTGTACAAGATGCTGATTAAACCTTTTGAAATAAGCATGGTTCAAAATACCTGACAACTTGTGTGGCTTTTTACTTCGTAGAATACGTGTTTCGAGTGTAACAAATTTAAAACTGAAAGCGAGAGTCGCTTGTTTACACTTTCGAATTCTCGGAAATATTTTTGCCAGTGTATGGGAGGCAAGCTTGCTAGCCGTAAAACGAATTCTTTAAGGCATCAACTGGCCGACCTGAACATAATCCCAGACGCCAGTATTGTGTTAAAACGCAGTCACTTCTTCAGAAAGGAACAGCAAAATACAGTCGGTGGAAATCAAACAATTACCGTGGCAAATTTCATCTTTGAGCGATAACAGGACTGTAGTTTTCAGAATCCAAGTTTTGACAGGATGACGACGCACAATACAATGGAAAGTGGAATTTTCGTACTGTATGAGGACTGCTCTATACAGTGTATTTTGAAATCATTGAAGACGTAAACAATAGTGTTTTGGGTTTGTTTCCTATACTGGAAAAGAGCTAAAGCTATGGCTTTCAGGAACCGGTGAGTTTTGAAAAATTACATCAATTAATATACAGTACGCGTATTCTATTTTAAAGTCGTGTTCTTCGTGCAAGATTGTGTCATCCGATTCCTGACGTATTTGCATAACTTCGTTGACAGTCTGACATGGAAATACCACTGCTTTCCAAATTAAACCAATTAGAGTCTATTTGTATATTGTTCAGACCTCGTATTATTTAGTGACCGGGTTTGCTCGTTCAATACAATCGGACCTTGTATTATTTAGTGACTTGATTTCTTTTTTCCGTCAAAGATTTTAAATTCGTCAAACGCGGTTTGAAAAGCTGTTGTGTTCAAAATTGCGAGACTTCAAAAGCGTGTAAACAAGCGACTCTCGCTTTGACAGTTTTAAATTTGTTACACTCGAAGAAACGTATTAAAATTATATATTAAAAAGAAACATTTGTGTGGTTAGGATACAGCATTGGCCGGAGAAATCGCGGCTTTTCTTAAAATTCATAAACATTTTGGTGTTGAAGATTGACTTTGCTGACTGTGCAAAACTGATCGAGTCACGATTCTACAATCCTGGCCAAAAGTATGTGGGACACTGAAAAAATGTTTCGTTTTCACCACCACTCCTTGCTGAACAACGAAAGCGGCTCCTTTTTCCGAAACTTAGCCCTCCCCCCGCCCCCCATACAATGTTGCTTAAAGGGAGTGCACTTTGAGCACATTCATTCAACATTGGTAAGGGGGAGGGGGGCGGGAAGAAGGAAAGTGTCATAATTACTTGGCCTGCCGAAGGCGGGGCCATGTATTAAATCGCAAAAGTTTTCCCTTGGAGTCGAGAATTGGCACACGCTGATTGGTTGGGGCGCTCATCAGTGACGTCATTTTCTCTATGAATACTGCCATGAGTACAAATATGAGTGATGTATTGAAATCAGTGAAACATGCAATGGAATTGCACAACTGCATAACTTTGCAATGTACAGAAATGTACGATGAAGGAGCCGCTTTTCAGAACAGTGAGAACGTGAAGACAATCAGAATCTGAACGAACAGCTGGAGAATCTTGATTTACGACACGCGGGAAGGAACTTTGCCGCTTGGCCGGATAGGCTTTACAGATATTGTCCAACCGTTTAACTTGAAAGTATTTCGGTTTTTTTTACTCTGTATTGTTTGCTCTGATACAATTAAAGCGTTGTACTTGAGTGCTCGTCTTTGCACTCAAGCTGCTTCATTCGGTTATACACACAACTCCTCAAGGTTGTGGATATCAGATCGTTCGTATATTTCTTTAAAGGTTTGTTTATTAGTTCAGAGGCTGAACAAACTGACCCAAGCCAAAACAAGAAATTGACACACAATTCTATCGCTCACATCTCCAGTCATTTGCTCGGCCAAAAAGTTACGCGACCATCCGCAGCGCGCACATCTATCAACCCATCCTATTTATCACAAACCGATTAGATGGCGGGTGCCATTTCTTGACCCGAGAAAAAGAAATAATCATCTCACCAGTCACATGTCAATTCCTCGCCCGCAGCGGTGCAGAGACATATTGCAAATGATTCAGTGGCTCAGAAAATACAAAGACACAACGGATAGACCCCTCTGATCTGTACACAGATATCCAGGCCAAGTATACTGGCCTACACCTGTCTTGTTGCTCGTGGAAAAGCCGACGAGTTTAGGATTGGTCGTGTCTTCATCTTCGTCGTTTTATTTTTATTATTTGCTCGCGGGCGTGGCCCGTCGAGCTTAAAATTACACGCCATGTCTTTTTCGTCATGCTATTAGTTTTCTGGGTTACGAATCTGCACACGGTGATTGGTTCAGATTATCACGTGATATGCAATGACGTAATTGACCTCGAGTGTGGCCAGTGAATTGCTCGGTATACTTGTGTGTAAAAGTTAACTGCATTTAATCCAAACTCAACACCGTTTGGCTTTGTGGAATACGCACTGATAAACTGGATGCTAGGGAACGATTTTGGCTTGCGTTCTTTATTTCACAGCGGAAACTTCGAGAATAGCCGTAAACAAATGTTTGATGGATACCGCTGGGGAATTGCAAATATCTCTGTCGCCGCTAAATATCTAGTCCCGAAGAAACTTTCTGTGGCGACACGAAATACTTCTGGGAAGAAAACAGGCCGAAAACGGAGACCGAAGCTACGATGAGCTTTAGCCGTAAAACAATGACGATTTATGCTTTACTCTGTACATGACATCTGTTGCCTCATAAAATGCTTCTGCTTATCGTACATTGCCCGTTGAAATGTTTCTTTCATTTGATCATGTAGCCTTTGTTTCGCAATGGTCATTGTATACCAGAAATGAACTAGACTGGCCTTGCCAGTGAGCTCGCGCCGTGAGTTGGGTCGAGACCAGAATATAAAATGGAAAGTAGGGGACAAGAGCAGAACTCCCAAGAGAGACTTCCAGTTTCTCACCATAAAAGTATCACACAGTATAGACAACTTGGCTTTTGACACCTTGCTCTTTTGACACCTTGATTAAACTAAAAATTATTATTACAACACTCCTACACTTGCTTCTTAAAGGTTGAGCGACCCTGCATCTTGAGAATACGTGACATATCTTTTATGCACAATCGATTATGACAGTTTGACTTTGACTCTTATTTCTAATCAGAGGCCACGATTAATCCAGCCTTCGCTTCACTACTTATGTGTTTTCTTTTATTAACTCAATACTTTTCTTCTATCAGGCTTTCGAGTATTCGTGCTCTGTAACAAATATAATATTGAAAGCGAGGAATGTCACACGAGAGATGTTTACAATATTATTGCGGTTTTGTTCACAGTGTGTTCAGTCCACTTGTGACTGCAAACTTAATCCTCAGAATTATTTCGGTGTATTTTTCATTTCTGGTATTTAATGAAAATTGCGAAACAAAGGCTACATGATCGAATGAAAGAAACACTTCAACAGGCAATGTACGATACGCAGAAGAATTTTATGAGGCAAACAGATGTCATGTACAGAGTAAAGCATAAAGCGTCACTGTTCTACGGCTAAAGGCCACCGTAGCTTTGGTTTCTGTTTTTGCCCTGTTATCTTCCCAAAAGTATTTCGTGTTGCCACAGAAAGTTTCGTCGGGACTAGATACTTATCGGCGACAGAGATATTTGCAATCTCCCAGCGGTATCCAACAAACATTTGTTTTGGCAAAACTCAAAGCTTCCGCGGTGAACGCGAGCCAAAATATTTTCCTAAAATCCAGTTTATCCGTGCATATATTTGTTTACGGCTATTCTCAAAGCTTCCGCGGTGAACGCGAATCAAAATCGTTCCCGAAAATCCAGTTTATCCGTGCATATCTCACAGAGCCAAATGGTGTTGAGTTTGGATGGGGTGCAGTTAACTTTTACACACAAGTAACGATCAATTCACTGGCCACATCTCGAGTTGTTTAGCGAAGCCAATTACGTCATCGCTTAGCACGTGATAATATGAACCAATCACCGTGTGCTGATTCTCGACCCACAAAAAGAAAAAAAAGAAAAAGAAAAATTTCCGTTTTTAAGCTCGCTTGGGCCCCAGGCCCCCGCGAGCAAAAATAGACCGAAATAGTCCCGAGCATTGAGTTTGCAGTCACAAATGGACTGAACACGCTGTGAGCAAAACCGCAATAATATTGTAAACAAATATTGTGTTACATTCCTTGCTTTCAATTTTATATTTTATACAGCGTACAAATACTCGAAAGCCTGATAAAAGAAACGCATTCAGTTAACAAAAGAAACAGATAAGTATTGAAGCGAAGGCTGGATTAATCGTGGCCTCTGATTAGAAATAAGTGTTCGAACTCAAACTGTCAAAATCGATTGTGCATAAAAAAATGTCACGCATTTCTCAGCTTCTTTTACCGGCTGACCCTGTTTTAGCTCCTAAGCTCAAAATGCAGAGTCGCTCAACCTTTAAGAAGCAAGTGTATGAGTGTTGTAATGATAATTTATAGTTTAATCAGGTTTCATTTGAGCAAGATGTCAAAAGCCAAGTTCTCTATACTGTGTGATATATTTCTGGTGAGAAACTGGAAGTCTCTCTTGGAAGTTCCGCTCTTGTCCCTACTTCCATTTTAGTATATTCTGGTCTCGACGCAACTCACGCCGCGAGCTCACTGGCAACGCCAGTCTAGTTTTTAGATAAAAGGCTAAGTGTCCCACGACTTTTGGCCAGTATGCGCCTTTCTTGGCTTTCAAGTCTCGGGAGTATTCTGTAGTTGCGTGTACGCGAATTTTGGAGTTCAGCTAGTATCCACGAAAATTGCAGACTGTGCACATTGTCTGAACTAAACCAGACTGTCGTGCGACAAAGATTTTTTTAGCGGCCGACTGGTGACGTCGCTACACAAATCGTGGTTTGTAAAAAGTATTTTAAAATAATCTCCAAGCGGAAAATAAACAAAAACCCCGCTTTCCGAAAACCCACTACATAGCGAGGGGATATCTGCAATTATCATATTTCTAGTACTTATGCAAAACTGTCTCATTCTTACGGTTTGAAATAACGGTTAAATTAACGGAGTTTGCCACAACGATTGTTAGATTTCCGTAGACTATATTTTGCTGATCCTTTTGAAGAAGTATTTGAGTTAACACAATATTGGCGTCTGGGATTGTGTTCAGGTTGGCCATTCGATGACTTAAAGAAGTCATTCAACTCCTTTTACGGCTAGTAAACTTGCCTTCCATGTAATGGCAAAATATCTGGGCCAATTACAGCCGTCCGTTGAACTCCTTGGTCTTGTATCTGTCTCTTGTACGAAATCGCTTCCTTTCGTACTCTTGCTCGTCACAGAAATGGCCGTTAAAACTTGAATTGTTGAGCAACCGCGCCTGTAGGTCGTACACGAGACAGACGGACAGATTAACATTAGTTTTTGAGATAGTGACCCGCTTGGAGTCTCCAAATAACGCGATACTTTAGCATTAGCGTCGTGATTATTACTTTCGCAGAGTTTGGGCAAATTTAAAACTGAGAGCGATAAATCTGTTGCTCGAGTCTCTTGTTTAATTCATCCCAGCCAAAATATTGTAAGTTCGCCAAGTATTCAAATTACGCGTGAGGAAATTAGGTTTTGTCGCTGCAATTACAGTTGTTTTATTGGCAACGGAATTTCTTCCATTCTTCACAGAGGTCTTCTACTGACAAACATTAGGAAGCGAGATAGCTTCTTGATTAGTGTCCCTATTAGTGGTCAGATTATCACCCTGCTAGAACTCGCAGACTTACACTTAGACAATAACAATAGACATAGAAGCCGTTAAGTGTTTGTGCAGTCGTCAGGCTTCTATTTTCTACCTTGTTCCTTAATGTCTTCGCACACGTTAAAATTCATGGAAATTGTTGTTGCCAGATTAATTACTATACCATGCTGACATTCAGAAAGTCAAGGCTAACATTTTTCTCGTATCCTTGATGGAAGTAATTCTCTATCACAGCTCGAAGTTTTTCTGCACGGTGCCATTATTTTTATTTCCCTTGTGCTCCTTTTGTGTGTTGAGCCTTCTGGGCGACCGTAAAAAAACGATGAATTAGTTAATCAGGCATATACCTGAACCTCCACTGATGATTCGTGTATTTTTCCCGCTGCCATGTAATATTGCATTCACCGTGCACGGTGTAAATTCGAAGTATCAAAATGACTCAACGACAGAAAATTATACGCTCTTCGACGAATCCGGCTGGTTGCTTCACATTACCTGACATATAGTATTTCCACTGTACAACAATTGCTTCGAGAGAACTGCCCTTTTAACGTAGCTTTTGGGTTTCCTTCAAGACGGTGCCATTTGAATTATTCACTTTTCTTGATCCAAAATGTCGTCCGTAAACTCACTTTAACGTTCAAGATTTCTTTCATCGAAATAATTTTTATCGTATACGGGTCTTGGTAAGGTATTTACTGCCGTTAAATGACTGAAACCGGAAAAACTCAAAGCCGCCATCAAAGCTGGTGTGACTTTGTCATGAATGAAACTGGCGGTTTTGCAAAAAAAAAAAAAAACACCTAGCATTAGCTTGTAACACTGTCAAATTTTGACAGCTGATTGCTTTCTTTTTTGACTTCCGTTTACCGCATTAATTATAGTAGTCTGTCCACTTAACTTGAATTTTTCCAAAGCGTTTCACCAAGCAAACGTAAAGAAGCCTCAAATTGAATCAGGCGCGTTACATGACGTAAGGTATGGCAAGTGTCCGTGGGGAAATTATTGACAGGATACTAGCAAAAATGTGGCGACAAGTGTAAGATTAGAAACTTATTAAACTTATTAAAATAATTTGTACTGTAATTGTTGGGTTCATTCTTTGCGATAAATTTTATACATTTCAGATTTCTTCTATTTCGCGCTGCTTCACTAGCAGCCGGCTGAAGTAAACAAGCGTCATTAGCGTGTTCCTTAATGCTGCAGGTATCTTAAAACTAATTTAGACACTTCTTGTTTTTTTTATTTATATCGCTCATAGATCAAGCTCGACTTCCATGAAGCATGAGTTACCCAGGCTATCGGTAAGTGTTTACTCCAGAGTGGGAGAGTGGAGGGTGGTGGTAGATTGTATATACTATATGCAGTGAGCTTGATGTGACAGGGATCACTGCCTGTATGATATCGTATAGCAGCAACAAGTTGCTTTTTCGGTTGTTGTTCGGAGGACAGAAATAACAAGTTTTGGCGCGTGAAAACGCGATAGATGCTGGGATTCAAGTTTAGTGTGGCAACTATCCGCACGCACCATTAGAATTCTTTAACAAGCAATCTCTGGACCAGAGCGAGACTCCCCAAGAGTGATCAACTTCAATGTTCTCTTTCAGTTTCTCACCAGAAAAATATCATACAGTACAGATTAATATCCACGCAGGGCGTGAGAATAAAGCAGCGATGTGTACGAACGGATTGTTTTTTATAGTGTTACCGATAAACTTTGAAGGTTTTTGTAAAATAAATTTGGCATTCAGAGCTCAGTTCATGTGTGAATGAAACATTTCTGACTCAACAAAAGACTTGTGAATGTGAATTTGGATGGAGGGGAAGTGTAAAAGAGGACTTCAATCATATTGAGTAATTGTCTCAATGATATTGGAGCGAATGCAAGTAACAGCTACATGCAGCACAGAAGTTCTGAACAGTCGATATATATCAGTATTTAGTAAAAATCAACTGGTGTTCTAACGCTGATTCTGTAATCTGATCGGCTACGCTACTCGTTATCTAACAGACGATAGATGTCGCGTAGCGAAAACTCAGTTTTCACTCAACAGCCGCTCCACGTTTTCGCGAAGTTTCTGAAAAGGATTAAATAAACAAATAAATAAATATCGTTTATTTAAAGTCGAAGCATTATTAGGGAGTGGTTGCCCATTCTCCCGAGCCAGAGGCTCTTGTACAAATGTCCGACCGGTGGAATACCTGTAGAAAGAAGACAGGTTCAGAAGGGAAAAACCGTTGGAGTTGCCTCCTCGGATGAAAAACCTTCTTACTACTGCCGGCCGCGGGAATTGAACCCACGACCTCCTGGCTTGGAGTTTCATTACGAATTCAGGTCCACCACCCCCAAACCGCTCGACCACCAAGTCAGGATTCACAAATTTCACATACGAAAAGGAGAAAACAAAGTGTGCTTCGAAATATAAAGCGATGATTCTCAACAGTAACAGCACAAGAATCCAAAGTGGAAAATGGAAACTTCCATGCAAAACTTTTCGCCGCAAATCCACTAAAACAGCAGACGGCTAAGTTCTCGCATTTGTGGTTTAAGGCCTGTTCACATGAAAGGAGGGTAAACCACGTTGGAGGGACACCCTCTAAAAGGGTTACCCTTCTCTATTGAAATTCCTTGTTCCGTTTACATGATAGGTAGGGTCAATTTAGGACGAGGGTTACCCAATTCACTTGCTAGGGTAACACTCCCAGCAGGGTGAACTTATGGCCAACTTTTGGCTCGAGGTAGGGTTACCCTCCCGGGGGGCTAACTTTAGCGGTGCCAGGTTAAAGCGAATTTTGGTGTCGTATGTTTTGTTGATTTGTTTGCACTATTTTTCAACGTCAGCAACTACTTGTGCTACATTTTTAACTGCCTCCGATATTTCTTTACAGCTCTACGTGATTTGACTTTGCCAGAGCAATTTGGCAGCGAATTTCGCAGTTTGCTCGAGAGCGATGAATGAAATGTAACACCTCGACCGTCCGTTTTGGTGCGTAAGGTTGTTGCAGCTATGAAGAAATTAATAAAACACGCAAAACAAACTAGTTCATTCGGGCTTCGCCCTCATCAACTATCACCGGATAGAATTTTCGAGCTCATAGTCTATTTGTTAAACAGAAATGCATGGCGGAATGAGTTAATTTGTAAATGTTCCTTTTCAAGCCAAAGAACATAGGGGAAAGAAGAATTATTCTTTGAACTTGATTCGGCTTTGTGTGTATTTTAGAACTAAAGTGTTTCCTACAATGCACGCAGTGTTTGTATATACTGATATAAGTTATTTTAAGATCTGCAAATTTCTAGAGCTCAGAAATGTCTGCAAACAGCGCCATATTAATACACATACATATATATTAATATATATTTCGGTCATGAAGAAATTCAATCGCACTCTGCGATTTTGAATACGGTACATTTTCTATTCCAGGACGTGTAAATGCAATTTTAGTACGAACTGCAAGCAACATTGTACAGGAGTCGAAGAAAAGTGACATACCCGTATCTCTACAAAAAATCTGCCCTTTCTTCGTATACTCTCTTGAGGGCAGCAGTTCATTGTTTGTGAAGAACTCCTAACAAAATATATTGTATTCAAATCATTTTACGGTTCAGTCACTCTAATATTGATTCAAATCGGGGTAAACCGAACTACTAGATTGGCGAGGAGTTCGAATAGATTTGATTTCGGATCATTGTCGTGTGTTCTTACTCGGGAAACTCATAAAGACTGTTCGCATCATTGCTTTATAATTTTAAGATCTTCCCTAGCAATATATCCGTGTAGACCTTTTGTAGTGCACTCTGCGTTCAAAACGACTGCCGCGTGTATATACCGTATGCGCCCACAGATGAGTAAAAAGCTCAAGCTATGCTTTTGAAAACCTTTATTCTGGAGTTGCAATGTTACAATGCTGTAGCTGAACATGAGAAAAACTCCATTGGCTTAAATTCGTGTGACTTATGGCAATTTAAAAAACAAGTAAATTTGCGTCTTGGCAACCTTGCACGGTGATGGTATGTCTGAGGGTTAAAACTGATTATTTTCATTAGAATGTGAGAGTGGCAAAATCACTATCTTTTATAAAAACATTAAAACAAAAAATTGACTCTGAATCCAGAATTCTCCCGAAAATGCTTGGCGCCATTTTGAAAGTTGCCACTGGAAAAAGAATCTTGTGTCTTTTTAAAATGTATTTTGTAGCTCATACGCTAAGGATATGTAACAGTGAAAATTGTTTCAGGGCAATGAAGAACGAAAAATCGAGAATGCGTTGGAAACGGGAAATGCTGGTAGTCAGGAGGACGAAGACAGCTTTTCTAATGCAACGAAAGGTAATGAGTTTACGCAGTGGAATCCCGATTTTTCGAACCTTTCACGAAAAATTGCGATCCTTACAGCGCATTAGGGGCCTTGCAGGGGATCGACGTAATAGAAGGTGGCGTCGTATATATTTTCAAATGTCTTTTTACCACAGATAATCGAAACAAACCAAATATCTACAGTGATCTACAAATGGGACATATTACAGTATTACTCTATTTTCCCACACTGCATGAACAATTTGCCACAGTTTTATTAAAATTTCAAAAATAATCTTAAGTTTTTCACAAATATCTGAGGGTGGTTATGGCCGATCTTATCAAAAGTGTGCGAAAAGTTGGCTAAAGAAATGCCACACAGTTACTAAACAAAAGTAGCTCTAACAAAAATAGTTATCGGAAAATATTTATGAAAACCCAAAGGAAACCCCTCCCCCCCCCCCCCCCCCCCCCCCCTCCCTCCGCTCCTCTTGTACGTCCAAGGTTTAAACTACAGTAACTTCAGCTAATCCATACTTAAGATACAGGATTGACTATCATGTCCCCGAAGAGAAGTATGCAGTGGTTTGAAGAACAAGTTGATCGTTTGCGTTTTTGAAAGACAAGTATTTTTTCGACTTTACTCCAAAGGGTAGATTGATTTTCAAATCGTTTTTCGTACCAGGTGACCCATTACATTCACTATTGGATATGGCAGCAATGGTTGATCCATTTGGTCTTCTTGCTAACATAGCGACAACTGACGATCCAGGACAGCGATTGATTCGCGCTGCTGACCAGGGAAAGTTATCAATCGTGAGTGATGTGTTGGAAGACAATCCAGAAAAGGTGATCATAACCTAATTGATATTTTATTCATATGTCGGATGCAGTCGATATAGAAGTAATGTATTTATTTTATTATTCAACAATTGTTTGCCGAAGTGGAGGTGAATAGCGGTGGCTATTTACCGAGCCGCTTCGGCAAGGCAAATATCCACCGCTATTTACTTCCACTAAAAGTCGATTTACTGATTACCCGTGCGAAACCGATTTGCAACCGAAGACAACGTGATCATTTTAAAGGAATTTGTGTAACTGTGCCTGAAAATGTTCTTTCAAACAGAGTTTTAAGTTTTTCTTGCTGTTGAAACTATTCTGCAAAACATTAATGTTTCACCTTAGAGTTGAAAACGTTCAGCTTTTTCCTGCAAGCTTTGCGTAAATGGACACTCGTAGACAACAAAAGCAAAACACTTCGTGCCAACGGCTTGGTGCCAAAATGAAATACAAAAGCTCACCAGTAAACACTGCTAAATTGATCTTTGTAGCTTTCTATGTGTTGTCCGGTACAGCTGCCTTGTTTACCGAAACAATTCTGCTTTGGTGACAGCAGCAAACCACAAACAGCAGGAGGTGAATAGCACTTGATAGTCCGAGATTGAGTAGCCACTCAGAGCGCGCGGAAAGCACTATTCACTTGTGCTGTATATACTAAATACTTATATATAATTTTCATTTTTCTTATGTATATTATCGTTGAATGGGCAGATCAATTACGTGGAGAACGTTGAAGGAAAGACTGCTTTGCAAGCCTCGTGTCATGAAGGACACTACATGATTGCTAAACTGCTACTCTCCAAGGGAGCCGACCCAGAAATCTCGGTAATATAATAATAATAGTAATAATAATAATAATAACTAGAAATACGATAGTTAAGGTGGCTCGAAATAGTTTTTTGACGCGCGAAACACTTATTAAGTCGAAATTTCATCATCTTGGCCCACTCGTCTTCCATATCGAATCTGACTCCGAAAGACACATCGATCACACAAGGGACATGTGCGACCGGCAAATAGCTGGCAAACACAAGAAACCTTTTCCACCTTCGAGAAATACAGGTTATTTACCGGGCAGGAGGTCCATAATAGAGGAAAACTGTGCCCGAATATTTGTTGCCTCGGTCCGTATCAATGCCAGTAGCAGTTTTACCCTATACGGAGCGATCGAGCCCGGTAAAAAACTTTTTTTTTTTCCCTTCAATTTCTTGACTTATAGTGTTGACAGTAGTGACAAGAAACGAGTCAAGAGCACAATAACACAGCTGAACGTGAACTTAATTACATAAGCTTCACTTTGCGACTGTAATTCGGTAGGAAACCACAAATGATGAAACGATAAAAAATAGTGGATAAGAAAAATCAAGCATACTTGAACGTCCACTGATGAATATTGTGTATTTTTCCCGCTGTCATATTGCTTTCACCGTGCACAGGCGTACTTCAGTCCAAAGTCTTACAAATGACTCACCGTAAAAATTACACTCTTTCACGAATCCGGCTGGTAGTGTTTCTCAGGCCAGACATTGTAAAACAATTGTAAAACAATTAATTAAGGAAGCAATACTTTTCCATACAACTTTTAGGTTTCCTCATCACGATGCCATTTGAATTCTAGATAATTCTTGAGTTTGTCCTCAATGTCGTTCGTAAACTCAATTGGACGTCCAAGATTTCTTTCAGTGCAATATTTCCCATCGCATACATGTTCTGGTTAGATTATTCACTGTTCAACGACTGAAAAACGGAGAAAAAACTCAAAGCCGCTGGAGCGGCTCGTTGTGACAATTCATGAACGAAATTGGCAGCTTTGTACAAACTCGCCTTGCATCAAATTTTGACAACTGATTGCTGACAGACTTTCGTTTCCGCTTTGATATAGTTTTCCAAAGCATTTAGCTAAGAAAAACTAGCTAATCGTATGAAACCTCAGACTGAATCAGGCGCGTTTTTGGCGTAAGATACAGACACCGAGAAAAGAACTGCTCGCTCAGGAGAAATGCACGCGCAGGTATCGTGCACATGCGCAAATGCTGATCTTGTACACCCAAAATTTTTGCGGTTTTCTTTCGTGTTTTTGCGAATAAATCCGCTCCGAGTCGGTGAATTGTCTCTATTTTTTCCTCATTTATTTAACTGAAGCCGAGAAAAGCCGACGTCTTTTTTAAAGAATTTCTGTCAACAAAATACCAAATGAGAGAAAAAATGGATTTCCTGCAAAACGTGTTGACAGAATTTTACCAAACTTATTTATTTTGTCGCTTTCCGTACACAAAACAATTGTGCAAAATTTCAAAAAAATTCACCGAAGGAATATGAATATAACTAACTTTTTCCCGCTTTTATATCACTCACAACAGGTGACGTTGTGTCGCCATGGCAACCGATATCTGCTCAAAATTTATGAGACATTTACACTCGTCATAAGAAATCAATGCCATAGACATAAAACTCTTTTGAGAAAGTAAACGCTTATTAAACTAATCAGCAGGTCATTTCCTGGTCTATAAACTGCCAGCCACCTTAACAATTAAACTACTAGGGCACGCCGAATGTGGATTGATAAATAACCAACGAGGCGCTGCGATAAGTTGCTTATTGCCAATCCATATTTGGCAAACCCGAGTAGAATAATTGTTTTATTAAAAACTGGACCACAAAATATTCTCCAAAAATATTTTATTTGACGCAAAAAAGACCGGAAGACGACTCAACTTCTGTTCCCAAAATACAATGATCACATGATTACCGCAACTATGGCAACGTCTTTGCGAACGGGCTAATAGCTGAATGAATGAAAATCAAGTGAAGTACACATTACCATGGATTTACACCGCACAAACACTCTCAGAAGTAGGTTACAAAAATTATCTTAAGGAGAAATACCAAAATTATTGAAAACTTGGACGTTGGTACAGTTGTAAACATCGCATTAAGGAGGGAATCGCTTTCCTTGCTCGCCATGTGCGACGTTTGTGATGCTGCTTGAAACTGACAACTGGCTGTACTGAACGAGAACTGAAGCTGGAGATAGTTGAATATCAGCAAGGAATATTGAAGAAGAAAACTATATTTGCTTCTGTGAGGGCAGAGTCGGTGGTGATGGAAAACTGTTTACATCGCGGAGGCGAACCGAAGTAAGCGATCGATCAATGGCTGCTCGTATCGACCTGAGCGAAGGTGCCCTCTTGTTCCCTTTGCTATTGTGTAAAAGCACTTGAGGCATGCATTTTTTTTCCTTTTTGCCCATTCTTTAATTTGTGTTTTAAATTTGTCTCACCCAGGACTTGCAAGCCACTCTAAAAAGGTTGTGAAATCTGAAAAAACTTTCTCAACATTACCTCGTCGCTCACGCGCTCATTGACCATATTTGTCCACCCATTGGATATGAGCTGATGACCTATGTCCAAAGAACCAATCAAGAACCTAAAAATCCAATATCCGTGGTCCAGTTTTTAATAATCACAGATATCCCCTAGCTCTGTAGTGGGTTTTCGGAAAGCGGGGTTCTTGCTCATTTTCCGCTTGGATATTATTTCAAATCTTTTTACAAGCCATGTTTGTATAGCGACGTCACCAGTCGGCGCTAAAAATAATCTTTGTCGCACGGCAGCCTGGTTTAATTCAGACAACGTGAATGGTCTGCAAGTTTTCGTGGACACTAGCTGAACTCCAGAATTCGCTAAGACAACTTTTACACGCCACTACAGAATACTCCCGGGACTTGCAAGCCAAAAAAAGCGCAACTAGAATAGTGACGTGATCGGTTTTGTACAGTCAGAAAAATTGATCTTCAACACCGAAACTTTTATGAATTTTAAGAAAAACCGCACTTACTGTAGGCAACGCTGTATCCGAACCAAAAACGTGTATGTTTTGTTTTTACTTTATCCATTCTTCGAGTGTAACAAATTCAGAGCTGAATGCGAGAGTCACTAATTGTTTATACGCTTTCGAAGTCTCAGAAAAAGTGTGAATTTTGGCAAGGATTAACTTTTATTTTCTACTTTAATAGCCTTCACAAGGCGAGAACACTTCAACCCGGTTACATTTCATCCTTAAACTAGACTGGCGTTGCCAGTGAGCTCGCGCCGAGAGTTGGGTCGAGACCAGAATATAAAATGGAAAGTAGGGGACAAAAGCGGAACTCCCAAGAGAGACTTCCAGTTTCTCACCATAAAAGTATCACACAGTATAGACAACTTGGCTTTTGACACCTTGCTCTTTTGACATCTTGATTAAACTAAAAATTATCATTACAACACTCATACACTTGCTTCTTAAAGGTTGAGCGACCCTGCATTTTGAGAATACGTGACATATCTTTAAATGCACAATCGATTATGACAGTTTGACTTTGACTCTTATTTCTAATCAGAGGCCACGATTAATCCAGCCTTTGCTTCACTACTTATGTGTTTTCTTTTATTAACTCAATATGTTTCTTCTATCAGGCTTTCGAGTATTCGTGCTCTGTAACAAATATAAAATTGAAAGCGAGGAATGTCACACGAGAGATGTTTACAATATTATTGCGGTTTTGTTCACAGTGTGTTCAGTCCACTTGTGACTGCAAACTCAATCCTCAGAATTATTTTGGTGTATTTTTCATTTCTGGTATTCAATGAACATTGCGAAACAAAGGCTACATGATCGAATGAAAGAAACACTTCAACAGGCAATGTACGATACGCAGAAGAATTTTATGAGGCAACAGATGTCATGTACAGAGTAAAGCATAAAGCGTCATTGTTTTACGGCTAAAGCTCACCGTAGCTTTGGTTCTGTTTTCGCCCTGTTATCTTCCCAAAAGTATTTCGTGTCGCCACAGAAAGTTTCGTCGGGACTAAATATTTATCGGCGACAGAGACATTTACAATCCCCCAGCGATATCCATCAAATATTTTTTTACGGCTATTCTCAAAGCTTCCGCGGTGAACGCGAGCCAAAATCTTTTCCTAAAATCCAGTTTATCCGTGCACATTCCACAGAGCCAAATGGTGTTTAGTTTGGATGGGATGCAGTTAACTTTTACACACAAGTAACGAGCAATTCACTGGCCACATCCCGAGTTGTTTAGCGAAGTCAATTACGTCACTTAGCACGTGATAATATGAACCAATCACCGTGTGCTGATTCTCAACCGACAAAAAATAGGAAAAAGAAAAATTTGCGTTTTTAAGCTTGCTTGGGGCCCAGGCCCCCGCGAGCAATAAAGTGTGCAAACAAACACGTCGAGAAATTTCACAACATTTCCATGTGTCAGACTGTCAACAAAATTATGCAAATCTGTCAGGAAGACATGGCACAATCTTTGGATGACACAATCTTTCACAAAGGCACTCTGAAATAGGCTTTGAAAATTAGCGAAAAGGTCACAGTATAATCCTACTTGGCCTTCATCACAGTTCCCAGGGAGTCAAAAGACAAAATAAGCGGCGATTGTTGAAATACACGAATGATAACACGACTTTAAAATAGCATATGCGTACTGTACGTTAATTTGTGTAATTTTTCAAAACTCACCGGTTCCTGAAAGCCATGGCTTTAGCTCTTTCCCAACAAAGGAAACAAAACCCAGAACACTATTGTTTACGTCTTCAATTATTTCGAAATAAACTGTGCAGAACAGTCCTCATACAATACAAAAATTCCACTTTTTTTATTGTGCGTCGTCGTCTTGTCAAAACTTGGATTCTGAAAACTACAATCCTGTTATTGTAAAAGGTGAAATTTGCCACGGTGATTGTTCGATTTCCACCGACTGTATTTCGCTATTTCTTTCTGAAGTGTCTGCGTTTTAACAAAATATTGGCTGCGATTGTGTTCAGATCGGCCAGTCGATGCCTTAAAGAAATCGTTGCACGGCTAGCAAGCTTGCTTCTCATACAATGGCAAAATATCCGGGCAGTTTACAGCCGTCCGTCAAACTGCTTGGCCTTGTATCTGCATCTTGTTGCACAAAATCACTTCCGTTCGTACTCCATCGCTTCTCACCAAAATGGCGGTTAACAGTTGAGCTGCTGAGTAACCTCGCCTGAAGGTCTTACGCCATACTGACAGCCTGACACACGAACATTAAATGTCGAGATGGCGACCAGCGCTTGAAGTCCCCAAATAAGGCGATACTACAGCATTAGTGTCGTGATTATATAACATAATATGATATTACTAGGGGGACCCCCGTAAAATACGGTTTTTACGCTTTTACAATTTCTGATTGTTCTGGCTTTTCTCGCTTGGGAAACGTCATGCTGACAACCGAGAACATATCGAAATACAAACCAAGACAAACTATTTGAGACATTCAAAAAGCGACGGCATTTCATTGCGGTTATATTTCATTTTCGATACTGTTTACAATGTACAGTACCAACGAAGCGAGAAAATATCATTCCACTTCCACGTGACCTCTATATCACAGTTCACAAATGCGTAGTACTTAGATAATAAGATACTTAAATAATTTCGAAACTAATAGCGGTAGGATCTCAATCCGATGGAATTTACACGGCAATCTACAAATACAGCAAATTCGGCGAATGTAAATGTCACCTTGTATTCTTATAAAGGCTTCTTCTTCGGTTACCAGAAACTCAGCTTGATTTTCACAGCGATCTTGCCCGTATGACAATTGTCCGAGTGAGTGCTTCAGTACAGGGTCCAAAGTAACTGACATCGTCATTTGAAAGGGTTAAAACTTTAACTGCCTAGCAGCCACACCTGGAGGTCGTACGCCTGACTAACAGACTGACTGACGAACATTAAATTTCTAGATGGCGACCCGCTTGGGGTCCCCCAAAAGCGCGATACTACAGCATTAGCGTCCTGGTTTTTACCCTTACAGAAGCATTTAGAAGAATACAAGGCGATATTGGCATTCACCGAATTTGCTGTACTAGTAAATTGCCGTGAAATTTGATTAGATTGAAATCTTACATCTATTAGTTTTGAAATTATTTACGTGTTACTTTTCTCTGTCTTTCTGTAAGGCGTAACGCCGTGGTACATTCGTGAACTGTAATAAAGGTCAGATGGAAGTGCAATTATATTTTCTTGTTTCGTTGGTATTGTACATTGTACTCTGTTTCGAAGATGAAATAAAGCCGGATCGAAATGCCCTCCCTTTCTGAGTTTGATATAACAGCCTTCTTTTGGTTTGCATTTCGTTATCTTCTTGGATCACTAGTGTCAACACTAAGTTACCCAATTGAACAATACCAGACACTTCTCCGTATTTTACGGGGGTCCCGCTAGTTAAAAATAATACTGAACGCGGGTCCGATGGATCCGAAAATTATTATTATTATTATTATTATTATTATTATTATTATTATTATTATTATTATTATTATTATTATTATTATTATTATTATTATTATTATTATTATTATTATTGTTATTATTATCATTATTATTACTATTATTATTATTATTATTATTATTATTATTATTATTATTATCATTATTATTATTATTATTATTATTATTATTATTATTATTATTATTATTATTATTATTATTATTATTATTATTATTATTATTATTATTATTATTATTATTATTATTATTATTATCATTATTATTATTATTATTCTCTCACTGTGAGCTATTCACTAAGCAACTGACGAAGGATTTTATTGTTAGTTTCCGAAACCGGTATTGCAAAAACTGACCAGTTCTACTCAGAAATTTTCACTTCAAACCATGGCAACTGACAAAGAACTCGCCGCCATCTTAGCCGAAATAACAGAGTCGCAGCCACCGGCAATCTCTCCAATAATAGCGACCTTAAGATCCGACGACGGCGGACTTGGTTGAGGGGGCATGGTGAGAGGTCGCCGTCGCAACGTGCGAAAATATAACCTTAAGAAACAAGCGCGACGGCTAATTGCAATGATTCAACTGAGTTTCTCCGGCGCTTCTGGCCATGTCGTTTAGAAACACCCGCCTCTTCTTACTAGAAGCTCTCGACGATGGGTATATTTCCGAAGACGAATTTGTTCTCCTTTACGACGCCTACACGTCCAAGGATCCAGATTTCCCCGTACGATTGCTATTGAAGATTCAGCCTGGAGATGATGGAGGAAAGCGAGTGCCTGGCCGAGTTTCGTTTTCAAAAACGCGACATACCTCTGCTTGCAGCAGCTTTGGGGCTTCCTGAGTCCTATAACTGTCATCAAGGGACAGTATGTGATGGCACTGAAGGGCTATGAGGGATGGGGTTTCTCCGGTTCAAAAAGAACCTGCTACGTTTAGGAGATGTGCCGCTGACCGACCCAGTTGAAATTAGCTTTCGTTTGATGCAATTTTCATGCGATTTGGAGCTTCCTAGCCCAAAATATCAACATATATATCAGCGTATTTCAAGGGAGGCATTCACCACGGTTGGCTGTGAACTGCAAATTCAAACGCAAAAAGTACACATCGAATTTGCTCCAGGGGACTGACCGAGGCTTCACAGGAGATGTTCAATCCTTTCGACAACCAGGTACGGGGGAAACATTTTGCGTTGTACCCAAGGTTCTTGTATTAAATGCAGCTTAAAAAGTGACATTAGCCGGTTTTGAGCGTATTCTGCTATCAATCCCTTCTTACGTCGGCCGAAATTTTAAATTAAAAAAAGAACACATCGAATTTTAGCGGAGACAAATATTTTTTGTACTGTTGTGTTTAGGAAGCTTTCCTCTTCCGAATGCTGCCCAAACATTTTTACGAACGTGCTTCAGTTAAACGAAAAACGCAATTTATTATCAGATCCCATACATTTCTTTGTTATTTCTTGAGCGGCTTTCAGCGTGAAACCTGATGCCTTTTCCAAGATGGCGCAACCGGATGTCTGAAATTTTGGCGATAAAGTTTCCTTTTATAATATTTCTTCCAGAGCTTTGTTAACTTCACTCACATCAGTTTCGATGCCACTGGCCTTCTCCTCTTGGTTAATTTTTACTTTGAATCTCTCTCTCAGTAGACTATACATTTCCCCCACTGCACGCTTTGTCACTCTAAATTGAGGAAGTTGCAGAGTGTTCAGGTTATTCGCAATCTTATCCCAAATCTGACCTCTTGTAATACTTCCTTTCTTTGCATTGAAAGGTTCAAGAACTAGGATTTCTTGATAAAGACAATGGTCGTGCTCTTCAGTCCACTCCATTGGTCTACGAAACAAGAAAATATTTTGAAACTAAACATGATTTTGGAAGTTTATACTTCTCAGATTTATGCATATTACCACGCCGGAAATTGCACAGCAAAGTGAACTTGGAATAGTTGCATAGCCATGAGCATTTTCAATAGTGTCGTTAATTCGGAAAGCAAAAGCATCACTTCTAGCTAAATGATATATCACTGACGTAGTCGTAAAAAGGATCCAAATCACCACAGAAACGACTTCTTGAAAGAGGATATTTTTCTATAACACATTACTACATGAAAGTAGATTCAGGCTAAGCGGAGAAAACAGCAATTTTGGAGGATTTACTGAGCTGGCTTCTTAATCCTTTCCATGATGCAGATGATGCTTGGGCGAACTGTTCAGAGGAAAGATAAACAAATGTAGATTATTCCTTATTAATCGGCTGTATTTGCCCCGATATTCAATACAAACTATATGATGAAGCTTAAGATTAGTAAAATGCCGAAAATGTGTGAGATTTTCTTTAAGTATTTCCAAAACCGACAATGATTTACTCACGTTCTAAACACAACGGCAAACTCCTTTTGACGTCGCAGACAGTCGGGAAACATCACACGCCCGCTGACCAGAAATGGGTCTTCAAGGCTTCCGGCTCTGCCGTCGCAGGCCCCTGCCGTCGTCGGATCTCAAGCTCACTAAAGTCATCCAAACGGCCACTAGACAGAACTGATTCCAAAGAGCAGCTACCACCCCCGAAACGTCCTAGACTGGAAGAGGGATTTAAAAACATCAGGAATCACCTTACAAGCCTTGAAACAAGACAAGTCAAGTGCAAACGTTCCCTACAAGTGCTCAAGGAACACGCCAGAAAATCTACTTGCCCGCACGGTCTACAATACAGAACAAAACCGCACCTGAGTTTCGACAAAGAATTTCAAGAGAACTTTGACAAAATCTGTCAACGTGCTCACTTTAACCTCATATTGCTGATGATCCAGCAGCAAGAGTTGCAGACAACCAGGCCATTGAAGCTCTCCAGCACCTCTGCCCGGACCCCAAGCGCCAAGCCAACATTCAGTCAGCCGTTGCCCGAGCTGCTAAGAAACCAAGACCCAGATCAAGGTCACAAGCCAACAAAAACTCTCAGCCAGACTTTACATGCAAGCAAAACTTTCCGAGCTTCACAGAATGTTCTCTTAATCCAACGAAGTAATTAATGTAAATAAAGCAAGAGTTGAATTTTACACTGGTGTCTCTTTGTTTGATTTAAAGGTTCCCCACTCAGTAAGCGAACCATGCAACTTGTGAAAAACCACAAACGTTCTAAAAGAAGAAAAAACCCTTTGAAATCTAAAAATAATATCTCCAGGGTTCAGAACGAAAGATATATTCACAATCTTTCAAGAGGACTAAAATTAATACCAACTCCTCCAGTCCCAACGTCACACAAATTCTTGTTAAAGGATTTTAACCATTTCGCCAGAACTATGCGTTTGAAATACATTTTCGCTGATGAAAAGAGAATCGCTCTACATCCCTTCTATGTGAAATCAAACTGGCAGACGCCGCCGCAGACTTCAGGTGCCCTCTAACAATACATAGAAGACACTAAACTTGAACTAGTTTCAGCGGCTTTTTCACCTCAACCCGACAACATTTCAGCGAAAGATCAACTGTCTATCCGCGCATTAAAAAACAACAACGAACTCAACCTGAAGAAAAAACAGACAAAGGAACAACCACAGTCATTCTAGACACTGCACACAAAATCGAGGAAGGCTTAAAGCAATTGTCAGACGATAATTTTTATAAGCCTATCCCATCACCTATTGTATCTTCTACAGCCCAACAAGTCACTAAAGTTATCAACAAACTTTACCACTCCGGGCATATCGACAAAATGACTCACAAATGGTTACTGGACGGCCAAAAAACGCCACGAATACCGAAATTCTATACGCTGACTAAAATTCACAAAAATATTTCAGTCGGCAGACCAATCGTCTCCGGTAGTGGTGGCCCTACAAAACGTATTTCTAGCTTTGTCGATTCACTACTACAACCTATCGGTAAAAGCAGGAATCCTACATCAAAGACACGACGGACTTTATCAAGTTCATAGAAAACACTCCTATCTCAGACCATGCAATCTTAGCCTCACTTGACGTGAGCTCCCTTTACACCAATATTCCTCATGAAGAAGGAATGAACATAGTATGTTTGCATTACGAAAAACACCATGAGTCAAAAACACCAATCCCTACGACC